>JAOXNZ010000105.1:13579965-13594737 GCA_028566095.1 Kryptolebias brasiliensis
TCATTATGCCACCTCCCACCTCTATCTATCTCTGTCTGTCTCTGTGTTGTGCTTGCCACTGCTCTGTGCCAACCCTTTTCATTTTCTTTATTGTTTAGGTGGACGTGTGTGTGTGTGTGGGGGGGGGGGGTATTTGCAGAAAGGGTGTATAGCTACATGTTGTAGCTGACACATGAACAGGCGGTACATGTTATGTAGATGTTAAAGAACAACATCTGTTATAAACAGTCAATCATGTAATTGCATTTATTTTAAATCTGCATAATTACTTTCATTTGCTTGCATGAGAACAGCTGCAAGAAAATGTCATATTTGCACATTGTTGACCAGCTTTGACAGAGTGACCCCGTGTCCTGCAGCAGACATGGCACGTCTGTGGAAAATGCAGATATGACAGATATTTTTTTAACCATGTTCCTGTGACGATTTCCACCAAATAGCTGTTACTCTGTTTGAAGGTTAAATTGATTTTTGTTAAGAAGTAGATTAAAATACTTTAATTTTGACACAAAAACAAACAGATACAGTTAATTTTATTTGCTTGAACAAGTTGTTCATTTAACAAGACTGTGGTGCTGATCTGTAGTTTTTTACAGGTGTAGGTGGCAGGAAGTGGAATGAATTTTCATCGTACAAATCAGTTTATGACTCGTGTCTCTCTGCAATCTATATTTGGTGTGGTTACATTGAGAACTATTGCACCTTCTGCTACAGTGTGTTACATCTCTTTTATATCTGACATATACCTCTGTCTTTGTTCTGCAACCCAACATAATTATATTGGGGAATTAACGAGGGGGCAGTCAGGAGTTCAGAATCTTCAAAAATTAAACGAAGAATAAACACAAGAAAGTTCAGATAGCAGAAAGCACCTTGAATAGACTGCAGGGATGTCTTTGATTCGATATGATGGCAGTGTCAACTCTTCTTCCTCGTCCTTAACATCAAAGTGAAAATCTGTCAAATTTAAAGTCTGCTCGAGTTTAGGGTAGACTTTGGAACTGGACCAAGGAAAACCTGCCAGCTTTTGGAACTTATTATTAAATAAACTATGCAACTAGAGCTATTAGACAGACATATCTGACATTTTATATATTTCTTCTTCCTCTTACTTCATCCGTTTTAGACTTTTTGATGACAATGTGATCAGAAGTAGATAGTCAAAATGTTGTCTTAAGTGTTGTGACAGCTGGAAGAAATGGTTTATCCTCTGAGGGAAGCCTTTTGTAACCTGACTTGCCTACATCATGCTTCATTACTGTTTGTAGTTGTCATCATCCTCCAAGAGCTCATTCACAGATGGGTCATTTCTAGAAAAAGAGTTAACTCTTATTGCAATAAATTAAATCATCATCTTCTTGTTTTGCTCATAATTGTGCAACAGTCCAGTTTTTTGATGTGCAAAGCCTACCTTTCTCATAAGAATATGCCTGTCCTTCATTTTATTGCAAATTGACTTTGTGTCGTTTATTCGTACTTCTGGTGTTTTACATAAAAACAAACTCCTAAAGGAATCATGGCTGCAGTCTGAATCAAAGTGTTTCATCCTCACAAATTATCCTTTGTGTGTTGCAGCCAGAGAACCTTCTCCTCGCCAGTAAGATGAAGGGAGCAGCTGTGAAGCTTGCAGATTTCGGTCTAGCCATTGAGGTGCAGGGGGACCAACAGGCATGGTTTGGTATGAAATAGAACTATTTAAATTTTAATTTCTGTACTTCTTCCAGAATCTTTACTCTCTACAGCTGAGTTTGCTTCAGTGAGAAAACCCTATCATTGCATGAGATAATATGGCTGTAATAAACCTGTAGGCACCAACAGTGTGCTATTGGAGAAAAATAACAAATCAGATCATATATTTAATGAATATACATAATAATCAGCATTTGCCTTGAGGAATTAAAGGATAATTTTGTTTATTTCTGTGTTGGGAAATCTTGCAGAACTGCTGAATATTAAGTGACTGCGCAAAATAAATACTAATGGGTTGAAGTCATTACTGTAATTATTAGTTTGATATCCAAAACACTAATAACCTAGACTGTATAAAACTGTTATATCTAGTCAAAATATTTTTTGAAAGTGCAACACAACAAGAGGGAGATATGGAAGACAAAGGGTCATAGTGTGCTTTGATATTAAAGGTGCCTTTGACCCCACAGGCTTAATCACATATCTGATTTTGCTTTTCTTTCACATCGTTCAAAACCAATTCCTCAGAAGCAGGTTTGTGTTTTGACAGGTTTTGCCGGAACTCCAGGATATTTGTCTCCAGAGGTGTTGAGAAAGGACCCATATGGCAAGCCAGTGGACATTTGGGCATGTGGTCAGTAAAGCAGCTGTTTACAGACACAACTTGTTTGTATCAGGCTAAACGTATGTCGTCATTTGGCTCATTCTTAAGGCTGCTAAATACTCCACAAGAACTGAGAAAATAGTTCTCTCTCCCAGGGCTTCACTTGAGTTTCTCGTGACGTATGAAATGTCCTGGCCAAAACAAACTTTGTTCTTGCCACCTTGTGTAAAAAAACAAGTTTTCTTGGTTCTTGCAGAGTATGTAACAAGCTTTACTGACCGTACGTTTCATAAATTTCATATTAATTTGTGTTTTTTTCTGTGTTTATCTTCCTTGTTTGTTCATCCAATAAAACATAACTACAATTAATAATTCACTACAATTTGTATTTACAATTTTGTTGTTGAGTTTCTCAGTCATCTAAAAGTTCCTGAGATGTTTGTTCTGAATTGTTCCTATATAGACAAATTGAATGCAAATGAGAGTCACCTATCTAGTTTGATCTATACATTTAACTCTGAATAAGTTTAGTCAGAAATTAGTTGATTTCTGCTGCTTTCTAAGACTTGTTGCTATTAAAGCTTTTAAAACTAATGATAGATCTATGATTTTCCAGTATATTCCCAGCAAGCGTGCAGCATTTAAAACTAAAAGGCAAACCTGATTAGAGGACAGTAGGATGAGCGGCCTGTTGGTGGGTTCTCCCTGCAGACTTTCAGTTCATTCAGAATTGCGGCATTTACGTCTTGCTGGAAATACTAGTTTTTCACTTAAATTTGCCCCTTTTTTTCAACATTTATTTTTTTGTTGTTTTCCTTGCCCTAAGATAATGTAGGAAATGTTTAAAGGGCCATAGTTTGTAACTTTTACTCAAAGATTCAACCATCAGGGACACTTCAGTGTCCCTCTTGCCCAGTGGTGTCTGATTCTGGTCCTGGAGGTCGACTATCCTGCATTTTAGGTGTTTCTCTGCTTTGACATACCTGATTTGAATGACAGTGATTAACAGGCGTCTTCAGAACTTGAAGACCTTCTGAAGAGCAGGAAAACGTCTAAAGCATTCAGGATAGAGGCCCTCCAGGACCAGGATTGGACACCACTGCTTTAGCCCCACCAATGAATCTGCCCATGTCTAAAACCATTTACATGATTTACATGTTTTTTTTTTTTTATAAATCTACATGTTTACTGTAGTAATTCTGTGTTTGTCAGGTGTGATCCTCTACATTTTGTTGGTGGGATATCCTCCCTTTTGGGATGAGGACCAACACAAACTGTACCAACAAATCAAAGCTGGTGCATATGACGTAAGTGATTAAATCTCATATTACCATGTGTTTTGTTTTTTTTCATCTTCTGTTGTACTTGTCAGCTGCTGTTTGCGTCAGACAGAAACCAGTTAAACTGACATGGCAGAGTCTGTCCTTGTTCATTTAAAACAGCAAAGACCAGAGAGGGGACAGAAAATGCCACTGTGATTGTTCTTTTTCTTTTGACCTACGTCAGGAATTGAATCTTACAACACCTTGTCAGCAGTGTGGTTTTGTTCCATCTCCTACGTGGTTTGATACCACACCAGGAGCATTTTGTCTGGCATGCTGTGCAAGTTAAATTTATTTGGGCAATATCACACAGTGTATCACTGTGCAGTATGTTACATGACTATTTACCTTCTCGCAAAAATCCTGCAATACCTTACTTCTGAAAATGTAAAATGAGAAAATCCTCTAACCATTTTGTTCTGAACCTTGTCACCAGTTATTGAAGTGCTATAATGAACAATACAACCAGGAGGTTACACAGGATGCTCGAGCTTGAAAATGACCTGGAATCTTTCTGACATTTTTGTCGAATCTCTTACCCTGATGTCTGATGTCACTTTCATCAAAAAAGAGTCAGGAAATAAAAACTACATGTATATTTTTATTAGAACATTGTAGAGAGCCACCACAGAAATCTGTTACTGCACATTAGAGGAATCACTGACGTATTTGGAGAGACTCAAAAGGTTCCTGTTAGAATCCAGAGATTAGGCACAGCCCACCAAACTAACTGCACTAAATTCAGTATCAAAGAAGATCACAACTTAGGCTAGAATCTGTTAGCATTTCTCCTGTGTTTGACACCTAAATTATAACTCATAATCCTTATTTCTTTTCATTTTGTAATTGATATCAAAGATAACAAAACAATCTCGAACTTTCAAAACGAGCCCAGCAGAATGCCTTCACTTCAAATCTCATCAAATAAGAGTCGGAATTTAGTTGCGCAAGAAATATGGAAATCTAACTTTAGTTTTTAATTGCCCGCTGCTTGTTATTGTGTAATTTCCATCTTGCTGTAGAAAGAAGTGTTGCTTTATCACAGAGCAAAAGGCCTTTTTATTAGATCTTGTCTTCCTCTGGGAGATGAGAATTTATTACTCGTATTAATTTTCAGAGTTTGAAGCAGCCACATGTAATGAATGTGCATAATAGGAGGATTGATATGAAGTGGCGGAGACGAGCACTCATGGCAATGTGCACTTCTTGAACATCGTCACTGCAGACGCCTTCTTAACTTTTTTTTACTGATTTGTCTGTGACTGACAACTGAAATATTTGGAGTAAATGTTTGTTGACTCGCATCTTTGATTCTTTAATGTCATCACTTTGGCTGCTGCTTGATTTATGTTTGGAAGGATGGAGGTGGGAAATCTAAGTGACTGAAAACCACAGTGTAAACACATCAAGTGTATTAAGTTTAAAAAAGGTCAGTACAGTGAAGACGTTTTACAAAACAACACAATTGTGTTTAGGTGTACAATCACAAAAGAAAACCACGTGATATTTTCTTCTAGTTTCTGCCTTTTTCCCCCCTTCATGTTTTATTTTGCAGGTGCAAAACTATGCTAAAATGACTGTTAAATTTCAAATTGTTTGCAGGATATCAGTGTTTAATTATTAACTAATACTAAAGGCAAAAGCAGGAATGTGCACAGGAATGTAGGTTAAACAAGCAATACATTTTTGACATGTTCTCTTAATTTTATTCCCTTAGTTTCCTTCTCCAGAGTGGGACACGGTGACCCCTGAGGCCAAGAACCTGATCAATCAGATGTTAACCATTAACCCTGCCAAACGGATCACAGCTGATCAGGCCCTCAAGCATCCCTGGGTCTGCGTAAGTCACACTTTGAATAATTCAGATCAAAAGAAATCGTTTCCAGCTTGTAAAATACCTGTCAGCTTTTAACACACTACCTCACATTCTTCTTTTAAATCTACAGCAGTGTATTTAGCAGTCCATGTTTGACTCCATGTTTGAAGAGCAGCAATAAAAACAGCTTGTCAGCATTTAAGCCTCCATACTAGTGACCAGACCTTTATATAAAATATTGACTAAAACGTTTTTTAACTTGGCTTGACATCAGAATTTAGGAGTTTTCCAGATAGCAATAGCAATATTGGTTCTTCTTTTAAAGATGCCAAAGGCAAAGTAGACTTTTTCCCATCACTTTGCAATCATAAATAAGGCTAAAATAATGTGCTTTGCATACATATTGAGGAGAAACTACACAGATGGAAATCTCTGCTGTCAACGTGTTTAACTTCAGTTTTTTAAATTAAAAACTAAGATTATTTTTTGAAGGCAGCTGTCTCGTTTTTGTACCAATCATTTAGTTTATTGGCACCTCAGCCACTGGAGTGGCGTCTTGTTCTTCTGGTGTAAAAAGATTAAAACTTGTGACAAAAATATTGGATGATTTTTATTTTGATGACATATAGTCACTGTGGACTTTTATAAATTTCTTCCACTCCATCTGGTAGTTTATTTCTTTTTTTTTTACTCTTTATAATTTAGTCAGTCAGTTGTAGATGCAGTCAAAGCATGGCCTTTCCATCTGTACTGAAAGGAAGCTTTTTCTGTAGCTGAATTAATCTGTAATGATGTTTATTTTGTACATGCAGCAGCGCTCCACTGTGGCCTCCATGATGCATCGTCAAGAGACCGTTGAATGTCTGCGCAAGTTCAACGCCAGGAGGAAACTTAAAGTGAGTGTCGGCATGGGTAAAGATGCTTAAACGAGATTAAAAAAAAATAAAAAAACACATACATGATGTTCATTTTTGTCTCCTCTGTAGGGAGCTATCCTCACAACGATGCTGGTGTCCAGAAACTTTTCAGGTGAGCTCAATTTATACTGGTGCCAGAACGGCTCATATCAGTGATGTTCTGCTACTGTTCGTCCATTCTGCGATCCGCCTCCTTTTACCGGCACAGTTTCCACTTCACACTTTAAGAGTTCGGCTTGGGTTTCATCATTGTAGGCAGTTTGATTGCTGAAAGCACAGAGCACTTGTGATTGAACATCCAATTTGCGGGCTGGATGATGGCCTAGTAAGCTGATGCGTTAATGCTATTGGCTCTGTGTTTACATGCTTTCGTGTAAGCAAAGCAGCTACAGTGGATTACTGTCAACCACTTTGTACAAGTCGAGACTGTTGTAGATTGAAGAAAACAGACTGGCCACACCTCTGAGTTTGTTTCCACATTATCCGAGGCTTTTTCATAAAGTGGTAGTCCATGAAATGAATGTAATGTAATTTGCAGGTGGGGTTTTTACTGCATCCTGGTCCTTTGCTTCTCCTAAATAAAAAAAAAAACAAGAAGATGGGTGTCACAGAATATCTTGCTAAAATGTTAAAATTCAATAACTGGTAAATGGCTCTTTTGGATGCAACAAGTTGGTGGAATAACTGACAGAAATGAGATGGATGCGAGGCTTTAGTTGGGCCAAACTGAATCCCTTTTTGTCCAATAGTGGGACGGCAGCACACCAGCCCTGCCGCTACCACCAGCACGGCCGCAATGGCACAGGAAGGTACGTTTGCTATAGGGGGCGTTGGAGTCAGACACTTCTAACTTCAGGCTGTTGGCATGAGGCCTGTGCTGCCTGATCCTTCCACCTCCCCACCTGCTGCCTGCTGCTGCCTGCACGCTGATGGGCCTCTTTTTAAAAATGGGCATCACACATTCACTCACACACAAACCTATAAATGGAAACCGCAGATGAAGCTCAGCTCTTGACCCTTCAGCACTGCTGCACCTCTTGAAGCTCTAATGAGCACACCTCCCCTCCAGGTCTGGCATTTTGATTTCCTCTGTAGAATACAGCAGTCATTTAACTGATGCCCAGCATGACCCTCTGACCTCCGTCCAACTACCACAGCTCCCTCATATCAAAGCTGTGTTTACACGTCTCTGCATTAACACAACCATTGCTGGTTGTTTTTTGTATTCTGTAATGCAACTTTTAAAACCTTTTATATTAAAAATATGAAAATTATTTGAAACAATAATGGAACACAGAAACTGGAACACTCCCAGTTTCATCTGCTTTGGGAACTGATGCCCGGTCGATGCCTGCCTGAACGTGTTGCAACCTTCCCTCTGCATGGCTCCGGCACCAACAGCCAGCCGAGCATGTTTTTTTTTTTTCTAAACGTAGAGCCCAGTTTAGCATCCTGCATGGGAAACTGGATGAACAGAAGTGTTTTGTGTTAGTTATTTGCCATTATTATTATTTTTCTTCTCTCCCGCCTGCTTTGTTGTCTTTGTTTGAGGGGACAAAACCACCAAAAACCTCAAAGCAACAGTGTGCTTCAAACAGAGTGCTCATCAAACAGCATCTAAAACTCCAGACCATGAGTTTTCAGATGCTCTGAACTTGAAAAAAGAACCCTAACAAAAGTAATGTGAGTGTACTTTGTTGTGGTCAACATCCTACACAAATTCCTCAGTAATGGTGATTTGAGTGTCAAACTCATTGAATCAGTTTGTTTGAATCATACTGAACACTTTACAGCTGAGTGTTGGTCACTTCAGCCAGAGAGCTTCTCGATTAAAGGCTGTACAGAAACCACAGTTTGATCAGCAAACACATGCTTTGCTTGTTTGTTTTGACTGATTCCCCCCCCCCAGATCCTTTTTTATTCCTTGTTGAACTTCTTTGCTGACTAAAAAGAGAAGCAGCTGGTTGGATTTGCAGCAGATTCCTTGTCAGAAATATAAATTTCCGCTCAGTTTCCTAACTGAACTTTTAGGCTGGAGACTGTGAAGTGGATGCCGCATGCCTGACTTGTTAGGCTACAGACACTGCATGAGCCAACCACATTAGTGAAAACAATTTCAAGATCATCCTGAACGTGTCTTAAAAGCCTGAATGTTCGTTCCTGTAGCTGTTTTTTCAGTCGAGATGCAGATATTAAACACATCCCTGTTTTCTTCCTCATTGCCCTCCTTCCTTGTTTATAAATGGAAGGTAAGGGTGGATCACTGCGACATAAACACGATTATTTACACAGAGTCTGCTTATTTAAGCTGTGTTTGTATGATTTATTTAGATTCCTGTTAGTTGTCAATGTTTTTCAGTCAGGTTACAATATTTAGCATCATTTAACATGAACTAGATTATAGAAGATTGTGTCATTTAAGCACAAGTAGTTTAATGATTAAACTACAAATTCCAGACTTGAGCTCATCTAGATTATTTTAAATCGAAGCAACATATTGTTTTAACTGTCGAGCCTTTCAGACGAGCGGTGGATTGTCTGCAGACTCAGAGCCAACACAGGAACTTTTTGTTTTCTTTAGTTTTGTTTTGATAAAGCTAATCTGGGATGGTATGAGACTGAGCTGGGACTGGTTTTAGTATTTTGTGAGTTAAACTGTTTGTTTTGTTTTTGTTTACTTGCTTTTATTGTTTATATTTCTGACTTCCTAACAGTATGAAGAAAAAATCCAAATGGGCCTACAATGTGCTCCGTATAGGAAACCGAGAATACAAAAGCTTAAACTTATAATTCTTGATTTCTGTTTTATTTTGAGGCACTTTGGGGAAAAGTGCCTCAAAATTCACTAAATGACATCCCATTTCTGTCAGGATTCATCAGCTTTGCCACGGGATGTCAGATTAAAAAAACACTAAAACAACTAACTTTTAGAAATCATAAAAGACTTGATGATAAATCAGAATTACAGATGGTAATTAAACACATTGAGCAACAATATCATTCCCCTATTCTCAAACCAATTATTGCACAATTTAACTGTTTGCATATTTTTTACTCTAAAACATTTTAAATCAAAAAATGAAAAATTTATGCATCAAAACATTCCCATTTATGTGTCGATTTAGCATCGATAATGTGCTGAAAAATCTTTGATGTTTTGATGCATTTTGTAACCAAAAGTTAGAATTTGAAAATGGTAAAAAAAATAAAAGTAAACGCATCACAAACATAGTCCTGCTTTCAAATGAATTTTGACATTTAATTTTAACAGTTGAAACTGTTTTTTTATTTTCATTTCTAGAGTTCAATTTTTATTTCCCTGTTGCTGCTTTTGTTTCAGCTCCAAAGTCAGTTTAAATATCCTGATTTCCCTTGTGGTGATACACGTCTCGTTGTAATTATCCTTCATACATCATACCTGCAGTTGGAAATATTAGTGGCAGTCTTTGGATTGTCTTTAGTTTGTCCCACTGACTGAGCGATCCCAGCTCCTCTTCCTTGTTTGTTTGTTTGTTTGTTTCTCACCGTCTTCTCACCATTTTGTCCTACTTTTCTTTCAGCATGTAAAACCTTACTAAACAAAAAGTCGGACGGTGTGAAGGTGAGTTCTCTGACCCGTTATGGGTGAATTGATCCATTTTCTTCTGATTTCTGTTCTTGTCTTCTGTGGTCTCTCTTTTGTTTGACACCCTAATCTTTCTCTAATACCCTTTATATTTGTGGCACTATGAGCATGAAAAAAAGTAGTATTTAGTTGTTTTTTTTTCCTCCCTGTGCTTAATTTTTACTATTTCTGTAGTTTGTTAAAAGTCTTCTAATATTGTTTGTGGCATTACATAGAGAACTGAACTAAAAGATGGGTTTCCACCTGAAAGTTACACAAATTAGAAATTAAACTAACACATAATAAATCACTTTCAAAGTGTTTATTCTGACTAAGAGTCAGAGTCAGTGCATGCGGTGAAGTGCCATGATCACCAGGAGCCAAAACAAAATTTCCATTACATACAGTGACTTAAACAATACTCCTGCCCCTGTCAGCCCCGAAACATTTTACAACTGTCATTTCTTTAAAAGAAATTGACCTCCCTGTATATTTTTTGCAGCTGATTCGCTTTTTCCTCTGCAGTTTTAGTATTTCTTTGTCTCATCCTGCTCTCGTTTAAGCTCGCGCAGTTTTCTTTTTTCTTTCTTTATTTGTTTGTTTGTTTTCTTTCTGGGACCAACCTGGCAGCTTCACGTTTTTGCTGTTCTGATTAGCTTCTTGTTTCCAGATGACTCCTTATTTTTTCCCCTCCTCCTCTCCATTGCTGTCTGTCAGAAAAGGAAGTCCAGCTCAAGTGTGTGTTTGATGGTGAGATCGGCTCTGTCGTTTTGTTTTGTTTTTATTTTTTATGTTTTCTCCTGACACGTTTTTTTCTGCTTGCTTCTATTTTTTCTTTCGGATAAAATGTGTTTAGGAGTTTTTGTAGGTTTTTTTTTCTGTTGGACTTTTTTCAACTCCAACCAGCATCGTTGCGTCCTCGTCTACCATGATTTCCATTAAAACCATGTTAGCTGCTGATGAATAGCAGACATCGGTCTTGTTACCCTGCTCTGTTAGCTGACTAAAGTGACTCTGAACAACATCAAGTCTTTTCCTTTCATCCATCACCATCCCTGAAGTGAAGAACATTCTAATCACTGCAAATCATGCTTCCTTTTACAAACGAATGCATAACCTCTGTATCGTCATTAGTTTTTGTTTGTTTATTTATTGTCTTCCTGTGAAAAACATCTGTCTCGGTCATCTGGATGTCTCTTCAAACACGTGTATGTAAACAGGGTTGCTAGTTCTCAGTCAGTCCTGAGTTCATTCACACATGTATCCAGTGCTGTCCAGTAATGTTCAGAGCCTAAAACCCGAAACTTAAAGAGCCTCTAAAACAAAATAAATAAACAGAAATGTGGAACTGCAATTTGGGTTGAAGTTTTATCTAAACTTATACCACAAATCTGTCAACCATTTTGAGACAGAAGGTACTCATTAAAATTAACTCTTGCTGAGTTTTCCTTCCTAGAAAATTGACTGAATGTTGACATTCAAGACTTGGTAAAATACACCAACTTAATGAAGTTTTAACATTTAAAAACTTAATCGGTCATTTCAGAACTGTAGTGGAGCAGCTGAAAGTCCTCAGTGTTTTACTTTGAACTTTTTCACTGACGTAATACATCCATCCTCTCCTCCTGGTTTCCTGTGGGAAACTTTTCATTCTCCTTTTTCGTCCAAGCTTGAGGCTGGAGGGAGAGTCCCGCTCAAAGTGTTTTCTTTTTCACACCAAACGTCCCAGCTGTAGTTTGCAGCTTCATCATAATCTAACGTATACCTCTGTTAAACAGCAGAACTTTGGCTCTCAGCCTTAAACAAAACAGCATCCTGATGAGTAAAAACGTAATAAAACTGTAATCGGATGAGTTAGGCTCCAGAAACTGTTTTTGTTAAAGACTTTTTGTCGAATGCAGCCAAGATAGTGTAATGATGAGCTAATTTGTTCATGCATACTTCATATGAAACACATTCATTTGAACTATGTAATTAATTGTTAAAGTTAAGCAGTCAACAGGATTATTTTAGATTGCTGCTAACTCAAACAGCTGCAGTAATTCTAATATAAATTTGTTAGGAAACTAGGTGTCTTCCAATTAGTTTCTGCAGGGAATAATGCACAGTTTATTTCTCAGTGCAGACATACACGCACACACGTCTCCATCAAGGCCTTTCACTGCATGCACAGACCTGGACTGGTAGTAAACTTGCTTATTTTAATTTTATGGTGTGAGAAGAGTCACCACTCAGTGGAGCTGGTTTTAGATTTAAACTCTGATAACAATTCTCATTTTAAGGCAGCAAATGCTGATTTACAAACTCTTAATGTGCTGAAAAAAAGCCCCTCTAAAGATTTGTCTGTTTTAAAATGTATGTTCTGACTAACTTCTGTATTTTTTAATCATTATTATGTCTTAATCTTAACAAACTACAATACAGCACAATATGTAGTCTTGACAATAAAACAGGGCAATCCTTATAATCACAAAAGGGTCACAAAGATTTAAGCATAATAGGAAAATAAGCTGCCATTTAAAAATGTATAAGGCATCTTGTTGCGTAAAAAAGATTTTCAGATATGTGTTGAGCTTCTACACCTTTTCCTTTAATCTATTGTAGCTTTGAGTTCTTCAAAACTAACAGTATAGGGAAAGTTTAAATTGATCACATAATGGCTCTGTTCCTGTTTACCTGCTGCGATTCCCGTTTTGAGATTTTTGTTTTTAGGGGGAGTCACTCTTTGTTGTGTTTCTTTGCCCCAGTCGCAGGGAAACAGCAGTAAAAACAGTGTAGTAAGCAGCAGCAGCACCAAAGACAGCAGCATGTCATCTTCAGCACCAATGGTACCACATCTGTTTGCTTTCACTCTCATTGCTTTTTTGTGGCCTGGTTTCACATTTTCCATCTTTTTAGTTCTCTCTCCTCCTCAAACTTTTGCCCCATCCTCATGTTAAACAAAACCTTCTCTGTCCCGTTTATCATCCTCATCCTCTTTGCTTCTGGTCTGAAAACAACTTGTGATGTTGGCGGTGATTTTGACAGCTTTAAAATTGAGCAACTGTTCTGTGACTCGTCGTGTCTCTCTTGGATAGTGTTTTACCCAGAACTCCTGCAAACACACAATGCTGGCAGGTAGACAAATTACTTTCATTTTGTGGCAAAACAGCAGACACTTCACTCAAGTTCTGCTCAGCTTCACCCCGACAACCTCGTTCCGTGTCCAAATGTGACACCTGAGCTTTGACAGTTTAGCCTTTAAAGCAGAAAAAGGTTATTGCAATATAATGGAGAACTTTGGCTTCATCAAAACTTTACCTTTTTTTTTCAAATTCCCTATCAGGACTTCTGGGTACAACAAGAACTTGAGAAGAAAAACAACAGGATGTAATTGTGTATGAAGGAGGATGCAGCCCCTGTCTTCATATATATAATTAGATTATACCATATAATTAAAATGCAGTCGAGCTTGAACAAGACTTTTGGGAAATTTGATACAAGTTGAGGAATGTCAACTTAAAGAATGTAAAAAATGTTGTCACTAGTTACTACTTTTTAAAAAGACATTAAACTAGACAGAATCAGTAGTGTGGCACAAATTTAAAGGTCAACAAAATGGCAGCTGTAAAATTGCTTAAAAATCCTACAACGCTACAATTTATTTAAAAATCAACAAAGAACCATAATCCAATCTGATGACAATAATCAGATCCTGAGGGCCACATCGGAGCTGTCATTTATTTTGAAAATATATGTAGCTTGATATATGTAAAAATCATTGTATTAAGGTCATTTGGGGGTTTGCAAAGTTTGATTATCTGTGGCGGGGATCATGAATCTGGTTGATTTCTAAATTAGTTGTAGATGTACTTCCAATGTATGTATTCATGACAGCTTTTTGTAGTAAAAACATGATAATTCCAACAGAACAGTTCTGTCATTTTTTGAGGTATTAAAGGGGCTGCATGCTCTTGTGTTTGGAGTGCTATTCGAGATCAGGAGTGTGCGACTAAACTGTTGTTTTGTTTCCCAACCTTTGCAGTACTTGGAGCTGCTGAACTGCTTTGTGTTGAATGTTATTGTGGCAGGATCAAAACTGAGGATGAGGGGTGGCTGCACAAACACGCAGTTCACATGTAATAACAAGTAAAACACTGAACAATGAGTCAACATGTTCTGACTGCTGAATTTGTATTGAAACGAATAAGTCATGTAGGGTGGCGTGAACACATCATGACATCTTCACTACACACAGGTACTACAGAACCTTCCTCCTCAGTCGTGGTCTTGGCTGGTAAATTTGTATTTAGCTGTGTTCTTGGCTGTTTTTGTGCATTTTGGGAACTTAAATTATCCTGTTGGCAGTGCCAACAAAGGGGGAACAAACTGACTGAGCTCGTTCACGGTCTAAATGGTGCACATCTCTCCGCTGTAGCTGTTGTGCTTTGTTTTTGCAAATGAGATGGTTCTGTATGTCATCGTGGAATATGCTGGTATTCTGTGTTAGTATTCCCCTCCCTCATCCATTCCATCTCTGCATGGTAAAGTGTCTCCTACCTCCCCCCAGGAAGCCCAGACAACCGTTGTACACAACCCAGCAGACGGCACCAAGGTAAGCCGCTTCTTCTCCAGCGTCAAGCCACCAGCCACTACTAACACCTCCAAAGGTTTTCTCTAAATGCATCTGCGCACTTCAACATCTGAAAAAAAACATGGGGAAAATAGAACTTCCTAACGAAAGATTTTTTTTGGCTTATCCAGAGAGCAAACAAAGTTGCCAACTCAATTGTACAATTGTTTAAATGTTTGTAACATTTTCTTTTACACCAGTTTGAAAT
>JAOXNZ010000105.1:13594837-13605552 GCA_028566095.1 Kryptolebias brasiliensis
TAATTAAAATTAAACATTTTTTTTTAAAGTTTTCATATTTGAAAATTCAAGTCCACGCAAATAAGAGATAGTTTGTTTTTTTTTTTTTAAGTGGGGTAGTTTTTTGTCATCTTCCTTTTGATTCTCCAAACTAAGATTGATCTGCCTACTGCAGGCATGATACTGACTGATTACAACTACTCCACACAACTCCTCTTTAAAATAAACAAACTATCCCCTTAAAGTCAACATTTTCCCTGTTCATTAGTACCTAGTTTGACAAATTTGGTTGTTTTCTGGATTCAGGAAGCCTCCCTGCACACACACACATCATGCTGCTTTTATTAGTTTTAGATCACATCAAATCTCACATTTATATAAAGTAGAAAATCCTTCACAAATTATTTTTAGAAGCAGCACATTCACAGTGATGACAGTCTTCTAACACCTGTGTTCAGCTTTACAAAACAGGGACTAATTTCCATGCTGCTTGCACTCTCACGTTAGTTTATAAGCTTGCAAACTGCTACTACCACAAGATATTTTTATATTGACACTATTCACACGTTGTCACCCTTTCATGCTTCTTCTTGAAGAGCGCTTTCACGCTAACCCGCAGTACTAGTGACTAAAAAAAGGGCTCACACACATTGCTGCTTTGTTGTGTGTGGCTCTCTGCGTCTCCCCTCGCTGCTGTCCTGTCTGGTTTGTGCTCCTGGGAGGCAGTCCTTCCTGCCCGTCCATCCATCCATCAGGTTGACTCTGTGTCCTTATAGGCAGCGTGTCCAGACCTGTCAACTATGTTCCGGTCAAAATTTCAATGATACTTGCTCTTTCTCTCTCTCTAAATATTTTGTCTTTCCTCCCACTCTCGCCTCCTTTATTTTATTTATTTTTTTTGTCTGAACCCTTTCTGTTGGACAGGGCTCCACAGAGAGCTGTAATAATGCAGAAGAGGAGGAGATGAAAGGTAGGAAAGGTAGCTGTCCAACTTTCACCTACTCTGCATGCTTCTTAGGGATCACTTTGTCATGTCTAAATCAGATAGTTAAAAATTACAAAGCATTTTCTTCCCTTTAGATTGACCTAATCCATGCCTGCTGCGTTTTAGGCAACGGTCACTTTGTATTCCACAACAAAGAGCTCTAGGTTAGGGCTTTGAAATCTAGGAGATTTTGTATTCAGAACAGCATCACAGGGAAGATAAATGGTCTGGGGCACTGAAACAGAACTGCATTATAGTTAATATATTTGTGCTGTTGCCTCTGTTTGTATCTTCTGTACAAACTGATATCGTGGTGTGGTAGTCAAAAGAAATCATTGTTACAAAACAGGAAGTCAGAGAAACTCTAAATTCACACATAATTATAAAAGACAAGCTGTCTGATTGTTGTCTTCAGGCCTCCTGTTGGTGTGTATCTGTGTGTATCTGTTTTGTAATAATAGTAGCTGCTATAGAGCCTGCTGCTAAAGAGAGTTCAGGGTTAGAAAAATGCAACACTGCTGCCCACCTGTAAGTCGGCAGGTTTTATTCAGCTCTCGCTTATTATGTCTCAAATTTTTCTTCTACAACTCATCTGCGATATGACATCCTTACAAGTACCATTTAACATGTTTAAAAGGCAGCACAAAAAGTAGGAATACAATTTTCTTTAATCAAACTTAAATGAAGCTCTCTGTGATGCCATCTACTGGCACCCTGACTCGACTGCAGTTCTCTGCTCCCTTCTGTACTCTTCATCAACCCAGAGTCTTTGTTCAAATTTCTTTTAAATCACTGCTGTCATACACTTTGTGCATCATCATCAACTAATTACCAATCAAAGCTGAGAGGCCATGCTTATAACATAATTGCTCTGGATGACTTAACTTGCCTGCAGCTGGTCCTCTGCAGGAGTCTGTTAGCAGCTCCGCTGACCCTCTAGCTCAGACCAGTCCAGCTCAGAGCTGCAGTCCTGAACCAGGGGCCGCTCAGTCGCTGCCAGCAGGCAACAGCAACCTGCAGCCGAGTAAGTGAGAAGCGGTTTGCGCAGAGCTCGTGGTTTGTTGGAACTTTATGGACAGGGCTTCATGCACAAGTTGAGGTTTGCGAGCTGATTTATTTCTGTTTTAGTATCTGCATGGACATCCATAAACTTTGGTTTCTGGTCTACTTATCTTGGACTCCTAAAATTCACAGTTTGCAGTTGTTTGTGTGTATCTTGATTTATTTATTTTTTTTAGATTAGTGATGGGGTTTAGTGACACATGTACATACAGCATTAACAACACTCTTGATTTCAACATGGAGAAAGCCACGTGTTTCAGACTGAGGGACTCCAAATGTCACCGTCCCCACATGAGGATTTTATTTCAAATGTCAGGCAGCGAGTTGAGGTGGAGCATGTGGTTTGGGATGGGCATGTTAACCTCCAGGTGTCTTCTGATTTTCTGTAACCTCTGTTTTTTTTCTCTCCTTTTTTTCTCCTGTTTTCAGCTCGTAAACAAGAGATAATAAAGATGACAGAGCAGCTGATTGAAGCCATCAACAATGGGGATTTTGAGGCTTACACGTAAGTTTGCATTTATAGCTAAATACTTTATTCGCCTGGGTGCTTTGTACCACAAAAAAATTCATAATTTTCCTGTTAAATGCACAAATAATGTCAATGTTTACATCTGTTCTTCAGCCCTTATGCTCCTTTTATTTCTGCAGGATTATTTCATGCTGCTTTTCATTCCTACAGGAGAATATGTGACCCTGGACTGACTTCTTTTGAGCCAGAGGCTCTTGGGAACCTGGTGGAGGGCATGGACTTTCACAAGTTTTACTTTGAGAATCGTAAGTTCTTTTATTTTGAGGACTGAGTAACAAACCCACTGCCTAGCTGAGCTTGATCATATTAAATCTACAGTCACACTGTAGCTGATCCCTGTCAGTTCATTCTAACATCTGTATTCAAGATTAAAATGGACTCTTCAGCAGACTAGAAAAGCTTTATTACTCCCTTTAAGTGATCAATAAACTGGTAACTGCATTTGTTTTTTTCATCTTTTGAAAGCTTTGTATAATTGTAACGCAGTAGCAGAGATATTGGCTTGTCTCTGTACTGTCTTTTAAAGACAGGGTTTGTATTAAGTTTAAGTTCTCTATATAGAAATAGATTCGTACATAAAAAAAAATTATTTTCATGTTGAATTTTGAGGATATCCAACCTGTCAAAACCCTTAGAATGTGTAAGTTTATTTATATGCAATCAATCTGAGGTGATTTAACAAGATTTAGCAACATTTTTTTTTACCCTCTGGTGTTTAAAAAGCCAACATCTGTGCGACGGTTCTAAAATGCTAAATGCTCTAAAACATAACTTGCCAACATGGACGTAAACAGTTTCAGATTCCCTCCTTCCCCCCCCCCATAGTTCTGAGTAAAAACAGCAAACCGGTGCACACCACCATCCTCAACCCCCACGTCCACCTGATTGGCGAGGAGGCCGCCTGCATCGCCTACATCCGTCTGACACAGTACATTGACAGCCAAGGGCGGCCGCGCTCCTGCCAGTCGGAGGAGACTCGTGTGTGGCACCGCCGCGACACCAAATGGCTTAACGTGCACTTCCACTGTTCAGGAGCTCCGGCTGCACCACTGCAGTGAACAGACAACCCAGGCCCAGGTAAGGCAGCAACATGTGACCATCTGAGGACAGCCTGGAGGGAGCAGCAGTTGTTATGAGCTGAATGTAGGGATTATGAACTGCAGTAAAACCTTTTCATGGGTGATTTAGGTTTGCAGGGGGTTCTATTGTTTTATTGTTGTTGTTTTGTTTGAAAAGCTACAATATGAAGCACATTGCCTTTAGTCTGATTGTTGGTCTCCTCATCCTCCTTTTTTTTTTGTAAATGTTATTAGAAGGTAGAGCAAAGATGCACAGTTTTCAAACTTTTGATTATTAAAATAAGAATTTTGGAGCATCTCATCGTACACTTTGGGCTCCATATTGTAATTCTGTTCGATCAGGGACTCATTGCTTGTGTTGTTTTGAGTTTTTTTTTTTTTTTTGAGAGCAAGCAGGGTTCCTTCATCTGCCTGGTTTAGCTCATAAAGTTGATCCAAATTAAGCAGCACCTTCACCTTTCTGTGAAGCTGATGATGCAGAGTTCACTGCAGTACCTCTCCAGAGTCCAGAGGCCAAGGACTTCCTCCTGGTTTGGTTTTGATGGCTGACAGAACTATTGCCAATCCCTGGTCTGCCCTGCATGTACTTCTGACATTAAGACGTTTATCTTCAGGTTGCTTCAGGAGCCGCATCTGTTCATTCTGGTTGTGATGGTATCACCCTGTAGTCAAGAATTTCCTGCTCATCTTCAGCAGCTCTCGAGCTTTTCTGGTGGGACCTGCATGTTGTATTGGACGCTCTCCCTTTGAGCTTCATTTTAGTGTCTTTTGAAATGACCCATTCTGCTGGAGAGTTGAGGATCTCTGCCTGTCCTTATATGTCTGTAAGAAAGGATCAAAGTTTTTTCACTCATTTTTGAGTGGATGAGAAGATTTTCAGCTAAAGAGCATTGCCACATCTTCCCCTTACGAACAATCTGTTGTATGCAGTGTGTACAAGGGGGGGTCCAATGGGATGAGAAAAAAAACGGGTTTAGAGCCAAACATAAATCGTAATAAGGAGTAACAGCTCCTGTCACTTTTTACTGAATTTAAGTTTGTTTTTTTGTTTTTTTTAACAAATTGATATCTCAAGACCTGGACATAAAACACCAAAACTACCTACTTAGTTGCGAATGTTTTCCTGTTTTTTTTTTTAAATATAATTTGGATGAACATAACTGCTCCACTCATCATCATTTTCCTTTCCTCTTCAGGTTTGCCTGAACTCTAAAACTATTAGGAGCATTTTCTCTCCGTGGTCGGAGTGGAGTCTGGATCCTGGCTGGGACGAGGACGCTAGGATAACACAAAAGTGGGGAAAATATATTTCAATATTCAAACAAGAAAAAAAGAAAAGGAAAAAAAAAAAAAGCATATTTTAAAAGCCTAAATGAATGACCGACCAACACCATTCCAGTCCAATCCTTACTAGACGATGTTGGGGCGCAGGTGATGTCAGCCACCCCCTCCTGAAGACGGTGCATGTTTCTGATGGTAACACAGGGGTGATGCTGTCCTGAATGGCCTTTCTTTCCCCGTCTTTGTTTGGTCTGCCGTGTGGAAAAGTATTAATGTTTTAAAGAATATACACAGATATATAATTACTGAAAAACAAGTACATTTCACACACAGTGAGTATGACTCGGGCAGCGAGTATATCTGGAATGATGATGTGTCCTTGGTGTCAATAGAGCAGCAGAGCATTTGTTAGTATTGTTTGTTGTTGGGGTTTTTTTTAATAGTTAACTGGTTTATTATTGTGCTAGTTGGGTTAATGGGAATGAGAGCACCTAATATCAGATTTTAACACCAGGTTTGAGTGTCTGCACAATGTTTTAAGGTGTTATGTTACTGAAGGGACCTTTATTTTTTATTTTTGTAATGTTATTAAATGCTTTATGTCCTGATTGAAAGATAATGTTAAAGTATTTTGTGTTGACATTTTTTTTTTTTTTAATTAAAGGGGATTTTATTTAAACACAACTGTCTATAGATGTTTATGCAGGGGGGAAAATGGGAAAACTTGTTTGCTTTCTGGGTGTAAAAAGGGAATTTAGGCAGGAGAGGAGTGGGCATGTTTTGTTGTTTGCTTTCTCCCCTGTGCTGTGAGGTCTATAGGTGTAAATACACACATGCATGCACACACACACACACACACGTACGCGCTCAGAGTATCTGTGCTTCACCCTTGAGGTCAAGTCTCGAGCTTTAGACACAACGAACAGGCCAGCTCATCCTGAAGTTGCAGAAGGCCTCTATCTGTATGGCCTGCAGTGTTTCATTTCAAACACAAGATGGCACTGTTTGGAGAAGTCTGAAGCTCCTCAGGTTTCCAAACTGAGCTGTAAGCATGACTGCTCTCTCTCACCCTCTACTCTTGTCTGTTTTGTGTGTTCTGAAGTGTAGCATGAATTATTAGCCTATAGAATGGCCTGTACTATTTTTTTATTTTGGTTTTCTTTTTGCACACTGATGACTCGATGCTGTTGCGTTTGCTCTTCTGAAGGAGTGAACCTTTCTGCAACTTCAGGTTATGCTTGCCAAAATTGCTCTTTTTCACCCTACCTCTACCCTTGTACTTCTATCATTCCTGCTTGGTATTCTCACCTCATCTGCTGTGACCTTCACCACCCGGTCCCTTTACTGTCCTGGTAACGCCGCGTGACGATGAGAAATGCGTCGTCACCTAAGCGGCTGTGTCTTGTTCTGATTGCGTTCTCTAAATCTGTGTTGTCCATCTTGGCTTGCTGTACTTCTGTGTGAAGTCCTGGCATTATTAAAAGCGTGATGAAAGAGGATGCAGCTGAGAGACGGAACAAGAAAACCAAGGCTTGATGGGAAGGGGGCTACCCCAGCTTGAGGGCTATAAGACTTTTGCTGTTGCCAATAAATGGATTTGGTCCTTTCTGAAAATCACCTTTCGTTTTTAAATGTTGTAGTTCTAAATGTTTTGATGTCAATATTTTTGTTGTTTTTAGCCAGTAAAGTGTAAGGGGATGAACCGAACGGAGGCGGAAACTTTTGAAAAGAAGCACAGTAACTACTACACACAATCGCTTGAAACTCCTGCTTTTAATCAGATTCACAGAAGCACACGAGATCGACGAGTCTCCCTTTGCAGAAGGACAAAAACACACGTCTGTGTCAGTGGTTGAACTTTGCCGCACTGTTGTTTCACTGTGTTGTCAAATCTTTGTGGCTTTGTACCAGCGGATGAGCGACGCTTGCCGTGTGTCCCGTCTGCACCAGGCTGCTCCACAGTAACTCATCCACCTCGACATATCACACGTGTGTACTGACAAGACTTTAAAGAAAGCGTTGTGAATCATGTCCGTCTTTCTGTATGAACAACCTGAGTGACATATCCAACATGCCCTGAAAACTGTGCCCCCGCCCCCCTCGTTTGCACCACATAGACGCTTCGTTAAACCTGAAACTATGTGATGTTTTTTTTAATGGTTCTGAGTATTTCTGGTTGTGTGTTGATGCCACCAGTCTGACTAAATGTTTTTTGTTTCGGAAACATTGTTTGATATCGTGTGTGTGCATTTCCACACCATCGTGGGCATGTTAAATGGACAAAGAAGTGAGACACAGTTAAATTTGAACAAGTGGAGGGGTGCACTACAAAGCAGAATTAACACACCGAGAAGGAAAAGCCTAAAGTAGGAGATCAGCAGTAAGTTGCATTTAATGCACGAGAGGAAGTTATGGTCAGAATTTTGGTTTAAATCTGTAAAAAAAAGCACTGCAATATGCCCACTCTTTTCTAATGGTATTCCAGATATAATCAGACTGGAACTTTATACAAAGTCGCTTCTGTGTAAGTCTAAAAATGAAAAAACCTACGTGAAAGATGCTGATCTAACCTTGTACTTCCACCATGCTGACTGAAACTGAATATTTGAACCATGAAATAAATAGTCAGCGAATGGCCTCACTGCTCAAAGTTAACCATAATACAGTGAGATGTGTCCCGTTCAAAAAGATTAATTAACCCTCATCAGCTAAAACAAGTCTGGCTGTGTTGAACTTGCTTTGTAGTACATCTTTCTGACCTGATCCGTGGAGAGGACATTTGTCAAAGTATTTGGGCAGGCAATACGTTTTTGGGTTTTTTAAATTAATAATAAATGATAAAATCAAAAATTGTAGCAAAGAAACTGAACAATTCTTGAGCAGGTAAAATGTCCTTGTGTTCAAGTCTGATCTGTTTGGGCCCTTTTGAAACAAAGCTACTTTAAATGTGTTACTGGAATTTATTTTCTTTTTACAACAGAAATGTGTTTTTAGGTCTTCTTGGTCGAATAAACTGACATGTTTCTGTTTTATAATTAATATAAACTACTGTGTGTGGTACAGAAGCTGGTGAGCTGTTCCACCTTCAAGAGATTGTTCTCCAGTCAGGTTTTCCACCATTTTGAATTGAAAAACAGCACAAAAAAAAGGCATAACTTCTATTATCTTGACAGTCCAGTTCCAGTGTTTAATGAAATGTTATTAAAACTCATTTCATTCTGTCAAGCAAAGTGAAGTATTTATTTTAGGTGCTAAAAACATGCATGTTAGGCTGCCTTCAGGCCCAGGCCTCCCTTGAATTAGAGATCTGAGATCTCAATGGGACTTGTCTGGTTAAATAAAAGGTTAATAAATAAAAATGACAAATTGTGCATCAGGCTGGACACAAGAACTGGGCATTTAGAAATGTAGCTGTAAGCCAAATTTAGAGTTCATTGTTCAAATACTTTGGCAAATATCTAATGTGCTTTGTTTAAAACTAGGCTGAAATATGGGGATCAAACGCTTAAAACAAACTTTGTATAAAAAAAAAAATAGAGAGGACATAAAAATTACACAAATCTCAGCAGCACTATATATGCAGTTTTACAAATGGAAGAAATATGCATGTCTACTTTCTGGTTATTTTTCACTGTTGATAAAGAAAATGGAAATTTGTGTTATTTGCATCCTCCAGGTTATGAAATGGTTGTCAGAGATTAAATAAAGTGGCGTTATGTTACTCTGCATTAAAAATCCAAAAAGAAGAAAAAAATAAATAATTAGCAGAAGCCTTAGTGTGATTGTGCCCCTTTGAAAGTAAATGTATTGCAATGTAACCTGACAATAAGAAGGGGCTACATGTTTAAAGTGAATTGGATGCTGGATTTTTGCATGACCATAAAGTTAATAAAAATCTTATATTGAAAACTGTTTGAATGGTTCTTTTAATTACTTGAAGATGGCATTTGGATACTGATGTCCATTTCTTTGCAGAGTAAAAGTCTGTCTGCAGTATCCAGATGTGACTCCTCAAAAGTTGGGCAAGTCTTTTTTTATTTTATTTTTTTCTCTGTCTCTGGAAGTTGTAGCTGGAAGTGTTCGCCTCAAGGTTTAGATTTCAGAGGTGAACCCTAGAAAAGAGAACTAGACTGAAAATGTCACGGGGAAAAAAAAAATAAGCCGATCTAAATGAAAGAAAAATGCTGGACGTGCAGTCAAATCAGTAAAGAAATTGTGTAAATAATGTTGACTTCTTGAAGTGACCCAGATTTATAAACTTATTAGGAGGCCTTCAAAACTCAGCTGTCAGGGAGAGGGGGCATATGGTCAAATACATAAAACAAGTATTACCATTAGGGCAAATCATGGGTTTGCTACTAAATACTGAGTATTTGTGGTTGTCAGTAGCCCTGAATGATAGGCAGGCTCAGAGACCACAGTTTTTAAATCAAACTCATTTAAAAAGGTACTCACTGTAAACTATGAACTCAAGCTAAAAAGGTTTTCCTGAACTATATCAAATGGTGCAGTTTGAAAGAGTACACAGGTACACACTCAATGTAAACAAAGCACTTTTATCTGCATCCTTTATCTGAGTGTAAAGACAGATCAGTCCGACTTCAACCCAAACGACTCTTCTGTGGAAGCTGCCACTGTACTGCCACCTATTCTCAGTCTGTTTCAGTAGGTAAACAAACTGCTGTGGTACTTGGCAGCTCTTCACAAATGTTTAAGAACACAACCTTTAATATAAGGGGGGGGGATTGTGCAAAAGCTGATTTTTCATTGCATGCGTTTCATATTTTAATTGTCCTGTTTTATATGCACAACACTTTGATCAACAGCTGTTTTAAACGTGGTTTATAAATTGACCTGCCAGGTTTGGACAAAAAGCATTTTTACAAAACCGAGAAACAAATTTAATATTTTGCCTGTAACCCTACTAAGCAGTTTTCATTAAACACAAGGAGTGCAATGTGTTTATTATATGAGATTATGAATAAACAAACCAATGTTTCATATTTGAGTTTAATCACAGTGCAGTACTAATGTTTAACTCTGGATGGCGCCACGCTACCTAGAAGTAACCTAAAGCCAAAACCTGACTCTTATTTTACACAAAATACATTTTGTATTCAGTCAACTACAGCCACTGCTTTCTGTATTACAAAATACATTTTTATTTTCTTTAATATTGTCTATATTGAACATGAACTTATTGGAGATGATCAAAGTAGCAACATCGCTCCGTTAAAATCTTAAAAACTGTTAAAACATTTTCTTTACTTTGAATCGACTTATCTGTAGATTTGTTACTGATGACTAATTTTGTGAACAGTATATTTTTTATTGTAGCTGCTTGAGAAACTCGACTTTAATACTAATTTAAAGACAACAGAACCTCCATCTAAAAAACCTCCACCGTTCTAAAACGGTTAACAAAACTGAAGCAGAGAGCCTCCTGAAAGTTTAATTAAAGTGAACAGGAAATTTTAAACTCACCATTTTTCCACTCCTGTGTCTATTCAAACCTTAGTTTGATATTTCTGCATGCTTCAGATGCTTCAACACACGATTTAAACTGAAGGGTGGTAAACAGGTTTTTGCTCAACTTGATTAAAAGCTGAGGAGGTATTTTCCCTCCATTTGAATTAGGTGTGTCGCAGCAGGGCACAAAAACTGACAATTACCTGAGCGCGACACTTAAAGTTATCTGTGTAAAACTTTGAAAATAAATAATGAAAACACAGTATTCTTCATGGTTTTTAATTACACCAAAAGGGACATGTAAAAGTGGAAAAAGAGGAAAACAAAATGG
>JAOXNZ010000105.1:13607412-13627910 GCA_028566095.1 Kryptolebias brasiliensis
TGAGGGAGGAGGAGGGGGGGGAGGGGGGTGGCTTTCAGGTAACAGCTGAGAGAAGCAGGGGGGAGCAAGTGAAAAGCATGATGGAAGACATCTGTTACACCACGTTTTAGGGTTCCCATGGAGACAAGACTGACCCCCTCCCAAATTCTCCTTTCCACCCCCACCGCTCGAGCAGCACTCACTCACCACGCGCACGCAGCATGGCGGCAGCCGGACCAGGGCAGGAGGGGCAGGGTTTAGCAGCTTTGCTGCGGCTCCCCGCTCCTGCTCTTAGACTTTCTGCCCTCCACATCTGTAGGATAAAGGCAATGTTTATGTTACATCTGCAGAGTGACAAGAACACTTTCATTCACTTTCTGATGGCATATACTGTGAGTAAAGATAAATACATCAAAACGAGTTAAAAAACAGCAACCGCAGAACTGAAATAAATAAACTTTGAAATAGTTTTAATGGTTTTGGCACAATGAGAAGTGCTTGTCTTGGATTATAAATAATGTCAGTCTGAAACACAGTCAAAAATGATCAATTTCTAAGTTGTGGTGCATTAGAAATATATATATATATATATTAAAAAGGACATGATGTGAGCTTCTTTGCCAAAACAATCTGAAACTTGTCAACTTGCAATACCCATCCTGTATTCATAACTACCAAAAACTGGCTAAAAGCTAAACTTAATCATCACCATTGTCAACACTCTAATCCACCTTCACTGTCAAATTTCACCTGTTCCACTAATGACCCCCCCCTGAGATCATTTGGAGAAAGAAGCCTCATCATTTTGTCACCAGCCCCAGGTCAGTTAAAATCCACCACATCACCCGCTCAGAAAATGTCCCAACATACAAGAAAAAATTCAAACAAACACGATGGGTATCAAATGCACAAAACAACACAGTGCACAGGTCAATAAAAAACCAAAAACAAAAACCCAAAACAAAAGTGAAACCATTTTGATCCCAACAATCAAAATGAAAATTTCAGATCCCACTGAAAACAATAAAGCCATGCAGTTAAGTGAACAATGCAAATCAAAACATCATAAAAGTGGGAAGTGAATATTATCTGACGATGCAAGACTTCATGTGACAAAACTGCTTTCGTTATGTTGACAGCTACTTGTGAAATTAGGAGGTTCTGCTGAATTTAATGGTGACGTTAACTCAGCTGTTTCTTCAGCCAGTTTCATTGAGATTAGATCTTGGGAAAAAAAAAAGTGTAGTTCTAAAACTAAACAAAAAAAAAGTTACAGGATCTGATATAAACCCACTACAATAGATAACAGCTTCAGCCAGTGAAACAGTTTGATGAAAAAAAAAAAAACTTTTGGCTGAAGGAGCGTTTAAAGTCCCAACTTAAAACCAAAAAAGAGGNNNNGGGGGGAAATTTAGCACCACAACAAACAGAAAATGACCCACAAAGAAAGGTAGTGTTCTGATAAATACATGCTGAGAAGAAAAAAAAAAAAAGTTCTTCCATTTGTTAACTCTCTCCCTCTTTTAATAAAGTCAGGATCATTGAGCCAAAACCCTGTGAATCACACACAGCCGTACTCGTACCACAGAGACTGGTTCTCCTCTGGGTTCAGAGTCAGATCCGAATCCTTCACTAAACTGGGATCAGCTCCATACTGAGCTGGATCCGAGCTGGATCTTATCTGGTCATTGGGCTGACTGGGAGGGCTCTGGTTCTGACTGTGGTTTGGCGCAGGAGGAGGGTGGGAATTATTTGTAACAGGAGGCCCACTGATGTTGCTGACTAGGGTGGGGTTCAGGGACAGGAAGGGGAGGGTTTCTGCTGACTCGCTAAAGATGGAGTTCATGAACACTGACTCTACAGTGAAGGAGGTACCGAGGAAAGACTCGAGGCTGGTCAGGTCAGGATCCTCTAAGCTACGGCAGGGTAAGCTAAGCGATTTGGGCATTGGGGAGATGGTGGTAACGGGTCCCTGTAGGCGGGTGCTGTTGGGGTGGTACTCACTGGGTGTCGGCTGCGAGCGTACTCCAGCCTTGGGGGAAGGGACGGGAGGAGAAGCGTCGACAGATACCGGCTGCCGGTGATCTTTGGACAGCAGATCGTGGATGCTGGTGCGCCGTGTGGTACCTTCAGCGGTGGAGATGACGCTGCTGGCCCGAGGCAGCGTGGAGGAGGTCGAGTCCAGGCGTTCCGAGACGGATGTGGCTTTGCCCTGGGAGGACAGGCTGGAGCGGATTGGAGCAGAGCCTTTTACACGGGTACTCTCCGCCTTCCGCAGGGATGGGCGGCCAGTTTGTCCCGTGGATCTCGGTGGTCGGTCAGTGCTGCCTAGGGCGGCTTTCCCGCTGGATGAGCGCAGTATTCCCCGGCCCTTGGTAGAAGTGCGTTCTTTTGGCACATGGTCAGAGGAGGTGGAGAGACGAGGAGAGTCTACGGTGAGGTTCTCCTGACTGCCAGACTAAAAGGCAAAGAAACACAGGGCAAAAAAAAAAGTTTTCTTTGTACTGTAAAAATAATCAATGTAATCAATTTACAAGGCCTCACCTCTGCAGGATCAATACTCTCATCCAAGAACTGCTGCAGGGAAAGAACTTCGCTGGGGGATCCCATCTTCTTCACCTGTAATGGACCGGAGCTGCTGGTGAAACTGGATGGCTCGAGGGACCTGCACAGCTGCAGGGGGCTCTGGTGGGAGGAGCGAGAGGAGGTGGGCTGCTGGACAGGGCTGCTGCCACTGCTGGACCACACCTCCTGGTCCAGACTCAGGCTGAACTCCCCACTGCTCTCACTCTGAGGCCTGCTGAGACGGCCGTTCAACGCGCCTATAGGAGAACAATGATTAGGTAACGAGGAAATTAGGAGTTTTGCTTGCTGAAAGGACCTGCTTAAGTTCTTATTGAGAACATAGTAACTCTTAACCTTTAAACCAGGACAAGTTTACCTGATTAAACCAAAAAACAGAAGGTTTGACAGAAAATGATAAACATCAAAAAGGGAAAAGCAGAGACGTTAGTGGACAGAAATAGAGGTGGAGGAAGACGAAGGAGCATACCTTTGCCCTCCATAGGAGAAGCGAGGTGCGAGTTATTGTTACTATTGCTACTGGTGGTCCTGTTGCTATGGAGACTGGAGGGTCTGGAGGCTGGGAAAGGGACAAGAGGGAAGGCGAACAAACATCCACAGTAAGGATTTATACAGACTTACATGTATCCACACCAACGTGCTCTAAAACAGGAGAGTGACACGTAGTCTGACAGAGCAACACCTGCTGGGACAGCAGATGGCTCATGCCAGGATGAGGGACAGGAAGGGCGGCTCAGTGCCAGGTTACTGCACCAATATGTCCATCTAAGATAACAAAGGGATCACGGATGGAAAGGATAGGAACACCTAAATAAGAAAACCAATCCACTTAGGGGGGAAAAAAAGGGGGAAAAAAAAACAGTTGAAAAGAGCGTGAGTCTATTAGTGAAAGAAAAAAAAAGAAGAAACAGGAAGAAGGAAGTCCAAGACAGTCAAGAAAATGTGACCTTGCTCTTTTCTGTGTCCACAGAGATCATTTCAGCTAGGAACCAGTGTTAGCAAAATCATCTCAGAAAGTTTTTAGAACACGCATGACACAAAAATTGATTTAAAGTCAACCTTCAGAGATCTGCTCTACATTAGGTGTTATGTGAAGGAAAGCAGCCCATTATTTGTAGCCCAAAGTGAAGTCACTGCAAAGTAACTGGCACTTACTACAGATGCTACAGGGCACTCTGCACATAGCTCTCAGCTCAACAGGACGAGACAAAGCAAGTGCACTTCTAGACCCCTGCAGGCCTAATAAAACACACACATACACACACACAAATCCATGATGCATGCAGTAATATGGGAAGTGTTTACGGGACATCACACTTCTCATTACTGCTGCTCAGAAGGCAAAACAAGCAAAGTTAATTATTGTTTAAAGCCTGAAAACAAAACAAAATAAAGCATTCAGAAAAGTTGCTTGATGAATCAATAGGCACCTCAGTCATTAACCTGATACTCTAATAGCATTTTATGTCGAGTCTGGAGTCAGAGTGAGACTAGATGTCCATTTCCTGCAGCCATTACAGGAATAGACTGAGAAATGGATCTCACAAGAATACATTTTATTTCATAAGAGCATTCTGGGAACTCATCTGCTAAGAGAAGTCCAGACTGAGAACCATTTAAATAGAAAGGCCAGTGAAGGGCAGGTTATATGCCTTGTGAGCCTTATATTATTGAACTTTTGCAACAAGTAAAAGCAAATACCAAATGATTTTTTTGTAAAAAACAACAACATTTTATTTTAAATAAGGGGAAAGACCAAAATTGACAGAATGTGGCCATAGTGGTAGGAATGTGTGACAGTAGTTTGGTTGATGTTTAACAACTGGGTCATCTATGTCTGAGCAGCGCAGGTCTTATTAATCGCTGCCTGGGTGCAGATTAAATGTCCTGGATCCTGAATTAGAGTCAATTTTACTTCCAAAGGAAGCGGATATTTTTTCCTCTTAACTAAAACTGCTTTAGCTCAGGCTTAATTGACATGAAGGAAGATCAAAGATAAGCTGTGGTTTGGAAGAGGACATGACTTGCTTTCTGTAGGTCTGTTCAGTCTGAGTTTTTGTTTGAAAGGTTCTTTGACACCTTATTGATGATGGGTAACTACACACCATCGTCTTATCATGTGACACGTGCATGCTTTGTTTTTGGTATCATGTTAAGTTTTACCTTGACTTTTGGGGTCTTCTGAGGAGCCAGCATTATTCTCACAGGAAGCATTGTCTGTGGAGGTACAGAGAAGAGTGATGCTCACCAGATTTTTTTTTTCTAAAACTAAAGGAGACACCGTTTAAGATCCTTACCTTTAACCTGAAGCCGGTGCTTGGCTCTGCTCTGCCCTGTGGCGGGCAGGCTCAGGATGGCGCAGTCGATGGCGTTGGTGGACAAGGCGAGCTCTTTCATGCGCTGCCCACTCCGCCTGCTGCTGCCGGTCATGCCAACGTCTCCGACTTCAGGTTCATCCAGGTTGTCCGTGCTACCTGCCCACTGTGACCCGGAAACGCCTGCCACCGCCATGGTCTGCAGCAGGTCATTCATGGCTGAACAAACCGGTGGAAATGAGGACATGTTAGACACACACAATTTGAGGAAAGCTAAGGATGGCAAACATCCAAACAAAAGGCTTATTTTTAATTCACAGACACAGACACTGAAGTTAGCTGTCTAATATTTTTAAAGAATTAATACCAACACAGACCGCATGGTCTCACTAATTTTAAACTTTTATAAATGATTTGGGCTCAAATTGATGGGCATCAAGGGTAGAAACTGAGAAATCTTTATTAAACAGACACCAAGTACAAATAGTAGTTTTAAACACTTTCATTTTTTGTTTCTCCTTACAGAACTTTGTTAGTGCACAAGCACAAAAAAAGACAAAAATGTCTTTTTTTTTTGCTAAAATGACCATCTAGGTCTATCAGTATATAACAGTAAAATCATTAATGTACAGCACAAAACAAATTCAATCTGTTTTTTCTTGGCTTTTCTTGGTTTTTTCTTGGCTTTTTTTTTTAGGCACATGCAGGCATATAACCAATAGAATATCAACCAAAGTACACAAAGATGGCATCATCCTGGACTTTATTTAATCTTTATATTTTGGACATTGACTATCTTTGAGTACTTTGCGTTTTTGTAACAATAGAGAAGCATGTAAGCATGCAGAACTGCTCAAAGCAGCAGCAGTGCACAACACAGCATAACGAGGCGAATCCATATCAGCAGAATAATATGTGAAATGCAGCCCACTGACAGAGCAAGAAGTGAGACAGAGAGTGAGACAGACATTTCAAGTCCTCCATGGTGAGTGCGAGTGCTGATCAAGCAGCTGGTGATTCATGCTGTAATCAAAGATGCGAGCAAACACATCACAAGCGCAAGAAAGGCAAACCTGCAGTCTCTCCCACTATCTCACTTGAACAGGCAAAACTCACACACACACACACACACACACACACACACACACAGCCTTTCATTCAGAAAACACTAAATGACACCACTGAGCACATAAAGCTGCCCAATAAGTGATTCATGTAGTGACCAAACTGAAAGCTTTGGTAAAAAGTTGCAAGTCACAGCACAAGAGACAACTATATAAACAGAGAAAATCCCAACGGTCATAACAGTTTAGTCCTTTTATTTTCGTTTGTATGCTTCTACTTACGCAGGTATCTACAATATGTGTGAGAAAAGTGAGACTAGACTGGTGAAGGGTTAAAGATATTCTACAGGGGAAAGTGGAGGGAGACGGTATACAGCAGAGAAGGTGATAGAGACTATTAGGAAAGAACAAATCACTGATGTCACCAGCTGCAGAATGGAGGGCATAAATACAATAAAATAGAAGTGTAATTTGATAAATCTAGTGCAGACATCTAAAAAAATATCAGATAACAGCACCAGACAATAAACTGTGGTATAAAAATTAAACAGAGCTGCTCTGCAGCTGAAGCCCCACACTACCACCAGCCTGACATCAGTGACTGCTCCTTCTTCGTCTCTCCTACGACAATAAGAGGAAGAGAAAGGCTAACGTGACGGCTAACGGAGGTCTTACACATAGAGCGTCGGTAGATGGCCTTGGCCTTGTCTTTGTCCTTGGATCGGTTCCTCATGAAAGGCAACCTTTTCATAGCTGTCAGAGCACAGCCAGAGACAGACAGAAAGACAGACAGACAGACAGAGGAGGGATAGTGACAGAACACGCCAAGAGAGGTGGAGGAGAACAAAGAAAATAGAAGGGCAAAACATGGATGTGGTTAACGTTTGCACAACCGGTGCCAGGGGAGAGATGAACAAAGAGCGAGCTGAGCCTCAGGACACTCAACTGGACAACAAAAAACAAACCCCTAAAATATGGGAAAGTAATCAAAAAGACTGTCAAATATATGTTATTTCAATCTATGCAAATACTCTTAATGTATTGACAGTGTTGAAAGTCGATAAAATCTTACGAGACAAGTTTTCCTTTGGTAAGTTTGTGTTGGGAAGATTGAGAACAGTTTCAGATCTATTATTGCTACATAACTGAGTCTTGCACAGTTATTCTCTTAATAGTTCAGACTTCTAAACAAAGTACCTGCTAAAATGTACTTTTCATTTACTTGAATGAGTTACTAAAAATCAGATTCAGATTTCTGGGGGCAGACCTCTATATAAACTACCATATGTAAACAATGATACACAGGTTACACACACACACACACACACACACGCCTTCTACCTGCACACAACTCAGACAAACATTCTCATGATAATGGGCTTCAAATCTATACATTACAAACTGACTTCAAAACATCACACACTATACACAACGATGACACAACCACATCTAGATGAGACATGGAAGATGACAAATATTAAAGGGTGCAATCAGGAGACTGAAGGGGTGGGGTGGGGGGTGGGGGGGTAATACCTTCAGGGAAGACTGCAGTGTTCCCAAAACAAACAAAAGGCCACACTTTTACTCAATTGTTTACGGTCTGCAGTGAAGTTTTTAAATATCACAGGCTGAACAGAAATATTCTATGCATTTGTATTTAAATGTCTTGTTACTTGACAGTTCTTAATCCTTCGGCCTATTTTAGGAAATAAACCTCTCCTATTCTACCTGAAATAAATGACTGACCTGTGTTGTAATAACTGGACACGAGCAACAATTCATTGCACCATTTAATAGGATTGATGCTATGATAGAGCGTGTTGCTGACTCTTACAGGTGAACTGCACAGATCAGCAGGTTTACATGTTGGCAACTCGGTTTAGACGTGTTGGGGAGGGTTAAAAAAAATACAGACCTGAGAAAAGATATGGGAGAAATGGTTTTCAGTTTGGACAGAATGAGGTGCACTAGATCCTGATTGAATTTTGATCCTTTGAACAACTATCCTATAAAATTTATAGTTGATTGTTAGTGTCCAACTCTACATTCTTGCTACAAATTCAACAACTGGCTCCTCCAAAATCTTGAAATCTTCTTAAAATCAAAATGTCCCCACAATCTTTGCAATCTGACCCATGATGATGCCGATCAGTGATTTGATTTGCAAATATAGGAAGTTAAATATACAAAAGAAAAAGGAAGAAATGACACTATTTAAAAAGTGGTATAAGAAAGAGGGCTTAAACAATAAAAATGACAAATATTGCGTAATGATATCTGTTTGCTTTCTGTCAACCAGGCTTTTATATTAGTGAAATTATTTAACAATCAATGTACATTCAAATAGTTCAGGCCCTGGAACCCTGTAACGTAGCGGCTCTTTCTGCAATCTCAAGATGCAGATGCTGCTGATGTAAGTTTCCTTTGCCCATTCAGACTTTTCCAACATGTTTGGGTGAATCTGTGAGCAAACGAGCACACACTTATCAAAAAGAGCTTTGCAAGTCATTTGAAGATCTCTACAAAGCAGGTCTACCTCTAAGTCTTCATTAAAACTGCTACTTTGATTGCACAGGTTTTCACTCTGTGAGCTCTTCCATAGTGATTCTGAAAACTAGAAACTAAAAATCAGCTCAAGAGAAGAGTAACAACATTGTTTAGGCAGCTAGTTTTAAAAGTCAAGTTACAGTGAGGCAGAATGCAAAATTTTTAAAATATATTGTTCTTTGAAGTAAAATGAATTGTGTTTTTAATCAATAATGGTGGGGATTTTAAAAGAAAAAATGTTCCTGAAATCAAGTGCACCTTATTGTGTTTCAAACATGAAATTATTATTATTATTTTAATCAGGTCTGGGATGCAGAGTCAACCTTGTTTTGCTGCACAGCTCAACTGTAGCCTCTACAACAGTAGAGTGACACAGACGATGGACTCACAAAAACATGCCCCAAGAGACATGACAGTTGAGTCATAAGCCCCTCCCACCCTTCCCATCCGCGGCATACCATTGGAGGAGCCCTGCACCTGGGCATGGGACTGCTGCCCTCTCCTCCCTTCGCACAGAGAGATAAAGAAGCAAAGGAGCAGTTAAGGAATTAAAGAAGCATTCGGCTACTCAAACTGTGTGAACCCACATAGTTACCGGTCATAGATGAGTGTCAGGGAAGGAAGATCAGCATAAAATTATGTATAAAACCTAAATTGTTCTGAATCTTGGGTCTAAATCTGTCTTTGTGTGTGTTTCCTTTGTACTCACTGCTGCTTCTCTTCTGTGTAAGCGTATCGTCTAGCGAGTTGGAGCCAGAGCCTATTGATGAGCTGTCCTGGCTGTCCTGAGGAAACGACAGGAACACGTCTCCAAACTCTGAACGAGACGGAGTCAGTGTGAGGGAGCGCATCCTCTCCCGGCTCTTTGGCTTGATCAGCTTCTTCATCTTCAGAGTGATCCAGTTGCCCCGTCTTTGAAGAAAAGGGCAAGGCAGAGTGTCGGACGGAGACAGGAGAAAAACATGTGTGGAACATCCAAATTCATGCTGCCGTTATATTTATGGTAAAGGGTTGCAGTATGCAGCTGTTTAAAGGCTCTGCAGATCATATACTTTTGCTTTTACAAGCCATGCAACTAGATGAAGTTGCTCATTACCTGCGTGGAGGTGAAGGGTCATAGAATTTGTACTGGTCCATGATCTTTTCCTCCAGCTTCTCCTTCTGTCTCCTCAATTCATTCAACTTATCTCTTTAAAAAAAAAAATCACACAAAAATGAACTGATAAAAACCAAACATATTTTGCTGTCAATTTGGTTTGAAAAGTCCTTTGAAGTTTTAAAACATTTATGCATTTTGTGGATTTACATGTACTGTCTTTGCTCCACGTGGAACAAGTCCTTGCTCTCCATCGTCTGCTCCAGAAGTGTGCGGTTCTGTAGCATCAGAGTCTGGATCTGGTCCAACAGGTGGCGGTTTTCTTCCTCCAAGTTTCCTTTCAGCTGGCTCAACAACTAATTTGCATCAGAAAAACATCCTCAAACCCTTGTCTGAACAACAAGTCAGATTAAAAGCAAGGCATAAGTGAACAAAAACCTGACATGATACATCAGAAAGTAAGACAGTTGGCTTAAACAGAAAAAACTTTTTGGGAAATCCCTCAAATCTGTGGTTCTTTAAAAACCACTGCACCAACTGATGAATCTCTACTTACCTCACACTGGTTGGTGAGTTTTGTGGAGGTGATGTCGAGCTGTTGATATTCCTCTTTCAGTTTAGAAAACTCAGCCTCCAGCTTAGTCTGCTCCAGCTTTGCACTGTTCAGCTGGGTCTTTATGCTCTTATGGTCCAGCTGGAGATTTTCGTTGTCCTTCACCAGCTGACGATAGGCAGTATTGAGCCTGAAAAGAGATCACACAGGTCACACTATTGAGATACGATCAACAAATGTGCAAAGTATGAAAGAAAGCGTATGCCGGTTGATCTGACTTGTCGTTCTCCTCTTTCAGTTGTTTGCATTGGTCAGCCGTGGCTTGGTGGCTCTGGTTTTCCTGTGCCATTTTCTCCTGCTGTTCCTTTAGATTTTTCTCCAGTTCCTCCAGTTCCCCTTTCCTTTGCAAGAGCTGCTTGTACCTGCAGGAGTAAAACACACATATGTACAAAACAACAAAAGACAATGACCAAAAGGTCAAATATTTACTCTGTTGGCTCAGCCTATTTGCCTTAAAAACAGTTTAATAATGCTAAAGCAAGACAGTGTCTCACTTGTCCTCCAAGTCCCTGTGCTGTTGCTCCAGGCTCTTGCGGGAGGTCTTCAGACCACCGTGCTTCACAATCAAAGCTTCGTACTCAGCCGCCTGCCTCTCGTGGAGCGCTGCCAGCTTCTCGTGATCTCTGAGCAGCAGCTCGTACGTTGCCCTCAGCTCTTCTTTGTCTTTCAGCGCTCCCTCTCGCTCCCCCTCCACACTGCTCTGCTGGCTCTGCAGCTGGGCATTCTGGGCCATCAGGGCTGCACTTTGTGAGCTCAGGGTGGAGTTCTCCACCTACAGGCCAGGGGAGGAGAAAGATGGAGGAAGGAAGAAATCCTTCAGGTATTTGTGTTAGGAAAAAAGCAGTACTAATCTTTCTAATGTGGCAGTCTTGGTCTGTAGGGGGCACTGTGTCAGTCCAGGATGTTCTTCCTGCTTCAGTCAAGCTTCTTCTACAAAGAAACAGCAGGAAGCATGTTTCTTTTCACGTTCCCTTATTGGTCGCGCTGGTTTCCCAGTCTGAAATCTCTCTGGAACCATGATTGCTGTGTTTATTCACTCTGTGACATAAAAACACACAAACTCTGTCCACATGAAGTTACAGTTTGTGCCTTTTTTTCCTGCAGCACTCACGCTAATATCTGCCTACTTCAATTCTTTACAAACACAGCTTGCAGCTTCTATGGTCAGTGCAAAATCTGCCACCCATAAGAAGGGCTTGAAAACCTGCCAAACAGCGTGGGTGCGTGTCTAAATCCATGTCAGGGGAGCTAAGCAGCCTGGGAGAGCAAGTATACAAACACAGCATTGGGCAGAAAAAGTAGGATAGCACAAAATGAGTGTTTAAAATGTACAATCACTTGTGTACAGTGCCTTTCGAGGTGCAGTAACAGGTCCGTCAATATAGTTTAATATTCTATCTGTCAGAGAAAGAGATGCATGTCTACATGGATGGACAATGTTTAAACTGTACAGAATGCAAAACTATTTGAGGATTTAGACTAAACTTTAACTGAGAAAAATACCATCTTAGCTACTACTTAATACAAAAGGAGAAGCTTAAAAACACACAAAGCGTGCATTTTCCATAAGGTTTCCAAAAATGTCAAGTGCTCTTTCCAGGGTTAACCATAAGCTTTGAAAAGCTAATGCTTCATAACATCTTGGGAATTTGTTAGCTTTGTAATGCCTTTCACAATTACTGGTTGTCTTTATTTAAGATCATTTGGCTCTTTGCAATCAAATTAACCAAACTAATGTAATATTTTATTTGTCACTAAGTCATCTGCTTCCTTACATTGCTGATGTCTGATTATTAAATCATTAAGGAAAATACTGTTGCATTAACAAATCAGTTAAGTTGTGTCAATACCCGTTTTGTCAATGATTTTTGAATGTTACATTTTGCATGATGAAATTAACCTGCAGTTTGGCATTCTGCGTCTGTAGCGTTGTGTTGTTTTCCTGTAAAGATGCGGTCTGTCTCTGCAGGGCAACTATCTGCGCCTGCAGGTTGGAGCTTTGAGTTTCCAGTTGTTTGAGCTGGCTCCTCAGGGCCACCTTCTCCGCCTGCAGCGTTGCATTCTGGGGGGGGGGGAACCCAATACACACGCATATTAATATATGCATCAATCAATACGAGAAAGTCACCTGAGCCATCTCAAATAAACATCATCTACTTACATTCCTCTCCACCTCAATTAATCTGTCCTTGACTTTAAGCAGTTCTCTGGTGGCTTCTTGACTTTCTTTTTCCCATTTACTGACAGCATCAGTGTGTTCTAATCCTTTGGAGGGTGAGCTCTGTACCATCCTCTCCTCCTCCTCTCTTTGACGAAGTGCCTCATAGTTTTTCTTCACCTAGAAAGAGACAAACAAGTCAAAATGAAATATTCTTGATGTTTCTTCTATACACTAAAATCAACTCCTGTAAAATATAATTTATTTCAGGCCTGCCTAATGAGAAAGAAAAAAAAAAAATTCTCATTAGAATCCCTCAGTGTTTTTGATTGCAGGAGTGAATTAAGATTGGCTGTTCTCAAGTGGACAAGCTACCTTGCTAATCAGGTAAACATTTAAAGACTTTCTTACAGTTTCCTTCAATATGGTACAAGTAAACACGTATAAATAAAATTCAAAACACTATTATAATTTCTGAATATTTGTTTTGAAGGTGTGGATTTCTGTTTTCTGTCTCACTCACAGTTTTTAGCTCTTGACGAAGTTGCTGGTTGAGGTTGGAGGATTCCTGCAGTCTGGCCTCTAGAGCAGCAATCTTCTCCTCTTTAATCTCCAAAGAAGACTTCAGAGTCGACTCTAGTTTGGTTTCCAGGAGCTTAAACCTAGGGACAATCGTTCAGATAGTTGTTTATGTGTAGAGTGTAGAAATACATCATCCTAAACACTGTACAGAGGCCCAGAAAGACTGATTAAAACCACAGCACTGACTAAAATGGCCCGCTGACCAGATTTATGTTGATTCTCTGATCACCTAATGATTCCGATCCCAAAAAGTCTCTCATAATCTTTTTTATGAACCATCATTGAACAGAAAATGTTTCCGGTTGTGTGTTTGTGTTTTACCTGTCATCTGAGCTCTCATCGTGGAGGAGCCTCTCTTTGTTCAGACCAATCTTCTCCAACTCATGAGTCAGCTTCTCTAAATCATTATTCATTTGCTGAGTTCGCAGCTTCTCACTCACAAGCTCCTAAATACACATCAACATTCTGAGCAACTCTTTGAAATGTAAATGTTACAAGGTTACAAATCATTACTTGCAAACGTAAAACACCCAGCTCAGCTTACCTCCCTGAGCGTCATCAGTGTCTTCTTTTCAATACTGGACTGTTTGACCAGCTCCTTGTTCTCTCTCTCCAGGTCTTTGACTCTTGTGCAGGAGTCCCTGAAGAAGATCATCTCCTTGCCCATGGTGCGGTTCTCTTTCTCCAAGGCACAGAGCCGCTGGTTGCTGTCCTCCAGCTTGGAGTCACGGATCTCGGCCTGTTGCCTCAGACGTTTGTTCTCCTTTTCCAGAAGCTTCTTGTCTTTCTCCAGCTGAGAGCTTTCCTGCTCCAGAGTCTTGTTCTGGGTGGGACAGAGTTTTGTGAAGTGGAGATGGATAAAATATCTCTTGATAGGATTACTTTAAGTCTAAAACCTTTGTAACAAATCACCTTATATGATTCATATCTGCTGGGAAACCTGTTGTATTTGTTTTAACACTGACTCATATTTGCATTTTTCAGATACTCAGAGTACATCTGATTGCTGCAGCAACCCACCTCGTGCTCCAGCTGCTCCAGACGTTTACTGGAGATCTTCAGCTCCTCCAGGTTACGCTGTAGAGTTTGATTCTCAGTTTCGACCTCCTGCAGCTCTGCCTCGAGCTGCTGAATCTTCTTACTGGTATTCTCCAAAGCCTTCTGCAGGCGCTGGTTCTCTGTATCAAGGCCCTGGTAACTCACCTGGAAGAGGCAGAGACAAATTGGAAACTTAAAATGATCCACAAACTAGCTGTCTTGCTTTATGATGCCATTATTAGCCAGGTGGCATGTATTGTACTTATAGGAGATACGATAAATGAATAAAATCCCAACTTCTCTCCAAAAATGTCTATAAAAACAGGAGCTGTATCTGTTCAGGCCGAGTTAGCAAGTAAACATCAAAGGTGCTCAGGAAAATTAGACATACAGTAGATCATTAGGCTTTTATTTCTAAAAAAAAGAAACTAACTACCACCCATAGCAGAATTTTTGTCTAGTTTTACAGTTCTTTAGTCAGAGAATACCTGGAAATATCTGATAATACCTCTAATCTTTCTGTCTTTTTGGACGAGGCTTTCAGCAGCTCCAGGCTGCGTTTCATCTGGCTCCTCTCGCTCTCCAGCTCCCGGTTCTCGGCTTCCAGCTGAGCGGCCTTCGCCCCTGCTGAGCGGAGAGACTCAGCTGAGCGCCGCAGCTCCAGGTTCTCCTGCTCCAGCTGGGAGTTCTCCTTTTCTAAAGCTTCTAGCTGGAAGGCCATGTTCTTCAGAGCATCCAGTTTCTTCTTCAGACGACGGCCCTCTGCTTCCAGCTCAGAGTTCTCCTTCTCTAAAGAAGACACCTAAATAAAAAAGCAATAAATTATGGTGAGAAGACAAGTAGACAAAGTTTACTGAGATTGAATTATGTGCAGAGACAGACTGACTGACAGTAAATAAAGGGTGCAGTTAGAAATATAGAAAAATGCATGAGACCTTTTCACAGGTGATCCCAAGATTGGCAACTTTCTTCTGCAGACTTTCTTTTTCTCGTTCCAGCTTCTGAATCTGAATCTCCAACTCCTCAGCTCTCTCACCTTTCTCCTTCATTACTTCAAGCTCTTTACCTGCATTAAAATAAATCACTCTGTTTTACACACAACCATCACTGTGATCCTTTTAAATTAAAAAAACAAAAGTCTAAACTAAAAGGTCTTCTTTTACCACAAAAAGCACAAGTTAACATGCCACTCACGGAGCTGCTTCCTTTCAAACTCCATCTTATTCAGCTTGGCGGTGGTCTCACAGATGGACTCGTGAAGAACACGGTTCTCCTTCTCCACGTCTTTGACACGGGCCTCGGCTCCCACCTGGCAGCGCTGACGCAGGGATGATACAGTTTGGCTCAGGTGCTTGTTCTCCTGCTCCAGACCTTTAAGCTGGAAAACAGACAGAAAGCTTTAATAAACATTTAAGTTTATGTTCAAAGTGATTTACATAAATTCACGTCACATGCAAGGTTGTTAATTTTGTCAAATCACACAATTCTAGAGAAGATTTGTAACAAAACAAAAGGACTCTGCGAAGCCTCTGTCTGATTATCATGCGTAATCAGAAAAGCACAGCAGCATTAGTTACATCTCATTATGTTTACCATCAAGCCAATAGAGAAGCTGACAATCGGAGAGCACAAAGTTTCATTTGCTTTTCCTCTGAAGCTTATCAAAGCTAGAGTTAATGAATCAAAGGTGTCAAATTCGATTTAAACAGTTATAAAGTCCCTGCAGAACACAGCAAGTGATGCACCTCATCCAGAGACAGACAGACACCTTTGTACTCTATAAAATATCAGCAGCAGTTCCACTAAATACTTTTTAGGGTCTAAATGAAACTAAACTGCAGCTCTAATTCATCAAATGTTTTAAACGATCAATAAGGGTGTGTCACACGCATCACTGTTTAAGCTGATTGTATTAAGAGTATTACTGTATATGAAACAATGACAAAATGATTTGAAAATAACGCTAAATACTCAGATTAGGCACTAAATGATTTTAAGTGTGTCTCCCTGTCTGCGTGTGTGTACCTGTCTCTCCGAGTTTTCCCGCAGTGTCTCCAGAGTTTTCTCCAGCAAAGCCTTTTCCTTCATCAGATCCGTACTCAGCGACTCAGCACTGCGGAGTGACTCTCTGTCTGCTGTCAGCTCGCTCTCCAGCTGCTCCAACTACAAAGGAATAAAAAAAAAAAAGATTTAAAGAAACACCAACATTTAGCTACTTTTACAGTGTTTTAAAACCATGATTAGTCTTTATATAGAAAACTGATGAAGGCTCAGGTTAACTATTTTTCTTGTTGACTTGAGATTTGTTTTTCTTTTTTTAACTTCTAAATATCATGGTAGACTTGCTTTATCATTTCAGCCAACTGATAAAAACACATTTCTTTGGTGAGTTTAGTTTAATATACCTGTACGCAGTTAACCTGCAATCTTTTGTTATTAAAAAACATGATTTGAAGTTTCACATGATTTGGGTAATAAAAAAGCACTTTTTAAATCAATAGTACAAAATAAGGCCCACTTATACCAGCCGTCCCTGGCTAGGAGTCACCCAGCATCTGTTTTCACATTTAAATGTGCTTTGGTTTAAGTTCCCAAGTCACTCAGAACTAAATTTCCCACCTTGGATTTTCTCTTTGTGGGACACAAACACAAATTTATCCTGATTTGTTCACAGGGCAAAGAGAGAGTCTTATGTTTCTGAAAATAGCTGAGAAAATAATGGGTGTTCCAGTGTCAAAGAGAGAGGAAAAGCAGTGCAGTGTTGCCTGGATTTACAGTTTTGCTTTCATCCTCCTTTCCACCCCTTTATCCTTTTCTCTCGTTTTGATTCCTCATCGACACTGTGAGAAAAGGTCTTAAGCCAAGTGCTTGGGTGATATATTCTGGAGCAGAGCTGGAGCAGTATGCTAATAGCGATGATCTCACTGTTAAGAGGCTGTAATTTAAAGGAGTCTTTGAGGAGATTCAATGTGGGCAATCTTCTAAAACTATACAGAGATGCTGATATGATGATCACTTTACTGCATTAGTGCTCCAAAAGACAGCTTTGCAAACTTTAGTGCATAAAGACTCTAAACTTTAAAGGCAAGCGGAAGGACGTTGGAATTAAAAAAAAAGTTTCAAAGCTAAAGCTCATATTATAGTTGAACTATAAAATTTAAAACAGTAATGGATGCCCACTGCTTACTTTGCGGTTAAGTTTCTGGTTTTCTTGGCTGAGTTTGGCCAGTTGTGTGATGGTATCCTGGCTGGCTGTTCCTCGGAGATCCTCCACCGTCTTCAGCAGGGCCTGATTTTCTCTCTCCAGTTTCAACAGGCGACTCGAGGTCAACTCGTTCACCTCCTCGCCCAAAGATTTCTGTGGGACTGAATCAATAAAAAACTGTGTTTAAGCACACAGTCGCATTTTAGATGCTACTACTATTTTTTTGTGTCTAACAAGCAAAAATATCAATTAGTCCATTACTCTATGATTGAACTTTACAAGTCTTAATTCCTTTAAAGCACCTTTTAACAAATACCCACTCAACATGAGGTCTTTATCCAGATCTCTGGCTAGCTAAACCTCTTAACAGCTCATATAATCCAAACACACAGCTTATCTTTGTGGAGCCACTGAATATTAATTACAGCACAGGTCTTAACCAAGTGGAAAGAAAACCCCAGTAGAGGCTGGCAAATGCAGATGGATGACAGGATTAAGGTTCAGTGACCGAAGCCAGGTCTGTCTGCCATCTGTAGCCTCCATCCTGGTCAACTTGGGTGCCCACCACTAGGTTAGCATTTCTCTCACTTCTTTCTGTGTTCTGTTTCTTCCCCATAATTCTTGGCTTTTCTTCTTACCGTCACCCAGCTCCGGTGTCTTTGATAGCTGCTCCAGCTCCCAGCCCAAGTGCAGGGACTCATCCATGCTTTGTTTCTGGGCCATCTCCAACACAAGATTCTCCTCCAACAGCTCCTCCATACGCTTACGGTCCAGGTCCCGCTCCTGGACATGAAGGATTAGTAAGGTTAAGGTATAAAACTACTAAAATAATTGTTCACATCTCTACCCTAAAAGCACCGTCTCACCATCTCTAGATCGTGCATCTTGGATTTGAGTTGCAGATTCTCTTTCTCCAGGAGGTGCAGTTTGTCAGATCGGGTCCTGCTAGTGTCCAGTTGCTCCTCCAGCATGGTCTTCGTCTCCAAGAGAATCTGGTTGTCCTCTTTCAGCTCCTGCAAAAGCCAACAAGATGGGGTCAAACAACACAAACAGGAAAAACTACAGCTAGCACAAAATTAACACTAATGTTATGATGCAAACTAGTCATGTCCACATTATTTTAATGGCTTTTTATTAGGTTATCATTTTGCTATTTTTAGCTCATTTGTTTTGGTTCTGCTCACTTCGGCCTCTGTTCTGCTTGTTTTGACTTGAACAACCCAGTTTTAGCTTCTTCATTAAATTTCAGCAAAGTCATTCAGCGCACAGCATTCACACTCCATTTTTGTAGAAAAAGCAGTTTCTTTAGTTATGGATCAGCTTCACCCAGTTGTGTGTTTTAGTACAAAGTTATCTATACTTGACCAATATTTACTTGCTCATTTTTTTTGGTATTTATTGACAATATTTGCTCTGAGGATGAGCGGTTGCGTACCTCAACTCTCGCCTTGTAGAACTCAATGTCATGAAGTCTCTCCTTGTATCGGCTGAGCTCGCTCTCCAACTTGTCGACACGTATGGCTTTCTCTCTGAGGGCGTCCAGCTCATCGCGGTAGGCCCGAGCCAACCGAGCATCCGACAACAGCTGAAAGCTCTGCAGGAGTTCACAGACAAACAAAGAGCATGAGTGTGTGGCTTCATACAGCAGTGACTGAAATCATATGAGGAAAAACAGATGTACAGTGGTGCTCCAGAACCCACAGAGTCAGACAGGTCATCAAGCCTGTAATCTTTTATGAATATTATTTTATCTAAGAACAACACAAGTCTTTATTGGCACATAAAACCGATAAAAAAAAAACAGTTTTCACAAAAAGCAAATCCATCACATCCTGGGCTCAATCCAAGTTTTCCCACAGCAGTTCCGTGAGATCAGAGCTCAGTCCAAATCAGAAGCCATGCGAGGCTGCAGCTCGACTAAAAATAGCGTGAATAGCCCCTAATGAGCTAAATCACCCACTAGCTGATTAAAGCCTGGCAGCGATTTAGAAACAAAGTACTTAGAAAGAGAAAAGAAGAGCAGGTGGAGGGGAGGGGGAAGTCATAGGAATGGTTGTGCGTCATGTGCATGTGCAGTTGTGTTCAAGTGGCTGTGATTGGTGACCTCTTGCTGAAGCCTCTTCAGCTCCACCTCCATGTTCTCCAGCTCCTGCCTGGTGTCCAGAAGCTGCTCACTCTTCTCCTCTCTGTAAAAGTAAGCAAGGATTAGGTGGAGGAAAAAAACACCACTAACAACAACTTGGATGTATGTCTACAATTGATTAACTTTTGGAGTCAACCTAATTCAAGATGGCTGCCACAGCTAATCAAGCCTAGAAAACAACTTATTTTACAGATACTGAGCAGTTTGGCAGTAGAAGAGAGTTTCCTACAACACATATTCTGAGCGGTAACAAATCACACGAGATCTTTGTTTAAAACTTTGGTTTAACTGTTGAAGTCAACCCCAATTTTTGTCTGTTAGCAAAATATCTCATTAACCACTGGATGGATTTTAGTGAAACTCAACGAAAGTAATCATTGGATTTCCATTTACATCTGACTAACTTTTAAAGTCAACCAGATTCAAGATGGCTGTTGGCGCTAATCAATCTTGGCAAACCCAAAATTGGCTATAAATTAGTTCATTTTACAGATACTGAGCTAGTGTGGTAGTTCCTGAGAGTCATGCCCAACATGTACTTCAAGAGACAGCTTGCACAAGATTTTTGTTTAAAACTTCAGTATGTAAGGCGTGAGGCAATATGGATTTCTTAAAAGAATACTAATTTAATTCAAATATATTTTTACAGCTGGTACAAAATATAGCATGGAAAATATCCCACTTAGTCTAAAAATCCTGTCACTCATTAGGAAAAAAATGAGCAAAACAGAAAATGGGAACTCCTGCATTGATTGACATAATTAATTTCCTAAATAGTCAACAGTATGTGATTTTTTTCTCTCCTTAATTTGGCTGCCTCATGTTTCTCCCACTCATGAAACGAAAACCAAAAAAAAAAAACCCTGGCTCAAACATTCGAAAACTCTTGTGACTAGAGTTCACATAAAGCAAATATTCCCCTGAGGCTAAAACGGTTCATCTGTCTTCACTCAGGAGAGAAACAATTACAAGAAAAACAAGAGAAGTTTAAATACCAGATTTTTTTTTTGTTTCTTCTGTATAAATACTCATGTCTAGCACATGTATGAATGTTGATGAAATAGGGCAGCTTGGTGTTTACAGTCTCCAGGTTTGTACAAATTTTCCAGGCTCCAACTGCAATGCATTCCTGAGATTCTGCTTCTCTGTGTGTGTGGGGGGGGGAGTGGTGGTGG
>JAOXNZ010000105.1:13712858-13724437 GCA_028566095.1 Kryptolebias brasiliensis
CCTTCAGAACCACCCCTACTCCATTTCTCTTCCTATCCACACCATGGTAAAACAGCTTAAACCCTGCCCCAATGCTGTGAGCCTTGCTGCCCTTCCACCTGGTCTCTTGCAGACATAATACATCTACCTTCCTCCTCTGCATCATGTCTGCTAGCTCTCTACCTTTGTCTGTCATTGTCCTTACGTTTAGAGTTGCTACCCTCAGTCCTACACTATTGACTTTCTTCTTCTTTCTCTGTCTCCTGGCACGTTTCCCTCCTCGTGGTCTTTGACTAACAGTAGTACAGTTTCCGCCAGCACCCTGTTTGTCAACAGCACCGGTGGCGGTTGTTTTAACTCAGGCCTCAACCGATCCGGTACAGTGTCACTTGGATGAACCCGCGCGTTTGTTTTGGCAAAAGGGTTTTACGCCGGAGGCCCTTCCTGACACAAACCTCACCATTTACCCGAGCTTGGGAAGGGCATTAAAAAAAGATACGCTGACTTGTGCTTCCTAGTGGCTGGGTTTTAACTGAAGAAATATGTAACAGTGTCTAAGTTTTTTTTTTTTTTTCCCAGTGGTGTGATTGCTTTTTGTAGAAATATATTTTTTGTTTGGTTTGTATTTCAAGGGCTCTTTAAGGATTTGCTGCTAAGCAATCTAGTAACAGCAGAAAGATTACTGAAAATAATCTTATTGCAACTGAAGTTGCAAATAAAACTTTTCTGTAAGAATTTAGAAGAACCTAGAGTGGGTTACTTTTTGAGGGAAGCTTTTCAGGATAAGTAAGGCTCGTTTTCAGGCCAATAAAATAATTAGGATTGTTATGAGTGTAAAACTGATTTAAGGTAACTGCACAAATGATGTGTTTAAATGCTAATAGCTGACTGCTACCATCTGCTGGAATGTAACCTTGCAAAAGATATTGCAGTGCAGTATAATGTGCCACCTAGTGGTCATATTTGTGGTTTCCTGGTAAGCTTGATCACCATCCTGTTATCTTTCAGCACATTAAATGCTGCAGATCAAAGATAAAGTTATTGTACAATGTGTACAAAACTTCTATCTATGTTGAAAATCCCCATTAATGACACCTGCAGAATAGCTGTCATCTGGGATGCACTTCTTTTCTCACAGCCTGTGTAGATGTACAACGATAAGCCACTACTTTAAAACCAACTGGTAACTTCAACACAATTGACAAGTTTTCCCAGCAGAACAGTGTGTGAATGAGCAATGTTATTCACTTCACCTGTTGGTGGTTTGAATAATGTGGCTAATCGGTGTAAATTGCACAAAACAGGTCATCATTTTATGTGTTGTGCTGTGTGCCAAACCAACACTGAAGCCAGTAGATAAAAATCTTCATACTCAGAAACATTAGCTGTGACATTAGGCAAAACAGCTCACGATGAACGGATGAAATTTGTTAATCACTGATAAAGTGCATGTGTTGTTGAACTATTTGCACAATAATCAAAGTTTTAATCCATTTGTAAAACAAATTCACCGAAGTATTCTATTTTTAGGGTAAGTGTTTACTGTATGTGCCTTGCCTAATGTTGGCATGGCTGTATAATTAACAGGAAGTTGGTTTTTAACTTTTCTATTTTTTGGTGAATGTGGTTGTTTTCACCCTGGCAATAAACAGCTTTAAAAGTGAGATCTTTATAATGATGGACTTTTTATTTATTTATTGTTTTCCACCTGTGGAAATTAGTTGTATGTAGTTGTAAAATTAGTTGTGTATGCAACTATCAGAAAAAAACCAAGGGCACATATAGTCTACAAAAATTAGTATTTACTATAAATTGTGTCAGTCGGTTCTCAAAGCCATGATTTAAAAGTCAGCTGTGAATGGCTACAGGAAGTCCATTCCATGCTTTACAGTGACACCATTAGATACTGATTAAAAATAACATTGCTGCTGATAAGTATCAGTAACATCACGTTCTCAACACTCATTTGGTTTATACTACAGTCAGGAAAACAAATCACTCATTTAAAACTGCTTAGTACTCACACCAAATGGATCTAGGATAAACTGCACATCTTCATAAAAAGAAGGAATAAAAACAACTTATTCATCCTAATATACAACAAACAATCATTATGAACCCACTCATAATAAAGTTTCACAACAGTCACCAGGAAATGAACAACAAAAATGAGTTTGCGAGAACCACTGTGGTATCACGTCAACTTGAAAGCACAGCTTTATGCCTAAACTAGTAGAATCCAGTTTACAAAAAAAAAAAATTGCAACGCCTTAGAGAATATAATATAACTAACAAAAAAAAAAACAGTGAGCAAATTTTCTAGACTTTAAGACAACATATGGAATGCTTACTTTGCTTTAGGTAAATATACACTTAAATCACTTGCATAATGTTTACTGAAGAAAAAAAAACAGTTTAGGAACTGAGGCAGCCAAACTGCTGCTGACTTGAGTAGAGAGTGTTTTTCTATTTTTGCCTGGTGCTGGATTTCAGATGCTCACAAATCACCTCAAGCCATATATATTTTATTATGTTTCAAATGTTTTCAGTGGTTAATAAGGGTGCAACACTTGTAGATTGGTTTTATAAATGCCTTGTTTTTTATTTTGTTTTTAATGAACAGAGACTGAATTTCTATTTGTGCGTGCACATAGATAACTACAGTCTCACTGGCTTGGCAGGGCTTTAACCAGATAAATGCATCAGAAGCAAAGTACATTTAAATGTCTTCCCAAGTACCAGACATGTGAACTTGGGTGACTTTATACCTCTTGGGTATCAAACCAACGTTCTGCCTGGTAGATGACCACTTTTTCCTGTTTAGCTACAGCTTTAAATCAGGGCCAGCATTCAGTGATGTTCAGGCCTGCATTTTGCAAACAGATTCTCTAAATCTGTAATTAAAAAATGAAATTGCTGGGGTTTTTAAACTGTGCTGCTAACAAATCAACAGCGATCAATGATTTCCTGTATAAAAGAAAAATGCATAATGCAAATTATGTCAATATTTCTGATCAAATCTACAGTTTAATTTGCACATCACTGAATTTTGTTCTTATTGAAATTTTAAACAGCAATCCAACTTTTCTGCCAACATGGTTGCACGTGATTAGAAACTTTGCAAATCTTAAAAATCAATCTCAAAAACAAGTGAGAACATGAGAGAATTGTTATCGTTTGTACACTGATAAACAAAATGTTGCACAATAAGTTATGTATTAATTGTTTTATTAATTTTGTTTTTTTTAAGGGCCAAGTTGAATCAGCCACAAGAAGACTTTAAGCAGGGATTTAATCATTTTCTGTCATTTGTCTCCCTTCCAATTAAGCAACAACTTAACATGTAGACTAATTACCAACATTTTTATTTATTTTTTTAATCTATAAAGAGGAACCAATTAGCACCGTCTCTCAAACATTATGCAGGTTTGGCGCACAGCAAATTGTTTCATAACTCAAGGCTTGAATAAAAATTATCACACCACTTCAGTCCTGTAAGATATAAAATGGATTGTAATGAAATTGGCATTTTTGAGACGTATATTAAAAAAAAATTCTCATCAGCAATACCTATTTACAAAGACTATAGATTTGTTCTCGACTTGTTATAAATATGGATCTTCACTTTTCAAAGTTTAAAAAAAAAATGCTGTCAATGGGACATCAGACCTGCTGAGGTGGCCAAAAACAAATCAGTTATGTTGTTACACAAACGAGAACACCAGTTACAACATCCTGACAAAACAATTACACGAAAGTTTGAAAATCTAAGTAAACAGTGTTCCAACTATTTATAATAAAATGCTTTCTTCAAGGCGTAATGGTAACAACACAGACACACCAAGAATGTTTGTTATTACTTGGGCAAAAACAAAACAAAATTTAGGTTAAATGAGCTCAATAAATAAAAATAGTGTAAACAACAATGTTATTAGCTGCTCTTACGGTGTTGTGCATCAATGGAACCTGTACTTCCGAGCCGGCTTCAGGTTGACATACGTCTTCTTCATGTCCTCAGACTCGTTTGTCTTCACAAGCTGATATCGCTCTCCTTTTGTGGTTACTACCTGGTTGCCATGGTAACGAACAAGCTTCTTTGGGGCCTGTAAAAACAAATCCACATCACACACTAAATACATGGTTTCATTACATGAAACATTCAGTGTGTAAAAGTGAACGTAACCAGAGTCTTACGTCTTTGGGGACAACAGGCCGATGTGTTTTGTTGTCCTCCTCACTGTCCACTAGCATGTACCTTTTGAGATAAAAACATAATTATTAACTTGAAACTGATGAGCGTTTTGTTGAGCAACAACATTATTAGCCATCACTCACTTCTCGAGTATGCTCTCTTTAAGTTTCTGGTCTGCCAGCGAAGAAATACTCTTTCCATGGTTTACCTGAGGGAGCGGGATAGCATCAGTCCATTAACAAACTTACATGTAGTAAAAATCACGAAAGCAATATACTTCTGTCTCATAGAGACTCACGTTCAGAGGAGTGGGGCTGAGCTGCACATCGCCCTCAATGATAAGGCGCACCGCTTCCTCCATGTCTCCTTTGGCAATAGACAAAGCACTGCGAGCCTCCGACAGGCTACACTTTGGAAACATCTCCAGCAGGTGCTGTTCCTGGGACTCCCACTCACACTCTGACAGCTGAACACATGCGTATTTATAGTGTTAGCCGCGATAGTTAACAGCCACGGCGAGATGTACAAGACGTACAACGCTAGTGCTCGTACTAAAATGACTACCTTTGCTGTGGCACCCTCCATTTTAAGGCACTGAGGTTCTTGTCCTGGTGGAGGTTTACTGGGCAGGCTGGTGAGTTTCAATGAAATCTCCTCTTCTCTTGCCTTAGGGACACTGTTTTCTTCATAAGCTACAAAAAAATAAATAAAATCAAAAATCACAGGGGAGGGGTTGGGTTCTTTCATCTAAAATTAAAATCATAATTTTGATAAGAATAAACATAAAGAAAACATTTTATAATGACAACAATACCACAATATTACATGCATAAGTAAAGGTAAAAAATGCCCTACCTGACATCCGAGCAGTGGCTAGTTTTGAAGCCAGACTGAACATCATTTCACAAACTTTGACACTAAAACAGAAAAAAACAAATTAGCATCAACATCAAAAGGCACAGCACTACAGTTCAATGGACTGACTCACTACTGATCAGAAGCAGAGTTTTACCTGTCAATTTCAGCAAACCCAGGTATGTAAGCTTCCAGCATTTCTGCAAAGACCTCCACATCAAAGTTCTCCTCAACACTCTGCTGGGAACCCAGGTCCTCCAGGACTCCAGTGATGTAAGACAGAAGAACATCATCCAGTGTGCTGCAATGAATGGGGGAAAGGTGGGGAAAATGTAAACGGAGTACTTGTCTTTTCATGCAGATTTGCCAGGTCAAATTTTTTTACTCTGCAATTTAAAAAAAAACAAAACAAAACACTTTGCATAATAACTAGCAGTTGAAGCTTTGTCGGTTAAAAGTGATTAAATTAAATTGTACAAATCAGAAACTAGGAATGAATTTTGAGTAGAATTGAAAGCTCTTGCAAACACAAGGGAAGGTTGCACTTTGTTATTATTATTGCAAAATGCAAGCTTTGAGTAAGCTGGCATGCAATGACCCTGATGAAGTAAAAATATATTTTATCAAATATGCAGTAAAACAGGAGAGGAGCTTACCTGAGATCTGCATCAGGAATATAGGCCTGGATAAATTCGTGCAGAGCACTGTGGATGATCTTATGGAGGTCCATTGCTGTGCTAAAGCAGGTAAAATAAAATAAAATGTTCTGTAAACTTTAAATAACCAAACCCGAACATCTGTCACTCGTGTACCAAGTAAGGTTTGGCTCATATAAAGATGTTACAAAAGCATTTCCTACAAAAAAAAAAAACCAAAACACCTCATATTTGAAGAACACAATCCCCATGACCTCTCGTTTCAGATTTTCTGTCTCGCGCTAACAGATTAAGCTAATTCTATTTACTAAATTAACCAATACAGCATATCTCTACAGTTATGAGTTATTGCATTATTGTAACTTCTTCCACGTATTGCCTTGTTATCAGCGTCCTCTCATGCAACTGGCTATCCTTAATTTACACATTATGTAAGAGAAATAACGGCGACCTAGCTCTGTTAGCTAAAGCTAAAGGGTTACCTTGGTAACGCTTTCCCTGGTTATCTAAATGCGAACATTTGATGGAGTAAAACTCACCGTGATGAAGACTATAGATGCATGGAGCTTTAAAGTTTCCCCCAGATGCGTTGGAGGTAGGGAGACTGATCCGTTCAGACTAGTTTAGGCTCGACGATGATTGTTGTTGTTGTTAGCCCAGACGATTCAAAACGTCACAACGTCATTTCCTCAAAGTGCAAACATCCGGTGTCTGCTTTGGTCCCAAAACATATAAAACACGCACAAACTTGACCAAAAAAGTGTATGGTAGGGTGTTTCTAAAACACTACAAATAGGGAAAAATAAAGTAAAATAAAACATTTTTAAGAGCTGATCTATAGGTACAGTAAAAAAAAATAAATAAATAAATTAAAAACCACAGCTAGCACAATAAAACATAAAAGACGATTCTGTCATGGGATATAGGTCAAAGAAATGGGTCTGAGGTGATACCTGTGATTTAGGGTTTCAGGTTTACTTTAATGTTGTGTGATGGCCATTAAGTAGATTAAAACACTCATTAGCATATCTTGTCAGCATTGTCATGTTGCTTTTCTTTTTTCATTAATTCTATGATTTTTGAAGTCTATTTTTTGGTCATACTGGGTTCCACTTAATTTTGGACATTTAGCATTTTTTATGTTCCTCTGTATGTGCTTTGTTTTCACTCATTGTTAGGTTTTCAGGATTTAGTTTTTAGTCAAATTATTACACATCTAATTTTGGCTTTTTTGTGTCTCACCTTAGTTGGTTTATGACTCTTTTGGGATATGTGTCATCTTTTATTGTTTTTTATTCACCCCATTTCACTTTTTATATGTAACATTTGAACTATTTCTGCTTAGCATTTTATGTTTCATCACATGTCTTGGCTTCCTTTGTGTCTGACTTTGGTTGTTTTGAGTCATGTAGTGCTCATTTGATGTGTGTCCCTTTGTGTGACAATAAAGATGTGTTGTGTCTTATTTAGATTAATTTACATTCTTGTTTCTCAACAATTACAGTGTGCTTTGTGGTGCATCTGTTGTTAATCTGTTTTTGCATTTTGTAATTTTCTAACCTTTTGTTGTTGTGTTTTTGTTTCTGGATATATGGATTAGCTTTATACAGATCACTGTTTTTATCTTTGAAGAATACCACCTTCGCCAAAAGAGATAAAAATAAATAAATAAATAAAATCAGAAATCATCACTTTGTTGCCATTTTTGTCAACGCCCAAGTGAGAGTAGAGTAGTTGTGTATGTGTGTGTATCTAATATTTAGTGTTTTAGGGTAAACATGATTTAGAAAAAAATTCAACGTAACACCCTTTCTTCTTTAAAGTGTTTTGTGGGCCGCCTTGCATTCTGGTTCAGTGTTTTAACAGTGGTCTCCTCTGACTTAGGTTGGTAAAACATCTACTCTCACTTGGACGTTATCTTACATCTTTTGCCAGATCCATACATAGTTGATGATCGAGGTGTTATCTGAGGCAGGATCAGTGATGCCACAGAGACCCGCTCTCAGTTACGTCCGCCTGTGTTGGTATTATAGCAGATATGTACCTCTAAATCATTCATGCCAGGTCAATTGTTTCCTTAGTTGCACAGCGGTGTCTCTTCCCCGACTGTAGTATTTCATCGGGAAATATGGTACATGCTCCGGATAAAACAACAGGAACAGCTTCCAGCTTGGCTGAACTCTGGTTCACCTCTGAGCTCATGGCTAGACAGGTGGGGTTGAGGTAACAGGACTTGTTTTCCACAAACGGACTGCTCCTCTGTGTTTTTTTTCTTCTTGTGTTCAGAGCTGATACCAACAACAACTTGGGAATCTTATGGTTATATTGCCATAATATTATGGACACTCTAAAAAAATACCATAGGCACATACCTCGGGAACACCTTCCAAGTACTTTGACACAACCAATAAAAACAGTAATGTCATGTTAAGTTCTGATAAAGAATATGAATTAAACCACAAGCTGTGCTTTATTGTGCTTTCATCTAATTATATTCAAAGTTCTTTTATTAAGATTACATTGTGCTGAAAGACCTACTTTATAAGGATAAAGTTGGGCTCTTCCATCTTTTTCCAGTTATTTTTTTAAGGCATAAATATCCAGACACTAGGTGGCAGCATTGAGATATTTGACAGCAAGACCTGGTCCAGTGTTTTTTAGAAACATGAAGACCATCCTGTTCAATGAATGAATGAATGAATGAACAGGCTAAAAAAAAACAAAAAAACAAAACAGAGTTGTTTAAAACGTGACATATCTGACTAATATGCTGAGATGTCTGTACAGCGTATTTATGTTATTTTAAATGTTCATTTTAAAGGTGCAATACATCAATGTTCTTGCCAGTTTGCACCATTTCTGCCTCAGTTTACTGTTTTTGCAGCTGGCAGAAAGCTTCAAGTTTGATTTTAAAAGAAGTAAGGAAGGAGTAAACTAATGGAAAACAATTGGGAGAAATAGAAATTTGAGGGAAGAATCATAAAATGCTTCCTGTTAATGTTGGATTCTTTTCTCAAGCAGCACAGACAGAAACAAGCAATCAATACTAAACCCTGTGTGCAAAGTAGACAGTTTAAATCTAAAGGTATGATGGAGAAATAATACAGTTTTCTGCACACGTGTGGCAAAGAGATAATAGACAATTACATTTAACTCTATGCTTATTAAAATGCATTCAGTGAAAACTTTAAGACAGACTGATTTGTCTGGTCTTAAAGAACAAATGGAAGGAAATTTTTTTGAATTTGATGCATTCGTTTTGCTTTTAAGCACCGAAACAAAACTGGTGTTTAGGTGCATGCAGAGGGAAGAGATACTCTTGCAATAAATCAATAAAAAAAACAAAAAAACAACAACTCACAAACTGAACAAAATTAAAGTGGAAAAGTAACTTTAACACGTTCACCCCTACATGCCAGGGTACAATCAAGCATGTCAGGCAGCAAAGTCGAGGCGGGGCAAATAATGTGGATATTGTTCTGGTGGCACAGATTTCCATTTTTCACTCAGACAATAGGGATTGGGGGTTGGTTGAAGCAATGTCTGGGAGGAAAAAAAAATCATATTACAGTTCTCATCAGACTCACTAAAACACTAAAGGATTTACTGCCAAATTAATTACCCTTTACCCAGGTTTAGACAATAATGCTCTGAGTTGTCTGTTGGAGCAGTATTCTCTTATTAGCGTCTGATTTGCTGTTCAGCCAGAGTGACTTCATATTTAGATTTGATTGTATTTTCTCAGCGAATGAGCAGCATTGCATCAACAATAGAAAGGCACAGAATGATTTGGTATTTTCAAGTCGAATCACCTGTGCAGCGACGACGAGATCAGCACGTTCACGCGACAGAGAATTTGTTAAAAATCTTTGAACATTATCTGTTCCAAACCCCCACAAAAGGTGCATTTACAGAGTGAATTCAAGCACAGTGGAGTTTAATTAAATTCAGCTTTTACAGCATCGAGCCTCTTTCATAATCAGAACTTGTCTTTAATCAATTTGATCAATTCAACTTGCTCTTTTTTTCTCCCCTTGAAGATCATGGGATTCAAAACAACATTGTGTAGATTATTTAACAGCTTTAATCATACTTAAAATGTAACTTTGCATGTGTTTTCAAGTAGCTTCACCTTTCTTTTCTTTATCAAAAAGTTGGGCTTGAAAGGACCTGAACCATGAGATTAGTTGGAATAGAAAGGCTGCCCTGATCCAAATTCAGGCCTTTCTGTCAGCTTATTGGCACTTCTGAAACTCTTCTTTAACTTTTTCAACTAGTCTAAATACAGACAAGAGTGCAGGAGTAAAACAACTGCGTTGTCAGGTTTTAAATTTGTCACCAGGTTATACACGTCACATTTGTTATGAACATGTTAAAGTAACTGACATGAAGCCAGTATTTTTGTGTTTCCAGCTACAGCAGATGGGCGCAATAAGCAGAGCGACTCAAAACACAGCCAGCTCAGGTTGATCTCCAAAAGTAAATGGATTGTTCTCCCTTGTCATGGTCTTTGTGTCTCTGTCGAGCAGTCGATACGTTAACCCGCCCCTGGCATCCATCTTGTGTGGCCCCCCACCCTCACATTACCATTGATCTGAGGGAAATAAAGAGCACACATGTTCTAATATACAGCCCCTACAAACACCCTCTCACAGTGATGGAGTGAACGAGCCAAATGTATGAAATATTGCCCCTCCGACATATTCTGTCTTCCTGTCAATAGTGCAGCCTTTGCCCACAAACCTGGATCAATAGGACCTTATCCTTTCATGATAGCACGTAACAATGTTGTCTGCTTCTGACATTGAAGTTCAAATTCTGCCTCTCCTCTTCTTTTATGCTGATATGTATATTTAGACTGTTTCTCATTTTTCCCTGTCCTTTTCTTTTTCTTTTCTTTTTTTTTTTTCCTCAAAGAAATAAAATTGGCGTGGTCCCTCCAGTCTGAAGCATGGCAGTTGCAAATTTACATGTTGGTTTTCTGGACGTTTCTCTGAAGCTTTTGGGGGTCTCTCATGTGTGAGACTGCTCAGCGGAGAGAAGACACCCCTCTGTAAAAACATCTGTTGTGGAAATGGCTGTCAGACTCTCTTTTGTGGGCTCCGTCTCTTCTTTGCACAGAGATTGTCATTTGTTTTGATCATTTATGTGGGAGAAAGAATAATAATAATAAAAAATTAAAGAAAATTCTGGGGAATGCACCCATGCAAGTTGAGCTATCTACAGGAGGTTGTGTTGTATTTATGTATTTATGGAAAGGAACATTTCTCTGTGTTTTAGTGCCACTGGGTTCTGCACACTGAGGCATGAAATGTAATGTGTTTTTTTTTAATGCAAAAGTAAACTATAATGCACTTTGAGGGATGTGACAAAGTAAAGTTTTGAGATATTTTAATTAACCATTCCAGTAAGCATGCATTCTCTTTGCATTAGTGCTATACTGGCAAGCTGCTTAAAGACGATAACAAAAAGAGAGGAAAAAAAGAAAAAACCTCTTCAATTATTCATGATGTGATGATTGTTATCTTCTATGAAAAAAATCACTGGAGAAGAGAACTCGGCATTGTCTTGTGCTGTTTCCAATGAGTTTATTGTGGGTTAAAAAAAAGGCAATTTTTTTTTTAAAAGAAATTAACTCATGTCTATGTTCTCCATTTGTGTGGGAGAATATAACAGTCACTGCAGTGCCGCAAACAAATACAAGAAATTGACAAAGTTGACAAAAGCTGAATTCTTGGTGCTTAAAATTTGTTGTCAATAACATCTTAGTGTTGTGTGTTTTTTTTTTTTTTTTGATTGTTTGTTGTTTTTTTTTCTTATAAATTTTCAGGGGCCAGTAATGCCGAGGCTGGACACACACACAGGAAGTGTCTGAACAGCAAATTAATTCTGCAAGT
>JAOXNZ010000105.1:13756110-13770351 GCA_028566095.1 Kryptolebias brasiliensis
TGGTCTGTGGGAGGAAACCGGAGTACCCGGAGTAAACCCACGTGTGCACAGAGAGAACATGCAAACTCCACCCAGAATGTGATCTTGGAACCTTCTTGCTGGGAGGCGACAGCTCTAACCACTACGCCGATGTGGCACCTAGTTTGGAATCTTACTTTAAATTTTTCTCTTGCTTAATTATAGATAATTTAAAGAAACTATTCATCAGGGCTGTTTTAACAAGATCATTTAGGTTTCCATGTGTTTGATTTACAGCTGCACTTAGTATTTGTGTATTATGCAGAAACAGGTACAAAGTTTTCTTCTTTGGCATTTTAGTTTGAGTGTTTCTTTTTACCAAAAAAGTGAAGAAACAGAAAAGTCTTAATGTTAGGTGGTTCTTGATGTGCTTACGTTCTAATTAGCTCTAACACCTATGATCTTATGAAGAGCTGCTGTTTTTCTTCAATTGAAAAAAATTTGAAAAACTCAACATTAACATATTTGTCATGAGGTGAAGTTCTCCCCAGGTCATTTATTTGTAATCTGGTTGTCAACTTTTTGGGATCACTAACTACAGCATTGTACAGAGTGCAGGGGTGTTAAGCTAATTTTTTTTTGCTTCAAACCAAAACAAAAAGAAACCTTAGGAAATATAGCTGAAAATGATTTGAAACACAATAGTACTAATTAATTTAATAAATAAGACAGGATATTTAAAATTTTAAAAATCAAAAACTCGCCAAAACAAGTTTTACAATAACTTTATGTCAACAGACCTTCTTTCAACTCAGCCTAATTTAAGTTTTAATTAACTTTTTTTTTCTTTAGCTGTACATAATAATATTAATTTTAATAATGATAATACAAACTTTAATTAGCGGATTGCTATGAACATACTTCCATATTGGTTTAGTTTGGAGATACTATATTTTGATGCAAAACAGTTTTTTTTTCATTTTCTCAAAGGAAATTCTGCTATTTGCAATAAGTTTTAACCATATTAAATTTTCATTTCTGTTTGTAAATAACCTCGTTAAAGCAGCTCTAGAACAAGGTGCATTTTAAGACGTCCATGAGGAGGAAAAGCTGTGAATTACACAGCTTGCAGCCTTGAGTTTCTCCTGAAATAATTAGGAGAGAGAAATCTTTGGCTTGTGCAAACTTCCTTCCTCCGCTGCAGAACAAAATAATAAAGAGAATGTGTGTGAGACAAAGGCAAGAGACCCCCATGGTGCCTGGGTCTCTGCTTCCTGTCAGGAGTATTCCTGCGGGGTTTCACATGACAAAACGCAGAAAGTTGTTTTGTCCCTATGCCTGTCACGATCCACCCTCATAACCGCAGCTGTGTGTATGTGTTCACGTGTGCGTTAATGTGCATGTGCTTGGTTGTGCACATGCACGTGTGTGTTTGTGACTGTGCTTTTTTTTTTTTTCTCTTTTTGTGCTGGCATGTTGTCTTGCTGTCTTCCCTGTCAGCATATAGCCTGGCACCTGCTCTCATGTTCCTAATTAGTCTCATTTATTTAATTATATTCTGCACATCTCTTCTCTTTTTAAAGAGTTTTGTTTTTTTCTCTAAGCAGAGTTCACTCCCATCTTTTCGCTCCTTTAGAAAACACAGAGTCTGTGCTGATGTATTGCTGTGGTATGCTGAATAGCAGATAAGGGCTGCATTCTAAAAAATACACCCATTAGCTGGTTATGTTTTCACCCTCGTGAAAGATACATCTGGTAACTTTTATCTCCACCAACATTAGATGCCAAATGAGTGAGGTTTTTTGCTTGCAAGACAAACGGACAACCAGCTGACTCACAAGCAAATTCTCTTCAGTAAGCAGCAGGAAAACAAGTCAAGTTTCAAGCATGGTGAGTAAACAGAAATCAGAAAAGCACTTTACCTGTGACAGTTGGCCTAAGCACCTCTTTCTTCTCTGTTAGCTTTTCTGTTCCATTTGTCAGGTTCACTTGGCTTGGATGCCACTGTTATCTATTAGGTGCATTTTCAGTGTTTAGCACTACAGTGAAGCACTGACTGGAGGCAAACAAGACAGAGAAGAAAAAAAAATAGTTTAATGGTCATCATGGCCAACTAAAAATTAACTTATTATTTCATTGCAAGCTTTTTAAACAATTAGATACGTTTTTTTAGGCCTGTTTTCTTAATTGTAGACATTTAAGCACATTTTTACACTGGAAGCTGCCTAGATTTCGTCAAAACCTATTTTTGTTTTTCAAGTTAGGTGTGATAATCTTTTAAAACTGCAACCAAAAAAGAGGGGCATCTAAGGTACACAAGCGCATTGATGAGCGACAGTGGAAACAGCATTAAATTTCATTTCCTGATGTCAAAGAAGAGCGGCAGCCAGTCGCAGGCAGCCTCCCAGCTGACGCTCATCCCATGTTTTCCATGGGTTGATCCTGGGCTTAAAGAAAAGGTTCAGTAAATAATTCAGAGTTGTGATGAACACCACCCAACGCAGCCACAAAAGACGGTGTCAAACTTTTGGCAGGGGCAGCGCTGTGGCAGCCTGATAGGATTTCTGAGCATAACTTTCTGTACATTGACCATATGGACATGATAATCATCTGCAGAATGAATCAGCAGATTCTTGAGCTGGAGCCCAAAATCACACAACACCTTCATTAGCTGGTGTTGATATCGCCCTTCAGAGGGCTAATTTGTCATCACCAACAAAACAAATTCTGGCCAGCATCTCTGTGCTGAACTCCATCAGCAGTAATGTTGAGGAAGCTGAAATGTAACATTTAAGATATCAATCGGCTCTGACAGATAACTTTACATGGCACTGCATTTCTTTGCTTCAACCTAAATCATGGTACAACAGTCACTTATGATGGAATACATACTAGTTTATCTTGACTATAATATATGCAGCCAGTTGAAATGATTTGGAACTGTATTTATTCCGACCAATATGCAGTTCCTTGTAAGGTGTAAATAATTGCTGCCCTCCTCGTGAGGTTTAACCAGCATGAAACAGTGAGTTGAAAAGGTCAGATGTGTTCTGCATGCCACTTCTAAAGTGGTTTATTAGCATCCCAACGACATATTCAGGAGATCGTCTGAGACATAATTACCTGGATAAGGTACAGATGAATACAGTATTTGGGGAGAAGGCAAGGTTGGTTGGATATTGGCTTTGTCTCCATTAACCTGGAGCACGGTGTTAAAGGATCTGTTTGTGGAGAGAAAATGACAGGGAGTTGGGCTGATGAGGCCGGACGGAGACAGTTAAAGGCCCCTCGCTGCATAGGATAATTAATAAATAAAATACCAGGGGAGCCCCTGCCATGCCTTCGTCTATGACAGGGGCTGTCTCCAGTGCGCTAAAGCATTAAATGACCAATTTCTGTCAGACTAACTTCCACCACGCTCTCTCTCTCCCTCTCTCTTTTGCCTGCCCTCTTGTCTCCACCACACTCTCACCCTTCTCTCCCCCGTTCCCTCCCTTGCTTCCTCGTTTTCTGAAGTGGGTCTACTTTGCTCTCTTTGCAGTGAGTTTTTCAGCGACTGATGGCTCTAGTTCATTTCTGCTGAATTAATTGGTCCCTGAATGAATTCTGTTGACAGGGCAATTCATCATGTGTTTGGCCTGACAGTGACTGGGTGTTGGGTGGAGGGGGTGGAGATCTCGGAGAGTGTGTGTAGATTTGTGTGTGTGTGTGTGTGTGTGTGTATATGAGTTTAGTGGGGGGTGGTTTGAGTTGGTGTGGGGAGCCAGTCAGAGGTGGTGGGGGTTGTTGGTTCCTCTTCTCTTTTTCATCTTCCCTTCGTCTCTTCCTCCTCTTCCGTCCATCTCAAGGTGCTTGTTGAACTGCTTTACCACAACAGTTGGAACTGAAACAAATCAACCCCCCCTCCCCCCAGGCTGAGCTTCTGTCAGACAGAAGACATTCTCACAGCTTGAGGAGGGCACCCAGTTCAGTGCTACCCCATTTCACATATATTGGCCTTTTGTTGCACCCCTGCACACTTCCTTCTCAACCCAGAACCCCTCCTCATGTCCACACACAAACACATCAACACAAGGGCTCAGCCTACAGCTCCTCAGCTCTTTTGGAGAGTGACATAATCAGGTAACAGGGCATATTTAGTACTTAATTACACAATGTGTTGCACAATGGCCATTCAAAAAGATAATTTAGCTCCTGAAGGGAAATTGCTTTGCACTGCTAACTGATCTAACAGCGATGGGAATGGTATAATAGCACAAAGCTGGCAGATGAGGCTTGGGTTGAGAAAAGCACCGTTTCTCCAGACAGCTCTTCAAGTGCTCGTTATTCTAATTGCGAACTGTGCTGCAGCGCAGGATGCACACTGATCCCGAGTCTTCTTTGAGCTCGAACATGGAGGAGACCTCTTTAGGCTGTGTTGAGTCAATCAATGCTCACTCATTACAAACATCACAAAGTCATGTTCTTGTCGCCTGGATGGTCTCACCCGCCAACAGTGAAAATAAGCTCATAATCATTGCACTGTCAAGATCAGGATCATCACAGACCAGGCCTGAACTCTTTGGCTCTCCCACTGCACTGAAATGATCTTTGCATGAGGTGATTGTTTTCACCTAAAGGAAATTGTGCAAACGTTTGTTTTAAGTTTCATCTCTTTACATTTTTTAACTAGGAGAGTCACTTTAACTTTTAAATGTTTACGTATTATATGCATATTCACTTTTAACACATAAACAACGTAAACCAAGTTTCATTTTAGCTGCAGCAGAGAGTGGCTTTATGACATAACACTAGATTTCTGCAGTGCTTTGTCTCCCTAATACAAATTCATTTGGGATTAACAGAGTTAACGAAGGCAGCATTGTGAACAATACTGTACCCGTGCAGCCACTAATTAAAGCTGCTTCTAATGAGGGCTCGTTGATTGACACTGGAGGGTTGGCCTCTCGCCTCACTTGCATCAACTATGACAACCACATGATGAGGCTGATGACAGGCTCCCATGCAGACAGATGACAGGACGTCACAGCTAGACCACCATCACCACTCCTTGTCTCTGAACAACACCGCACGAGAATGACAATACCAGATTTATCCAGTCTTGGACTGTAAATGTTTAAACAATAAGTGATGGCTGAACAGTGAGATCGAAGTGTTTACATCTGATTTTTTTTTGTTTGGAAACATCTTGTCATGTCAATTGTACAATACTTGATTACAAAAATGACAAAAAGTAAAAGTTCTAAATATTATTAGTTAAATGTATGATGTATTTTGCCTTTATTGAGACTAAGAAAATGAATGCATTACTGCAGGTTACATGTTATTGTGGCATGTCCATCTACAATTTACTACTTTATTCAGTGCTAAGAAATTTAATTATAAGGCACAAAAATATGTTGGGCCAGTTTCAGGATTCATCTACTAGAGCACAGTGTGACTGATGACACCAAGACAAAGAGTTTAAGCACTTTACACGTTTTACACAAACATGAATATTACACAGATTGCTACCAGTAACATGAAGCCCAATATACATGTCACTGAAATAAAGAGAAAAATAAAAATGTGTTTTCAAATAAAAGGTTATGGAAATGAAATAAAATAAAGTAAAAATTTTAAAGTTAATTTTAAACAGACAGTTGAGCAAAAGTGAATTTTACTCAGTCTGCATGGTGTAAAACCACAAGGAGACGACCAAAAGTTCAGTGTTGACCAGCCCATGTCAGAAAAGGAAAAAAACTTGACCTGTGCAGAGCAATAGGACAAAATTCAAAATTATACATATCACATATTATATAAAGCATCACAGTTACAACCACGACATTAACACTTTTTCTCAGTGTGCACAGCGTTTGTCTGTAATAAACAATAATAAACTATGAGTCCCTAAATTTTGATAGAAGAGTTTTTACCAAGAGGAACAGGATACAGGACTCGTTGGAGACCTCTAAATGGCGACGGGTGGGCATGGAATAGTTAGAAATGTTTTCTGAGTACATTTACTTCAGAGCACACAATGTACTCAGGTTTCAGTTCACAGAAATACATAAAAAAAGTTACTTAACTCATCATGTTTTACATTCAGCTCTCGTTTGCCTCAGTGATTTGCTTTTCTCTAAGCTTTGAATCCAATTTGGAGGAAAAGAATTAGCTGGTAACGTTACAGAGTGAGAAGAACTACCTTAGCTTGTGGCACTAGCCATTAGCGTCTTACTCATGATGTTTTTTTTTTAACTTAATTAACTTAATTCACAGAAAAACAGCAGCAGCATAAGCGTCACAGTTTTCCAATGCTTTTACTGGCAAAATTTCACTGCTGAACTCTGCAGAAAACACTAATTTCCCAGTTTAAACAACAGCACTTTCTGACAGTTCTTGATTTTGTACTTCACAGCATGCTCGTAAAAGGCAGAACTTCATTTTCCTTTTAAACAAATGGTTGTGTACAATTATTATTTTCCAAAATAATAAAAAGAACAACCTTTGAAACAGGGACAATTATTTACAATAGTCTTATGCTGACAGGGTTACACACAATGATGGATTTTTGTACTTGCATATAATAGTAATTTACTGTGGGAGAAGCATCCCCTGCACTTTACTTTTACTCTTCAAGGTGCCATTTTAAACCAACAAAATGACATGCCCAAAGTGCAAAACATTCTCCAATACGATGTGTGAAATGTGTTCAAGATGGTACATTTTTTACCACAATGTCATGGTATTTAATCCCATTCTGAGGGAGCAGAAGGTAAATCTACAAGAAGAGAAATTGTTTTTTAATTTGTATTTAGAATTTTTCGAGTATACTGCATCTGGCATGTTTGAGCCAATTATCTAAAATATTAAAGATCTAGCGTTCCTTGAAGGAATGCCAGAGTTTTAGACTTAGATCATTTTAGGATGACAAATGACAGAATTGTAGCTGTTTTAGTACGTGATGTGAATGTCTCTTAGCTACAGCCACACCAAATTTTAGCTCAGTATGTGTCTAATTGACTGAATTATAGCCATTTTTGTGTTTTCTAAGTTGAGTTGGCTGTGGTGGCCTTCTTGAATTGGGTCAGCTTTTTTTTATAATTTATAAAAGTTTCATTAAAATGTGTTTAGTGTTTCATGAGATATTTTGTTAACAGAAAGGACAAGCACATCCATAAGCAAAAGCATTATCATTTGCCTTTGTCTGTAGGTGGTGGGACAACAAAATAATGTGCATCTGATAATGACCACGGCTTTTTGTTAAGCTTGTGTGTTGCATCCCATTAGCAAACCATTAAAATGAAAAATAAATGTAGAGGAGCGAGATTAGCAACACATTTCTTCAAAATATATTCAAATAAAAAAAGAAATAATGAACATACTTGGGTAAGTACATAAATAAAAAAAAAACATTCATAAACTGCACACCTTGAGTTACTTGGCTACATTCCTCCTTTTATGTGAGCCATCACTTAACAGTGGGTAAAGTTAATAAACTTAATAATGAATTTAATCCAGTATGTTGTTGCTTGATGCTTTAAATTTCTAGGGTTTTCTGCAGCCTGTGTCCACCTATCTTTGTCAGTCGTCTTTTGCTGTATATATTACCAGTGACAGACATAAATCACGCCAAAGAGGCCAAGCTGTGGGGCATCAACAGGCCAAGCTGACAATGAGGGTGAAGTGTTTGAGTAAATCTTGCGCCTGGCCCGTTGGCCCCATGGCAGGGGCCTCTCTGCGCCGCTTTGAGAAGCCCTGAGGATGACAGGTGCTTTTCGTAATGCCTAACTGATGAGAGCCAATCAGTGCGTTCCGTTGTGCTGGTGTGTGCGTCTCCTCTCCTGTTGTTGTCATCTGGCCTGCTAAAGTAAAGATGAGCTTGACTGACAGATGCATCCGGGTTCACAGTTTATTGGTTTCTACGAGAGAGCCAGATATGCCAATTTAGACAGGGTAGTGACAAAAAAAGTTCCCATCTAAATGGAATAATTTTACCACTGGGAATTCTCAGCTGGGAGAGGAGGGAGTGTGTGTTATGTGTGTATATGTGTGTGTGTTTTATCCTTTAACAAGCCCTGAATGACAAACACATAGGACAGTTAAGGGCTGACAGAAACAGCAGCTTTTGATGCTTCACAGGGGATCCATGAAATAAACAATAGGCAGAGGAAGCAGAGAAATTGAATTACAACTGGCTGCATTTGGGAGTGCAGAGTCTAAGTGAGGCAGCAGCCATGTGGTATAGAAGGATGAAACCAATGCATCATTAAATATACTGGAAGCCTGAAGCTGGGGCAATGCTCTGCTGCCAACTGTCCTGCCTCTTTGTTTAACTCTCTTCTATCAGTTCTGCACACACACATTCACATACACAATAATTAAAAACAGTTGTTCTTTTTACCCTAAACTACAGTTAATTAAACATTAATCATTACTCATATAATTTTCTCCAACAGCCACACACAAATACACTCAAACTGCATAGTCATGTACGTCATATTTTAGAGCTGTAATCCATGAGCGCCGTGTGTTGTACCGACTGTTCATAAAACCAAACATCAATACAGCGGGAGCAGAGATGCTCCTCAGCAACATTGTACTCTGAATCATTTTCTTATGAGGTTAATAATGAGGGGACATCAAGTCAACAACAGACATATAAAAGAATTTATTTCTCATGTGCACAAAAAGGAATTGGAACAGAACTGAAAAAGAACAATGATTGAGGCCACAAGGCTTTCCTTATAGATTTTCATCAGAAATCCGTTTAATGTCCATGACACATCTCCTGCATCATCTTTACAACAGCAGGAAGACCCAGTCCAGCAGAGGTGCTCCACTTCCTAAAGCGAAAAGTTTGCCTGACTGTTCACACGCTGCACCGCACTGTGCCGTGATTCATTTTCAGATATGTCAAACTGCAACTAGACAGGAATCCCAAGTGCAATTTGTAGAAAGATAGCTTCTCATGGAGAGCAGGACCACTGCCTGTTTCTCTGTTTTCTGGTTCTCTCAGCAATGACGCACAACCCTGACAACAGATTAGCTTGTGTAGAATGAGAGAAAACCAATGCTTAACACTTGTACCAGTAGAAAGGTGGAGGGATGGTGCAGTTGTATTTGCATGGGAATAATGTGTTTCTGTACACAAAAGCTGATGAGCATCTCATTTGGAAGATGTTCAAAAAGCAAATAGGACAACATTTTTGAATGTGATTTCCATTTAAGAGACTTTGGAGAGCAAAAGTGAAGAAACATTCACGCCACAGGACATTTAGACATTTTTTCTAAAGCAATATTTTAGATCTTTTGAAGCATGGTTCTGTGGAAAAGGTATGACCAATTAATGTCTTACCTGTTGTAGATAATTCTGTAAACAGCCTCATTTGGAGAAATTGAGTTTAATTCTTATCGAACTGCAGAGCTAACAGGTAATTTGACTGAGACAAAGACCAGTGGGTTCCCACCATCTTCAAACACCATTCTCAAAAATTTCAGAATGGTTTTGTGCTAATTCTAGCTTATAAACCTATACATTGCTCTTTGTTTCAGGGAACATGATTATTTGCATAAATTTCTATGGTTATTTGCAACTGCAGATAGCAGCAGCAGCTAGGTGTGGCACTTCCAGTACAGAGAGGGGCACTTCCTCCAGGAATAATATAACATTTATGTAGGAATACCTGCGTAATGCAAAACTAACAGTGATGTAAATATTTTAAAGATAGCCTTTCCATGAACTGCTAGGGAATTTTTGACCATTGTAGCTGTTTTTACGACAATCATAATCCACTTTTGGTCTTGGCCTAGTTTCTATCTCGTCAATTTGGACAAAATTAAACTAGATTTTTTCAAACAGAGCTTGTTCAAAGAGCTATCTAGAGCAGGTAAGATGGTATTTGTTGACAATCTTTCCACAGGACCCCACTTCAAAAGATCCAAACCGTCCCTTTCATTTTTATCCTGTTCTCCATGGGGATTCATTATTCTGAGCCAGTAAAACTTAATTCAGAAATCCATTAAACTCATTGCATAGTGACAGAAAACAACATCAGGACAACAAATAATCAGAAAGTAAAACAAAATGACACAGACAACCTATGTGATGTTAGCATCTGAAACCTGACGTAGCCATAGGTTATACAGCAGTTGTATCTTTCCTCTGCGCACGTTACATTAAGACACAAATGTAATGCATGATTTTTTTTTTTTCAGTCTGTATCTACAAAGGGAACCAGTACATTAGCATGATACTGCAGTGGTCGTGACATTATATTTACAGAGAAGAATTGTCTTCACATTATTCACAAATTATCCTATAAAGCAGCACTTTGTCGTTGGAATATTGAGCCACTGAATTTTGACCTTTCTCATTACAGTCATACGCAACACCTGGTGAGAAATCCTGACGTACATGTTCCATCTTGACTTATGTAAGAAGATAATACTGATTTAATAATGCATACATTTACTGTAAATAAAATATTAAATATCAAACTAAGTCTTTGGCAAATGTTGTAAGGAGTACATTCACAAAATAGTTTCCAAAATGCAAAATAAAGCAGTATTTCTTTTCAGGCCCTGTGGAGAATAACCCCATAGAGAGAGGTGAATATGAGTTCTTTAAAGACAATCAAATGGGTTGAACATGTGTGCATTAAGATTTGCATTTCCTCTGGCATCTACCCGGGGCTGATGTAGCACCTCCGGCACCCCTACTTCCCACAGTCTTATTTGACCAAGTAGCTGAATGAAGTAAAATTGAATTTAGAGAGTTTGACCATTTAGCCAAAGACATATGGCTTCTAATTTACTCAAATCTTGTAAGAATCCCTGTTTGCTTTGTGTTTTTACACCAATGAAACTAAAATATGTTCTTAACCTTTGAGTGACTCTTCCAAAACAAATAAAAAGTGGAAAAAGCCTTAGTGCAAAATAGAGCAAAGACAGAAAATGTGATATTGATTCTGAATAATCTTTTATGATTTTGTTTATATGCAAAAAGAAAAACAAACTTGAAGCATTTCAAATTCATGGTCACCACATTTTTCATGCTTTGCAAAATGATTTCCATTTTTACATCTGATTGGTTGCCACACATGTGATGTTGCTCTTTGTATGACGGATTCGTAAACACTGAAGGGTGTTCTATCTGATGGGCAGGAGAAGTGGGAGTACAGGATGTCAAAGCAGCTGAAATAAAATCTTTGTGCTACAGTGTGAAGCCTTCTCTCAAGGTGTTAGAAGTGGATCCAAACGATTGCCTCAAATCGCTATTTTATTGAACTCTGGGACCACAATCATCTCCTCTGGACTTTTCTCTTCAGAGCAGAAAAAAAATACTGCAGTTTGTTACACAAAGGAATGTGAAGATCCGTGAATAAAACAGCAACAGCAACAAAGGAGCAAAATTAAAAACCCACAACATTTTTTCCACATGGTAGTCTTCACACAGGTTTTCTCCAATTTATATCTTATAATATATATATTTATAGAATCTCTTAAAGTCATTCTGGAAAAGTTCAGGCCTGTGAGAGAGTGAGGGCATGACAGGTGAGCTCCAGACGCCATTGGGTTTCCTCTGACCCAAAGTGTGTAACGCTGAAGCTGGATGCACCGGCGCCAGTCTCGCCCATCCTTTCCTCCATATCACGTAAGATGACGGTGGGGAGTGGGGTAGGGGGTTCATTTGGAAGTCCACCTCGCTTCCCTTTGATGTCAGTGTTTCTCAGACAGGGACAATATGGAGGTCGAAGCTCTGGTTATGCATTTTGAGCTGGTCTCCGGGGTAACTAGTGGCGGTCATAGGCAGTGGCAGCAGTGGGAGGTGCGGAGCCACGGGATGCGGCACTATAATAATAAGGGGAACCTGAAAGTTAACAGAAGAACGAGCCGTTGGAAACCACGAGATCAGACATTGTTTAACACAAATGTTTATGGAGGACTGTTCATAGGCTGGAGAGTCTTAATTTTGGTTTTAACGGATCGAAAACACATCTGAATGAACTTACTTAGTAATGCTGGATTACTGAACCGCCAAGCTTCGTTGTAAGTTGTGTATTGTGGATGAGAATAAGGGTTTCCAGAAAAATCTCCTCCTACAAAAAAGGTCAAATCAGTTATTAGTGGAGATATTAGTGAACAGAAACAGCTCAAATTTAAACAGTTTAAATGCTTTTTTTGATCAATGTGCACAACACAGCAAAATTTCTAAGACATTCTTTTTCTAACCTTCAGGTCAAATGATTTCTTTAGCAGTTCTCTGTTAATCCACAGGATTTCCTCTGTTCTTTTTCAATAAGTTAGAGCTTTTTGCCGATCTTTTAGTCAACTGTACTCTGTTTAAAAGCTCTCTAATTGAATCACATATCTTCTTGCCTTGCACAGTTCATAGTGGAAGGAACAGGAGGGTCTCATAGAGGAATGCTGTGAGGTCCACAAGTTTCCTTCTTTTATGAGGCTATAAAGTTTGAGTTTTATATCAGGCTGCTGATAAATAGCCTTCGCTTTGACTATGTTTTAGGCCAAACTCTAAATCTAATCCTGGATGAAGGTGTTTGTGTGTTTTCTCTTTTTTTATGTGTCATAAACACTCCTAGTTGCATGTAACCTAAAAAGAAATTTTCTTCACTGAGCTGACTCGTAAAATGCTACAGGGCTGCTTTGATCACTGGTCAGTGTGAGGAGTACATGCCTTTAAACAATAGCAGGAGTTGTGTTTTCAGTTGTTTGGAGGACAGATTTACACAGGCTGGCAGCTACAGCATCCTCACTGCTGGTCGTGTAACTTGAGCTCATCCCTGAGAGAGATAGTGATTTAAATATTTACAGGCCCTCCACGCCTCTGTGTTTTGACCCTTAACTGTTTGCTGTGAACCTGAACTGCAGGTTAAGTAGAGGGGAAAGAGATACGCTCTGTAGCCCTGGGTGTCCGGGGAGGCGAGGAGAGGAGCAAAAGCGGTGTTTATCGATGGGGCTGGTGAGAGTGCTCTGTGTGGACACGGCGAGGGTAATGAGCGCTGGGAGCTGGAGTGTAACTGAGAGGAACTGTCCTATCTCACGGCCACTGATTGTGGTGATCGCCTATCGAGTTCATCTAATGTTCTCATCCACTGACGCTAACCGCACGCTAACCGCAGTCTTATAAAGCTATAACGAGCTTGCTTCAATCCAGGAGCGACGCTTTAAGGTGCTTTCACTGTCGTCGTCGGATTTTCATGTTTGTTTTCTTTTTGTCAGTACACCTCAGCCTCTACAAGATTACCTGAAGGAGACTACAGGAAAAATAGCCGCTCACATTTGAATTAACTGCATCATGAAAAGGAAGCAGTTTCACCTACCAGGAACCATTCCAGCAAGTGTGGAGGTGGGGTAGCTGCCTTGTCCTGTGGGGGGGACATGAGGTGGGTAACCAGGTAAGGTGGTGCTGGCCATGTCTCGACCTGCAGGTACACAAAAAAACAAACAAACAAAAACACATGAATCATTACTAGGATGCTCAAATATAGATATCTATATATTTTCCGCCTAAATTAAAGGAGACAGCAGTCCAGAGGTAACATTTTAAACCCTTTGTGTATGTACAATAAAAAAAAATACATTTATTAAGGTTAAAGTAATACTTGATGTGGTACCACTTCACAATAAGGGTCCCCTTATAAAGGATTTCTTAATGCTTTTTGAATAGGTTATTCCTGAGTTTGTAAACAGTTCATAAAGTATTACCAATATTTTTTTTTAAACTAGTAAAAATGAACATTTGATACCTAAACTCAGATTTAATTATGAAGAAATGAAAAAAAGTACAATATTTGCCAAAGAGCGTGTCTGTGTTTTATAACTGTCTTATAAATGACATGCTTTATCATTTGTTTACAAAAAAGCTGTTTATAAAGCATTAAAAAAATCCTATATAAAGGTGCCTTTAATGGGAAAAGGTACCCTTGATATTTTGTGTCAGTGTTGATTATGCTGTCTTGTACATCAAGGTAAAAAAAATGATCACATCTTTAAGTTGATATCAACTAAAACTGTATTACATAAGGAGACAAAAGGAAAACAGAGGATTTACCTAATATGTTTGGTACCTGGATTTTAAGTTTATCCGTTCTGCTTAAATATGTACTGTAGGTAACAAAATTACCTTTGTCTAAATCTGAAAATTTCTTTCACACAAACATCTTTTAGGAAAGAAGATTTGACATTTAATAAGGCACCAACATATACAAAACATTTTTCTTTTGGGGCTAAATCAGCTTTTCTAAATACATGTTCTTATGTAATTTATCTATCTGCACACTT
>JAOXNZ010000105.1:13779318-13789679 GCA_028566095.1 Kryptolebias brasiliensis
AACTGGAATTATGGCAACAGCCTTATGAGCAAACATCTACTAAACTGATGAAAGCAAAAAAGTTAAAACTGGAGCAAGGTGTCAGTGCCTCCATAGATGTCTGCTAAAACTCAGCAAAAAATAAATAAAATAAAAAAAAAACATAAAAAAAAATCAAGTTGAAAAAACTGCTTATATGAAGAATTTAGAGGTGATGATTTGCCTTTGATTCAAATTGTTAGGACAACCACGTTCTGGATGGCTGAGGATCTACACCAGCACATATCCTGATTCTGCATATATAAAATTTAGTTACACACAGTATTTAGTTCTGTTGCTTCTGAAAAGGGTAGTTCAAGAGCCAAAGTGTTAAATTGACATTTCAAAAGCCACATGAAGAAAATTCCACTTTAAAAAATCTTGGTGTCAAACCTGTTCTGGTTTAATGTGTTCTGATGTAGGGAAGACATCGGGGTAGGAAGGCCTTTCAAACACACGATCCAGGGCCTCCAGCTGTTGCTGGGTGAAGGCGTCTGCCCGCAGGTGCTTCCTTAAACTTTCCACGCTGCCCTGAGAGTCGCTGCCCGGGCCTGAGCCATCAGAGCCATCTAGAGAAGGAGAGGAAGAGGAAGGACAATCTGCATCAGGACATGACTTTTTACTTGACGTTATCCTAGCGGGCTAAAACACTGAGATAAGAGAAACATTTCTGAGGCATCTCTTCTGGTATGAGTGTGATAGCATAAAGCCATCTGAGTCACTCTCGTTTGATCACACACACTTACATGAACACACACACTCACTGCGCCCCCCCACTCTATGCGGCCCCCATCAGCACAGTCATCATGTGATAGGTCTATGATAATTGATGGATTACCTTCAGTGCAAATATATACTTGTAAGGGAGAGCGTGTGCTTCAGGAGGAGAAAGTGGGCCTGCCGATTACATCCAGAGCCTCTCATTCTGCCAGTGGGAAATGGAGAGCCATTATTTAACTGAACTATTTCCTTCTGAACGTATTACCCTTCCCTCTCTCTCGCTCTCTTTTTCTCTCTTTCCATCCCCCACATGTAGTCTGTCCTTTGGAAAGCAGAATAGAACAGGGATGGTACTCAGGACCGAATGAGGATGGGGCATTGAGGGCAAGCGTATGCATTTCCCCACTTGGTCACACACTATATAAACAAATGAGCTTTCCTCGTTCCTCTGATCTCTGACCCTATCAACTCGAGTGGGGAGTTCACCGCCACCACTGCATTTCTCTCTTTGCTCACTCATCATGTCCTGAGTGCTGAAGAAAAAAAAAAAAACTAAAGCTAAAACCTGCAGCCAGCATTCCAGGAACATCCACCCCACTGGCTGCCTCCCACCGCCCTCCCTTTCCTCCCTACACTGCGCCACCAACAGCGGATGAGGGGTTTAGCTCCCGTACAAATCTGTCATTCTAAATTTGCAGCAGATTATGTTCTCTCCTGGGCGAGGCAGCGGTGATATATGATATGCAAGGCCGCTATTGATTGCCTGATCCGCTCACAGAGGAGGGAGGCGAAATGAACTTGGAATGAACATCATGCCTCAACTCATTGTGCGTATAATACTCTACTTAATCCCACATTTTTCTGTGCTATGGAATTCAATTGATCAATCATGTTCCACTGATGGTACCATTTCAGGGGCAATATTGCCATTCTGCTCGGCTGCTTGACCTTTTTTCAATGGCTGAGGCCAGAGGATGAACCCGATTCGCACCAAGAAATAGATCCATTGAGAGAATGGGATAGAAGACGGCAATTGAGTTGAGTGTACGTGTCGATGCAAGGGTGACTTTATCTTTGTGTAACATTTTTTAAAGGAATCTTATTTTTTCCAGCTAGGTGTGTTTTTCTTACCATGAGTTACCAGAATATTTTAGGCTTTTTTTCTGAACATTTTTCCTGTGCTAAGAAATGTGGTGCGGGGGTGTTCCTGTACAAAACTCAATCGTTGTCTGTGGTACAGAGGAGAAAATGGATTCATTAATTACCTCGTATGAGCTGGTCTGATAAAAGAGGCAAGCTTGATCAATAGCAAGTGTTTGTCATTCACTACAGAGGTGCATGCTTAATCCTCCCCTCACACACTTAATCAAGCCCTCTGACCTAGCAGCAGAAAACACAGATTCTCATCACAGGATACATTTTGGTGCACTTCCTGTGATCTAAATATAAATAAAGGCTTCACGTTAAAAATAAAAACGCCAGTTTTGGAAGTTGCTAATTAAGAGGTAGGCATTTTAACACATTTATTCAGACTAATCCCTGTCACTCCCAAATTTATGTGGTTAAAAAATGGTTTTCCCTTTAAACTGAGATATAAACTTTGATACATAACTTTCAAAATTTGCTATTAAAGGGTTTATGTTTGACATATATCATAAGATAGCTACGATAAATCAGATTCATTCCTTGACAGTCGGCGCGTCAAGTGGAGTGTGAAGCCCGACTGTCAGATTGTGAGTGTGTGAGTGTTTCTTCAACCCCTTCGGGTGTCTCAGCAGGTATTCTCTTATCACTCCCAGAGCACCAACTCACTGCATCTCTTTGTTTTAACACCAGTGTGTGAGGAGATAAAAACAAATGTCTCAAAGGGTGGCTCTCACACGTGTCATATCTGGAACACGCTCTTCTTCAACTGCTTGAACTGTTTGACCTTGTTTGATCCAAAAGTTTAACATTTCACGGTCTTATTTAAATATTTTAGATTGAGCATTTTCGAAACAAATGCAGACAAGTTTTTTTTTTGTTTCATCAGGCTAACTGCTGTGCATACAAACACACAAAAACACTCACACACCCTTAACCAATCACAGTAGCTGTTACAAACATAAAGGTATCAAAAGCTCTTATATTTTCCCTTGTCTCTAAGGGGGATGTTAGTGTTCCAGTGTGACACAGTGGTACTAAATGTCCCTCTTTCATCTTTGCTGTTCCTGTGATAAGATAACTTAGGAGAAGACCAGAGGAGGAGGCTTGTTTGAAAGGCAAATGAATTCCTACACACTGCCTGGCTCCCTCCATAAATCAATGACATGTGGGGTTTCCTAGATCAGAGGCTGCGAGTTAACCGATCCTGAATCGGTCCTACACCGAGAGGTGGAGGGATGCTCGATAGCAAAGTGTGAATCATTTGTTGATGATTTTTAAAATGCTGTTGAGCTCAGTAAAAAAAAAAAAAAGAAAAAGAAAAAAGAGAAAGAAAAGCACAAACAAACGGGTATACCCAGAGGGTGAACACTCCTTCCCTGTAAGCTAGCTATATTTATGAAACCTCTGAAGCGGAAAGGAGAGAGAGTTGGGTGGGTTGGGGGGAGGAGAGAGGCAGCAACACTGCCATGGCTGTTAAGATCCTGTTATGTTGTGGCGTGTTTAAGAGCTTTATTAATTCGATTTAGCACCACCAACCAATGTACTGACTGTCAGCAGGCAGAGTGATGCTTATTTGAAATTTGCTCTCACTGGCAGCTTTGAGTTGGTGTCGATGGCATTTTATTTACCTCGCTTTATGTTCTGAGACCAAAGCAGAAAGTTTATGATAAATAAAGAAAAGCACAGCAATCCAGTTTGTAAGTACACAATATTAATAAGGTTAGACATTTGAGTATGTTGGCTTGTAAATGTGAGGTTATAGTTTGGTTCCTGTTTGCCTTTTCCCTCAAAGTGTCAGCTCTGCAAAAATGTAAACATTTTCAGAGGAATACAGTGTATGCCTATGAGGCTTTATATTGTTGAAATTAATTTTTCTAGGTATCTACCAAATCAGATACCAAGAAATCAGCTTTCAAAACAGTTTTTACACCATCTTCCTCTTGAAACTAAACTCCATTCTCATCTCTGATTCTATTTTGTCCTTTCATCTCCTTCCTCGGGACCAGCCTGTCGTTTAACGTGGCCACCCTGTGTGGTGAGTATTCCTGGAAATGCAATTAACAAATCCCTACTTTTCTCATGCCTCTTTCCCCCTCCTCAAGCTGAGTAACGCATCGCTCCATTAATTCTCGCCATTGCAACCCATAATTGACTTTTCTCTGACATGATTCCTCTCCACAGAGCGAGCTCCCTCTTTATATATTTTTGTGATCGAACTTATTGCATATTGTTTACGACTGTACGTGCGGTCTCGAACAGTCATGCTGCTTGATGCAAATGTTCAAACCACAAGGCTCAGGAAGAAGACAGGAACAATACAAGGAGAAATGAAAGGTTGAAGAGAAAGAGGAGAGAAGGAGGAGGGGGAGGAAAGCAGCCAGGACCCCTTTTGTGCCTCCTCCTCTGTCAGGGCCCTAACAGCTTCTTGTCTCTATGTTACGCTCTGTGGCCCCTCTCAAACCTGGGCTTTTCTCTCTCACACACAGCCCATCAGGGCCATTATAGTGCTCATGATTCCACTTTTTCTGTCTCACTCTGGATGCATTTATTTTCTAAAAGTGATCCTCTTTTGACTCATTGTCATGGAGTGGCTTGACTAGTCAACCAGAGTATAGGCCCAGGTTCAAATCCATACACTAACTGATTTAAACTCTGCAAATGGGTCATAGGTGTTAAAAGATCTACTCTAGAATCTCCAAAGGGGGCAAATATCAAATGTGAACAAATCAAAACAGAGAGTGTTTTTTTTCTCAAGCTATCGAGCAAGGTTGATTTGATTCCGGCTGGAGCCTATGATCGTTCTTTTGTGTCATGAATGAGCAACCTGCTAGGCCATATTTCTTTCTCAACTCTCACACACTCATCAGTTCCTTCTACACTCATCTCACACCCACGCTACAATCACAAGTTATGACCTTTGCTTTCTCCATCTAATTTATCACTGTAGCTCCCTGCTGCTTGTCCTCCCCGGAGCTCCTCTGGGCTCCGTCCAGGACTTGGTAAGCCAGCGATGAGAAAAAAATATACCGTCAGGTCACATCAACCTGACTGCAAACAGCAGCAGGGTCAGGGGTAACCTGTCACTGTATGCTAAGACAAGGAAAACACTGAATTTTCATTAGGCTGCAGCCCTGAAAGACAGATTTCCTTTGGAAAATAACACAAAGTACAGCAGTGAATTACACCAAAATAATCTTTGGAGAATTCACTTTTTGCACTCAAATACACATTTTATACTCAGCAGTTTCACCCAGTCCTCCCTGACTTTTCTTGGCTTCAACTTCCACTATAGGTTTAAATGAGTGAGTGAGAACACGCTGTACAACAGGCTAATTTCCCCACTTTACTATTAATGCATTTGGCAGGAACAACATTCCATTCTCTGTAATGAGATACACAAATAAATCTGGCTATGGATGGATTCAGAGCGGGGTGGTGCTGGTGTGTGTGGTGATGATGGTGGGAGGAGGAGGAGGCAGAGCGGCGCATTGAGACACATTCTCCCAGCACTGGCATAATTGGTATCTCTGCTTGCAGACATGCAAACCAATCTCTCCACAGATAGGACTGAGACTCTCTCTTTTTCCCCCCTTAAGGCTATTTCTTTTGTCTTTTCGATAGCTTGCACATCCATGATAGAAGGAGGGGGGGCATTTGTGAATTAATAGCTTTTCTCTGCAGAATTGTAAATTCTTTTTAAATGTCACAATGCTCTCTGTGAAAAGAGCATCTTGAGCCAGCAAGTCACACACAAACACGTTTCCAAGCACAGGTGAGTATAAAACACCTCCGCAACTTCTAAAACTAATCCTTGCTCAGTTCTCATTGAGGCTGCTTCATCCAATTTTTATTCCACAGCTTCTGTGTCTCTCCTTTTCCTCCTCCCATCTACCCTCAAAGCCGTCCGGTGTAACATGCTACTTTTAATTTGCAATAACATATGACAAGGACAGATTAATAGCTCGTATGGCACCTATGTCCCTGAGGCTTGTCTTACGGGGACCAGGTGTACATAACGCGTGTCACACTACATTATCTCTACAGCCCTGCGGTAATGGGGACCTTTTTCTTCCTAAAAGGGCATTCGCTGACTTCAGTCATACAAGGAGCACAAGCCAACACTGTCACAACACAAGCGGTGCAGGACGGTGTACTGCGTCGTTATAAAACACACAGACAGAATTTGTAATATGTAAGCAGACTCATGTGACACTTTCAAGCTTGAAATGGTTGCCTGATGCTGAGTCCTTTGCAGAATATTCTAAAAGAATGTCAAAACTGAAGCTGCAATTAGTTATTTCCTTAATTCTACTTTCCTGTGCAGTTGTGGAGTTGTATTGCAATGAAATATATTAGCTTGTTGTTTCAAGCTGTGAAAATTGAGTTAAACGGTTCCCACATTCTTTATCAAAAACAATGCTTGTGTTTTCTAACAAAAGTAAAAAGGTAAAAAAAAATATGACCAAACACAAAGTTACACATTTTTGTCTAAGTTAACATTGCATTGCTTCTCATTTTGTAAAAATCTACAGCTATCCACTCCATCAAAAGCTACACAGTAGATCAGTACTGCACTGCATGCCATTACATGGAAAATGTGATTTTCCACAGTCATTTTAGCTTAATTTATTTGAAATTTCTCAGGAGATTATATATTGCAAGAATTTTCCCCGCCACACCTTTAAAGCTCATAACATAACAAAACAAAATCTGCATGTGAAAGGCGAATATATATGGTCTGAAAGCAAAAGAGAAGGTTGTCTAACTTCAACTTACAATGTCCTATTTTCCTTCCATCCAAGTGGTTGCCACTCCAGAGAACTAAAGAGACAGAAACAAAAGAAGGAAGTGGCCTGTTTTGATAAGTGCTTTCTGAGATCATTTTATACCATATCATCCCAACAGCCACCTTTAAAGCACAGAACTGCACATGTGCACACACACACACAGACATACACACACAACACACGTGCAAGCCCCTTCCCTGCCTCCACCGGTCTGTTCCTACACCTGTTCAGGCCTCCACCAGGGACATGTTAATTCATAGGCATTAAAAAAGCCAATTGTTTGCACAACCGATAATCTATTAGCCTTCAGGCAGTGTGTGTCCACTTTCTGGCTCTGCCTTGGAATGAGAAAATCTAGCTTGGATAGACTTCCACATAATCTTTGAGTGTATCTGTGTCTGTTTTCTGGTCAGTTTGTGGCTTTATTTGTTGTGCCATTATATTTCATCATCACATAGTCAAAATTAAAAGAAATCTCTTGTGTATTTGTAGATTATTAAATGACTATAAGTTAACTAGTTAGAAGATAGAGAATCACAGAAGAGCTTTTTCTGCTTCTACTGACATTACAGGAATAAAAGAACAGCAGTGCTGATGTCTTGCCTAAGGGGATTAGAATTGTGTGACAGCTATAGAGGATATCAAGAATAGGTCTGAGAATGGCATCTAATAGAGATGCAGCTCTGTAGGCATTTCTGTATGGTAAAAAACGGACTGAATCACAGCACTCTCTGAACACTTGCCCTGCCAGATATACAACATAACAAGTCACTGGAGAAAACACAGAAACACTCGTGGCTCCAGTGCTGTCATAAACTTCTTCACACATGAGAAATAAAAAAAAGTACGAGATGAGCGATGAAGTGGACTCAAAGGATGGGGAAACAAAAAAGAATCTTGTGTCTTCCTTACCATCATCCCGTTTCCTCTTCTCGCCGTTGGAGCGGGGGATACCCAGGATGCCGTTGATGGAATAGGATCCAACGGGATTGTTTGAGGCACTGGTCACAGGAGGGGAGGCTGTGCTGGGCACTGACGAAGAGAACAGAGTTAGTGTCTGTGTGTTTATGTTTGTATGACTGAGCACATGTGTGTATTTTTTCTGCGTCACTGGTTCATTTGACTGGATGCACCCTCACCAATGGTATGGCCAGGCGTGGAGAGCGGTGTGACAGATCCGTCGGGGGACGGGTGAAACTGCTGCTGGACTTTGGTGCGGATAATCCTGATGAAGTGAACGACAGACACGAATCAATCAATACTGCTTCCAGAGCATTGAGATTTCACACCAAAGCAGCCAACCTGGGACACTTAAACATGACACATCACATCCACTTATGTCTGTGCATGTACAAGTGCTTCATCGTTTCGGGGTGCTTGTATCATCATATCCAGGGCGCTATCACAGACAGCCAATCTCTGGGCTTTAGGGGCAATCTCTCTGCTCCTGTGTGTAGCTGAATATGGGCTGCCCCCCTGAGATTGTGGATTCAATCTAGCTGGATTCTGAGCTTAGAAATATGATAAAGTCCCCATACCAGTAAGATGTGATGTGGCGGGAAAGTCTTCATTGCACTTTGGTCTGAATGATCTTGCAAACAAAGCATGAAATCACATCAATTCACCTCAATGATCAGCTTCACTGGCTCTACCTGGCCAACTCTAATAATCTCCCTCTCCTGCTCCCCGCTCCCTTCTTTTCTCCTCGCTCTTTCTTCTTCCTTCACCTCTCAAAACCAATCCTTCACTCCCTCCCCTCCATCCTCTTTTCTCATCTTTTTACAGTCCAGTGTTGCTACTGTACTTTCTCACATTTTTCTTTCAAAATCCTCATTTTATTCTATCCTTTCTGTCGCTCTTTAGTCATCTTGTCCAGTATTTTTCTCGGTGTTTCTGTGGTTTTAGGATACAGGCGTCCTCTAGGCTCAAAGAGCTTATCGACTGGAACTCCCACAAAGCAAAGTTGACAATGGATGCTGACGAGGAACAGCAAATGCAAATTGTGATCTATAAATTATATGTGACAGGAAGGTAATAGCTGCCCAAGCTAAGACCACTGCCACATCTTTTAATTTATAATAAAAAGACGTGTCACAACATTACAAAACTATAAAAATAAAAAGTTCAAAAGATTATGTTTTATGTGTAACGTTGATGACTTCTGAAACTCTTTAGGATTTACACAAACTCAACTTTCGCTCCTTCGGGACTTCATCCATTAAACCACAGCTATGATAATCTTTTGATTGACAGGAGAACATGAGATCATTGATTAACAAGCTGCACTGCATAGCGACACAAATCCCACATGGAAAGCCTTTCATTCGAATTGTGTGACAAGAACAGAATTTCACAGAGGCAACTGACATCCACGTGTTTGCTCAACGGCCAAGAATCAGCCATCAGCTCTGAGTCAGGCAGGTAAGGGGTTAACTTCCTCAGGGGCAAATATGTACATCAGACTCTTTTTATTCTCCTCACTATCTCATGTGTCCTCCACACTGTCTCCTTCAGGCTGGGCAACAAAGTCCTCCAGAAAACACACATCAATATTTTATTTGAATTTTCCACATCTCACTACAGCAGTTATCTGACCTCATGACTTGAGGGAGTCTCGTAAATTCAAGGCCTTTGTTTCGAGTCTCTGTTGTTCATATTGAATAAGCAATCTGGAAGGGCGAGTTAATGACTTTTGTGCCTGGCTTTTATGAAAAAGAAAACAAAAAAAACATATCTACCTCAAAAAGAGATTTTAAAATGTTGATTAGTATGATCAAAATCCACCTATTGGTCTTTTGTCCAGTGGGGCAGAGGGTGGAAGCTCCTCACTGCGACAACACAACAAAGTGCAACCTGGTCTCTGTGTAATCTTTAATAATTCATGCAGGAAAAATGTGTTTAAAGCCTAGCTCTTTAGTCAACAGAGGAGAGGTCAGCGTCTTAACCACAGAGACCACCAGGGGTCTGCTGTCTGTCTTATTTGTTCCTTGGCTGCATTTTACACTCTTCCTTCTTCATCATTCACATTTTGTTTTAGCAAAAACAACAAGAAAATAAGGTGAAAACTATTAACTGTTGGAGTAAATTTAAAAAATAATAACAATGTAAACGCAGTCTCAACTAATGCTATCTAAAGGATTAAAAAAAGAGTGAGCTCAGCAGCTTTTTCAGATGTTTTGCTTTAAGAATTAAAACAAACTGGGACAAAAAGTAAATGCATGCACCACAAAGTCTGGTGTTAATTATTAATGTCCACAGTAATGTGGCTTATAGGGACACTTTTTTCTCCCTTAATTGTGCTGTTTCACACACCTCACTTTGAGATTATTGCTAATATTTCACAGAAACAAAAACAGAATTATGAAAAGACTTTATCTGTTTTATAAGCAAATGAAAACAGAGAGTGATGCTCCAAAAATAAACCTGTTGAATACTCACAAGGGCGGCCTTTAACTTTCCTTTTCTTTCTTTTCTTTTTTTTGTGCAAAGTTTCCTCCATTTCCTGCATTTAGCTGGATGTGTTATGAGACTCTTTTCAGCTCATTAAAATCTAATGCTGATGACCAGCTCTCTGGAACAGTGCCTCCTAACCAAAGTTCATCACTGGCAGGCACTACGGGGCTTTTTTTTTCTTCTTCTCCTCCTCCTTCTTTCACACTGCACACATGCAGCGCGGGGGGGGGGGGGGTT
>JAOXNZ010000105.1:13822515-13833777 GCA_028566095.1 Kryptolebias brasiliensis
GCAGTCTCCTGTAATACATATTTTCTTATTGATTTATTAATTTTGACCAACATTTTTACAACTACTTTTTGTGTGATGATGATTAGACCATTGCTGTGGTTTATTTTGTGGGAACAACACAAAGTCCAAAACAAATTTCCCCAAGATAACATAAAAATATATTGTATTGTATCAGATTGCATTGTATCATATCGTGTGCATCAACAAATTATTGGACAAAGAATAAAACAATAAACTGTAAAAAATAATTTCCTAACCCAAAAAGTATTTACATTATCAATGGATGTCATTAACAGAGTTGTTTTAATCTCTTGAGTTTGAGATTAGGCATATTGTGTTTGTAAAACATCAGTCACAAGGTTTCCATATCCTAAATTATACACTGCTTCACTGTCTATTGAGTTTTTAAAAATATACATCTTAATCATTACACCACTTTAAAGAAAACTTTTATATCTAAAAACAGAACCGATATGAAGAAACAGTTTTAGGTGGGAACGAATCATTTCCTCATAGCTTTCTTTACAACAGAAACTTCTTTTTGCAACTAGATTAGCTGCATTTCTCCCTGTCAGAGAAACTGGTCCAACACTGCCCAGCTTGTTTTAATAAATGCATTCTTCTTAAGGAAAACTATATTGTACACCGAGGTAGTACTTGAGGTTGTTGTTGTTTCAACATCACCAACTTATTTGTAGTGTATTGCAGTGTAGGTAATTGTAAAACTTTTTTGTATGAAATCATGTTTACCCTTGTGTAATAAGAAACCAAGACCCATATAGATGTCAAAAGACTCATCTATAAAAGGGAAGTTTATTTCCATAAGAGCACAATTATTATTATTATTTTTTATTGAATACTGTGAATGTAGTGAGAATTACCAAAATTATTAGTGGGTATGTTGTTCAGTTAAAAGATCAAAAAAGGCACAAAGAATAAATAAAACAAAAAGTAAACTTTGATCATATTTACAAGTTTGGCTTTGCCAAATTGCAGCACTGTGTACGAAAATCAAAATGAATCAAGAAACTAAAAACACAAATTGAAAAAAAACTAAATCAATGTTTGTTGCCAGATATCTTCTGTTAACTAAGAAAAGAAAAATCCTATGAGGTTTCGGAGTTCTCCAGTCAGTAATTTCAACCTATCACAACCATTCCCCTGGGAGTTCTTATAAATGAAGCAGCTGAACAGATGGTTTACAATTAAGGGGTTTACAGGATTTTCATCAATTATCTGGGCTAATGTATCAATATGAAGGAAAAGAAAAACTGATTAGTAAATGTTTTGACAGGACCATCAATATATTATTAAGAGCAATGCAAGACATCAATCTTTATTTCCAACTTTAAAAGATGTACCTCAGTAACACCCCACCCACCTGACAGGAAAACTTTCATACATCTTATGATCATTTGTGTCACAGCCTCGCTTTGGACCTCCACTACCTTCCATAACAGTTGAAAATGAGAAGACCTGTCTTGTGAAAGCATAATGTATAAGGGATACTCAGGTCGATTAATAAAACAAAGCCGCTGTGCCTAAACACTCATTATTTCAGGTGTGTTGTCACATTGCTTCTTTCATATGCATGTGCGCAACATATTTGAATTCATTAGGATATGCACATGATCTCTGAGCAGGAGAATATTTTATGCCTTAACCATTTTCTCAGATTTTGTGCATAGTCAAAGAGCTTCTGATTGTGCTCACACAATCCCATTTGTTGCTTTGCTAATATGATGCTAACTGCACACTGACTGAAAGTGAATGAGACAGGCTAGTATCAAAATTAATTACTTAATGATAATGAAAACAAAGCTAAACTAAATATTATTGTGGAAAATGATCCAAATGTGCAAAAAGATAAGTTTAGTTCTGAGACTCGGTATAGATACTCAATAATTGGTGTCTATCCAAATGGGAATGCTCATTTTAGCGCCACGTTTTGTCACTTGGACCACTGATTTAAGTACTTGGGATGTACGCCAAGAAAAGATTTGAGAATATATGCTTCAAGTTATGAACAACTGACTTGAAAGGCCAAAAAGTAATCACTAATTATCTGTGCAGACTAATGACTAATCACTCCACCAAGTTCATCTTAACAGTGTTATTCAAATCTTAACCACATTTACGTGTAAATGCTTCAAAACAGTGATTGAACTGCACATGGACACAGCAACTCAATCCAAAAATGATTTTTTTCAAATGAAACAACTTTATAGATTGCTCATTTGGAGCAGGGGTGTCCCTCAGTAACTGTGGAGCTCCATTATCAAGCTGCTCTGACCTCCACAGGGACTTAGTTGTCTGTTAAATATGTTTTTTATCAACATTTTCTGTCTTTATGTGAGTAATAAAAGCATTGATTGTGAATTTTGTATTGAAACACTACTAAGAAGTAATCAAATGATTAATAAAACATTCTCTTCATATTTTTAGTAGAAACTTTTAAGACTTAACAAGACCTGATACACAGTTAAACTCCAGCTCAAATTTACTTCTATATAGAAATGATGAGATAAGATTTTTACGTGAACATTTTTATATTGTTGACTGATACTTTTGTTTGTTTTCCAGTGACTCTTTTTCTTTAATAATGAGACGATGGGAAGCAAGATGCAATACAATGATGACACTGTAGAGCACATTTACTGTTGAAAATAAGTCAAATAATAACATGAAGAAAAACGCAAACAAGAAACAAAAACTGCCAAGCTCCAAATGCAAAAGTTGCTTTTCAAATCCTTACTTTCCTTTGCCTTCTGCGCTCTAATTAATATGTTAAGACTTCTGTATTTAAAATGCTCCTGGTGTAGATGCAATATTCAACAGTTTTTCTGACAGTGATATATTCTGCACAGATAATCCTCAGTGATTTTGACTTGATAATTAATCAACATTGTTTATCTTGATAATACAGTGGGGAAAGACTTTCTGATAGACTGCCTGAGCAGCCATGACGTATCCTAACAAGAAAACTTCGGAAATGTTTCATTTGAAATCTCTTTTTCAAATTCCAACTCAGGAAAGCTTTGGAACACATTGTTAAGGCTTTTGTTGGTAGTTTTACTGTCACAGAGAGTACAAATTCTGTATAAATGTGTTAATTTAAAATAAAAAGTGAATACATGACCGCAGATTGCTTACATCGCTTTGAAAAATAATCATTAGTCACAAATGTTGCAATAAAATTCTGAAATTACTCCTATGTAGCCTGGAGATCTTTAATTATTCCAACAGAACAAGGGCAAATCTACAGTTTTAAATTGTTTTCAATGAAATAAAGAAATATGCACACCCACTGCCCAAGGCTTCCAGACTTAGCACTGCCCACTGTGTTTTTGAGGCACTTTGTCTCTATTCATTTGCATTTTTATGCAAGGTTAGTCGTGAAGGGCTTCTATTGCTGCCGTGAATATATTAAGAAAACCATTAATCACTTTGGGAGTAAAACAAAGTGAATCAGCCACACATGTGTCCTGCTTCCTAGGAGCTATGTTACTTATCACTCATGGGACGTGAACCTGAGGCAAGAAACCCGCCCTCTTCAACAGGAAAGACACTTTTTAAACTTTGTTTAAAAATAATAATAAAAAAGTTATACTGGCTATGATTTGTTTAATATTTCTTGTGGTATTCCTGTCTGTCTTTGAGCATAAAGTCAAGCTAGCGTGATTTGTTTCGTTTCCTGAGCAGTAAAATGCTCCTACCTAAATTTAACCTGTAGCTAAACTTAGCCTTAGCAGTGATAAAGCTATAAGAGCTACAACAAAACAACTTTAGCATCAATCAAAGGCTCTTAAAATGCATTTAGACCCAAAAGGAGCTTTATTTCCAAACATCACAAGCAAAAAAATGTTAGGACTTAGTCAACCATCAAAGGACTAAGCAAATAAACAGACAGCATAATGTAATAGTTATGTTGTTGCTCCTGAAGTTGATGTTCCACCTATCTTTTCTCTTTTTGTGAAAGGAACATTAATCTGACGCACCAGTGGAGCTCTGTCTAATGTGAAAATGTGCACTTTTTTGCCTTCTTCTGCAAGAAAGAGACTTCTATCACACTAATGATAATAAATGGCAACTAATGAGATGACCAAACATAACAAATGGAAAGTTTTGAAGGTATGAGGGCCACATTAAATCTTTACTGACGTCCTCAAGTCAGAGCTGAACAGAAAAGATTGATCACAGTTATGAATAAAGTTTATAATACAGTTTTTCATACCAAAAAAGTATAATGTAGCCTACTGAACATTTTAGACAGAGTGCAAATTGTGCTGTTTTCATTAACTGTAATAAAATTACAGACCTCAAAATTATGGTAATAACTTGACTCCATTCATATTTTGATAGCTTAACATAACTTGGTTTTGTCAAGCCAAATGCTGCAAAAATGAGTTGCGTAAATGAAAGCAAACATTGAGTTTTAAACCAAATCCTAATATTTTTAATGTATAATTGCTACATCCTATTCATGCTTCAAATGTCATTGCTAAAGAAAACTTAAATGCAAGACCAGGATCACAAAATATAATAAAAAAAAATATTTAAAATGATTTTTAAGAACAGCAGATGCCGTGCATAAGCACGTAATCCAAAACACTCAAACAACAACATAAAACCCATAGACAGAAAATAAAAAAGGAGGGAAACTAACAGCAAACAATAATGAGTAACTATGCTAAGTGTCCAGAAATTGTAAAAGGTAAATCTGGGAATAATTGTAAAAAAAAAAGAATAAAGTAAAACATTACCATATGACAGTCTATGCTCCATCCAGAATTACAGACTGAACACACACACTCATAATCTAAAAAGAAGAAAAAAAAAAATCAAAACAAAGTATTTCCTAAAGTCTCGTTCCTAAAGTTTGATGCCTACAATTATGCAATAAGTGAGAGAAACATGAGGTCAACATGAAGTGAAAATTGTGAAACACTAAATGCTCCTCTCAACCAGTCTTCAACTAAAAATGTATGATTACACTTTTTATGGCTTGACTGGGAATAAAATGCAAAAGTCTTGTGAATGATGATCTCTAACTTTTACACAAGTCATACTAATGTAATTCTTTTATTATACTTTTGTTTTTGATGCTTTAAGTGTTTACTGATATCTACAAATATGGCTGCATGCAGGAAGAGTTAATTAGCACTGCTGCCTGGCAGCAGGAAGGTCACAGATTTGACTCCCAGTTGGCGCCTTTCTGGTTGGAGTTTGTATGTTTTCCTCATGCATGCATGAGTTTTCTCTGGGTACTTTGGTTTGAAAACATGCATATTAGGTTCACTGGCCTCTCTAAATTGTCAATAAGGTGTGAGGAAGAGCATGAATGGTTTTCTGACTTGTTTATTTCTGTGTGGTCCTGTGATGGACTGGCAACCTGTCCTTTCCCCCAATGATCTCTGGAGATAAGCACCAGCTCCCTGCAACCCTGAACAGAAACAAGTGAGTAAAGAAAATGGCTAGATGGACGAATATACAAATATGTACTTTTATGAGGTTTGGACAGAGGACTTAGTTGAATCTCTTTCCTGTTAATTAAATCTTGTATAGAATTTTATTAAATTAAAAACAAAACAAAAATAAAGTACAGGATTCTGTGACAAATAGACCTAAATTGCACAGGGAATTTATGTGCACTGTATCTTCTAAAGTGTGACACACTAAGAGGTATGTTTAAGACTTTCAAGACTTTGTGCATTTGGCATTGAGTGGAACTGCATTTGTCTTAATGATTGTGCTCCTTGAGCTGATTTTTTGTTCCACGATAATCAATATCAAAGTTGCCAGTGGCAGCAATGCCCAAGAAAGGAGGGAGCAAATGCAGAGAGACATTCTTTCTCTGTGTCGGCCTTGTCAATGTAACAATGCTTTTAGAGTTTGGCCCTGAGCGTCTAAACACACTCTCAATCACGCCTGAAATCCTAGTAGGCCACACTTGGCTGCTATTGTAACTTAGATACAGTCTCAATTTGTATGATGTCTCTCAGCAGACGTGGGGGAAAAATAAATGGATTGATCCCTCGTCCCACTCCGACAGTTAGCGCACGTCTGTTTTGAGAAAGGATTTATAGAAGAAAATGTCACTGCTGACAAATAAACAGGTAGGGTTGCAACTAAACACTTAAAATGTGGTCACAACCTCATTTTTTTACACATCCATGATCAAATATAACAGTTTTGATGATCTTCTTTTAATGCAGCAAAACATATGTGTTGGATAATTTGAAGAATCACCACAAAATAATACAGTAAAAAGTATATAGAAATGAGTAGAGGATGTGTATAAAAGGTAAACTGTATGAGTATGCGAGGTGTGTTCAAAGCAAATTTAGCAACATTCAAAAGGATTTACACATTAGTTTTTGGTGCTTAATGGTCAAAGTCTGTGTCAGTCACACTGTGAAAATCAGAAACAGTTTTGTGCTTTACTATTCAAATCACATGTATTCAGTCTGTGGTCCACTGAAGCGAAGGTGTTAAAAGCATACGGCCTTGTTTGGCCCACCAGTGACCAGAGAGGAGGTGATAAATGACTGCAACACTCGTCCCTGTCAGTGCAGGAGGGTTTTGAGAAGTGGTGGTGGTGGAAAGTTGGGGAGGGGGCAGCCCTCCTACCATGAGCTACATCATCCTAACAACATTATTCTTTTCATGCGGCTTGTCGATAGAAGTCCTGTGTGATTGGCATGGGGATCCGCTCAGGTTAATTGGAAGCCTGAACTGTGTAACGGCATGGGAAGCTGAGCAGACATTGTCCCTCTTGTAATAACACAGGAGGCCTGTGTGTCTCTGTATCGATTACATCTTAGGTTCACAGCACCCGTATGGGAATGAAATATCAGAGGAGAGGTTATGGATGTTGCCGTCAGTGTACATCGAAGGAAAGCAGATGGTCAAGTCGTAAGGAAGGAAACACTCTATTATATAACCCTTTAAATTATCACATTATTATTGCCTCTTTGATCAAAAACCTTTATACTCACTGCCCAAAGCACCAAAGCAACACTGACACTGTGTTTAGGGATAAGAAATACAGAACAGATTGACCCTAATCACACATCTGATTTATCAACAGAGATGTGTGCACCTGTTTGGTGTTTGACAGGTGTATTCACCCTAATGTCTGAGCTCTGTGGGCACAGAAACACTTTGTCTGACCCCCCCACTCTTTAGTCTTCTTTTGATCAAGGTTCCATAGCTTGCATTAGATGAGGGATACACGATACTCCATACAGGAGGTAACCTAACACACAGCTCCCAACTTGGAAGCATGGCTCACAATCCCATGAAGCAGGCCACCCCCAGACCGAAGTGAGATTAAAAACAGAAAAAGCAACTGACATTGTTATTATGATCACTAAGATGCAAATAAAATGGTTTTAATTTGCTATTTAGAAGATATTGTTTTTAAGGATAAAATATTGTTTGCAATTTGGATTTAGAATTGTTGCATTACTCAACTAAGTGCACATCTTACCAGAGTCCTATTTTCTTTATAATCTTTATCGTTCCAGTTGACACCCAGATGCATTATTTAGTCACCAAGGTTTTAAAGGTGTTGATGCCATAACTCTGAGAAATTTTGCTTATTAATGCTGAAATTAATTACAAACACAAAGTGACATTTTACAAGAAATGTTTAGCATAGCATGAATTATCGCTGCTGTAAATTGGATGCAAGCGACGGAGTGCAAAGCCTTGACTTGAGTTCTTAGTGATTAATAAAAGAAGCTTTCACTTCAGTTTTAAAACCAGCCATGATGAACGATATGAAGGGATGAAACAAAACTCCTCCTTCAGCTGAAGGACAAGCTATTTTAATGGTGGATGTACATTTAAAGGATGTATTAGATTAAGAGGAATCAGGGCTATCATTTATTGCATTTGTTGTTCCGTCAGACAGTTCAGTGACTAACAGCCAATGAAGGACATAACTTAGGATGGAGGTCACACATTTATTCAGCAGATTGCAATTTATGCCTTTTAATATGCTAAACAAGTCAGAGTGTGTCAGTAAGTTTTCTTTTCTTTTGCTGATGATCACATTACTGTATGACATTTTGTCATAGATGTAATGCCTGCATTAGCAACTGTGCAGGCAGGCAATGACTTGGACACCCTCACTCTGTTCTGTGGAACACAAACAGGAGGTCCAGCTTTGTCTCCTGTGGAGCAGAGGATCTGGATTTTACATGAGTGACTGAGACGCAGCATCTTCCATCCTGCCTCTCATAGAGCCCCACCAGGCCCACCACGTGGCTCTCAGCACTGAGGTCCAGATTGTGCCACTGGGCTGATACCGGACTGGAGGTGGGCGACGGAGCCCCTATCCATCTCCCGCAGGAGCCCGGTGACGGGAGCATCGGTTGCCCACTCTTCGGCTCTGAGCACAGTCACGAAGATGGATTGGTTGGCCAACTCACCAAAGGAGGCAAAGCATGCCGTTAAGAGCCTGTGCATCACTTGGCTGCTCATATGCAAAGTTTGATGAAAGAGGTTTTTCTGAGAGCGATGAATTAGGGCTCCACTGTGAAATTAGATTCCTGGTGAAAACCTTGCAAGGTTTAGAGGTAGCATTGTTTCTGTACTGCCGTCTATTCCAGCAGTAACTGTAGATTAAAGTGAAATTATCTCAGGAATCAAAAGATGAATTATAAAGATGATTGTCAGAGTCATTTTGTGAAGAGTATAACATTTAAATCACTATTGCCTGAGAAGAAAAAAAAACTCAACATAACATGTAATCAATAAAACACTGATATGCTAACTCACCACCAGTGCAGTCTTAGTTTTATTAGTTCATCAGTGAAACTAGTTGCAAATAGTTGCCGGAAAGCATCTTCTTCAGGGGAGAATTCATGGCCAATAAACACAAACAAGTGAAGAGTAGGAAATAGTCCCCCCTGATTAAATAAGTACTGTGAAAAACATTCTAAGCTCAGAAAGATTTCAAATTGGCAGACACTTTAACCTGACACACTAAGGATCCCACCTCATTCTTCCTCTAACCCAAAGCTACAACGGCAGCATGAGCACTGACAAATTTGACAAAGGGAATTTACTCAAAAAAACACAGCCTCTATTTGGTCAGCCGAGCGGCAAATATGTTGGATGATATGGTTTATTAGGCAATCCATTTCTTCACAATAGTGGGGCCATCTGCAAAGGTTAGCATGCATAAGGTTCATATGGCAAATTCTATCTAATCCGTCGCCGCAAAAAAACTCAGCAGTAGATTTTTCATGTGCGTACGATTTAGAATGCAAGTGGAATAGCTGATGAAAGAGGTGACCTTCTAAGTGCAGAGCAGCAGGGGCTTCGTGGAATATGCAGAGGTAGAGGAGAACAGAAAAGAATGAGTTACTGCCGCTGCCACCTCAGCTGCATTGTAAAATACGACTGTGGCTCAGATACAAGTGAACTGGCCTCAAGAACATCTAGGTTAATCTCTGATGATGGTACATCATCCTCTCATCAAAAAAACAAACCAAAATAAACATAGCTAGTTTGTACAATAATATGTGTCTATACAGGCTATTGCTATTTCCTCATAGCTGAAGTAAGAGCAAATATTGCAAACTTCTCACGAGATTTTGCCTTTGAGATATAGCTGACAGAGATGAAGTTAGATTTATGTCCTCATTGCACATTTTGCGTAGTAAATAGCAGCATGTAAGGAACATTAAGTGGGCAATCCAGTTGATGGATGCTCCAACATGCTGAAAATCTAACTCAAAATGAAAGTTGTAACAACATATTCCGAGATATAAGGGTGAGACTATATGTCAATAGCGACTCCTTTGTCATGGGTAGAGCAAATCTTGAGCACACAGACAAATGGGTGAGGTGTACCATGGTCATTCAGCCGTGCATGTCTCATCTGTAGCCAGCTTTGGCAGAGTAGTCATCTTCATTCCCTTTGTCCTTACTGCAGTAGGTAATCTATCAGCCCCGAGACATGCCGGAGAGTCCGGCTGGCCTACTAGCTCTCCCATTTGAATTGAGAACCCAGTTTCTGCTATATCCATGGTCCCAGTTAGACTGAGCTGCAATTGAGAGTGAGTGAGCTGTCCTTGATTCATATTACTCTCCTGGTATGATTGAGCTTCTTTGGTATCGCCTGAGAATGGAGGGAAAATGGAGCACTTGACTTTGCAGAGCTTAAATCCCAGCACCGTATACATGTATTTTCACTCTAGACACACTCAAAGTGCATTCATTATGTCATGCTCAGAAATTCTTTAGGAAGTTAGCAGAAATACTTTTTTTTTTGTATTTTCAAAAAGAAACAAAAATAGTAAGAAACTTTACGACTTAAACCCAGCATGATCTTTTTAATCTGTTATTGTTAACAAAACGTGTTTTCTCTTTCTTTTATTTCTGTCTAGTTTAATGAAGCTTACTGCTTAGGTACTAAACTTTCAATGCAAATTAATGTCAGTGCGTTAGCTTAGAGTGTATTTAGTCTTATAATCACCAAGACAATCTGTTCACAGGTAGAATCTAAAAAAGTGTTATGTGTCAGACAGATTGTTTTAGACAAAAATTTGTTTAAAAAGACAAAAAACAACAAATTATTTTGATTTTAAGGTCAGCGTTAATGTCAATCCTTAAGCTTTTTAGGTCGGAGAATCAACTTGTGGAGAAGTTCTGTTTAAAATTCCCTGCTGAAATTTTGAACTTTTTAGTTTAAAAGAAATAGGAGTATCCCTGAAAACAGTCTTTACTTCAGAGGTAAAAAAAAAAAAAAAAAAAAAAGTTCTAAAAGGTTGGTTCTTAAACAAATAGAGAAGCAGTAAGAATAATAATACATATGTAAATTCTGCTCTTGTTTAATGCCTCTTGAAGTTAGAAGTTATCTCTTGCAGCAGAACATGTCACCTTGCTGTGTACACCACGAGAGCATCTTTCTGTTGATGATTAAATCAATAGAGATTCAACAGAATCGTGGGAACATGTCTGAGTTATTTCAGCCAGTCCCCTCCCCTAGCGCTTTGCTGTGTTGAAATTCATCACCTGACTGGTCTCCGTCACCTTATAGAGATGGGCCTTTAGCCTGGCTTTGATAAGGGGTGGGTGGGGGGTGCGATTATGATGCACGTCGATTGCGCGAGCAAATATTGACATTGAAACAGTAAGAGAACAACTGCACGCCTCAGAGCTCTTTTTTGTTTGTTTTTTTCCTGTCATTGGCTTGTTCACTGGTCAACTCTATATCACACAAACACACACACCTGAAAAATACAG
>JAOXNZ010000105.1:13842415-13852830 GCA_028566095.1 Kryptolebias brasiliensis
AAGCTGTCATATTTTTCATTAGGAAAATATGATGTATTAGTTAACTTGCCTAAATATTGGTAAAACCTGTTTTGTTAATAAAACCAAACAGTGAGTGAGACTTAAACTTAATTTTTTTTTTAAATGCGGAGGTTATACAACAAATTCATCTTCCTTTCTCCAGCTTGCATTTCTGTTTGCCATTTGAGTGTATACCATTGACATGTATTTTAATACTGAATCCCATATAGGATCCTGGACATTGCGCCTCATGCTTAGTATCACCCACACAGACTGCAACACTTGACTAATTACTCATGTTCTTGAAGTGGATTTTATAGTAGAAAAAATGGCAAAATGTATAATTTTTTTGTTTTAGTGCACTAAAGCTCTGACTAAATTACATATATTAAAACAATGTTAGAGATTTTGGAAGGACTTTCTTTTTAAAATCAGTAATTTGGATTTTAAAAAGCTTACTTTTTTAAGCTCTGTATTTCTTCTTGTTGATTGTCTGTTCTTCCAGTTGTGGCTAAATACCACGCAGGTCAAAGACAATGTGTCAGGTTGTAGAAACTTTCAGTTCTACAACCTGACACATTTGTAAAAAAAGAGGTGATTGGTTTCACTCTGAGAGTGCTTCTTTCTTTGATAAGCTGCCAAATGAAACCTTACTTGCTACTTACTCTACCCACAGCTGATCAGGTAAACATTATTAGTATTTTTACTTATATCTGTTTGTTTTATGAATTTGCTTTTCTGTCTGAAATGCTTGTATCAAAACCACTTTGTTTACACTGGTGGCTTATTATGCGTGGCTCCTGATTGATTCAATGACCAGTGCATCAAAATAATTAATTTGATTTGTTGTTTTTAATAGCTTGTCTCGCATCAAGATGTGTACAAAAATTGACTCACTGAGTGTTTCTGATGACATAGCATTTGACTGGCTGCATTGCTGGTCCTTCTTCTCTTATTTCTTTGTTTTTTTTGTTTCTTCATTTTTTTGTGTCAGGCCACGAAAATATTCCTATCTTCCAGATTTTAAAAGTGTGTGTGTGTGTGTGGGGGGGGAATGCACATCTAACTTTCACTGTCATTACTAACATCAATCATGTAAAATATTTTCAGACATGTTGCTTTAATGTACCATTTTAAATGCAAAGTCTGAGAGGGACACTGCTGCTGGCCACTCTTGGTGTAGGTATGTGTTTTTCATCCACTGTAAAATATGTATGCACAGAGAGAAGCATGGCAGTCACGAGAGAAAGGATGCATTGTCTGTCTTTCGCTGTCATTAGGCGGCGTCTGGAGGATAATGTGGAAGCAGTATGGGGTCTGAGGGAAGTATTTATGACCCTGTAGGAAACTCGTTGGGCTGCGGTGAACGCGGGGAGATAATGGGAGGGAATGGGATGCAACGAGGTGTTCTGAAGGCACCAACCAGACAAGAGAACAGCGAGGATAAATCAATGTTGGTCATTTTTTCTCCTGCACCTCCTGACGTTCTTCGACCACCCTCAAGCATTTACACATTCCATCATTCAGGTTTGTCTAAGACCTCCGAATAAAACAGCACAACAGAGAGAAAAAAGTATTTAAAAAAAACAAAAAACTGACAACCAAACATTTTTTTATTTGAACTTTTTGATGTGAACTGACAGCGTAATAATGTTAATTTGATTTAATTCTGACACAGCCGCTTGAATGACTTTTCCAGTGACATTGGAAGGCACACAAACAAGACTTCACCTCATTAAACAGGAACAAACTGAAGGGAAATTACACTTAGTTATGGAAATGGATTTTAAGCATGCAAAACATTACTTGTGCAGACTTAAAGCTGTAATATGATAAACATCAGTGTTGTCGTTAGCTAGGCTGTGATGCCAACACCATTAAAGCAAGAGAGGATGAGAGAACAATCTAACCTCTGATGATCAAAAGAGACAACTCATTACAGAAGTATATTGACCTTAAAAACGGGATAATTTAATAAAGCACTTCCTTCAAAGCTTTAAGTGCAATTATGTTTGTTAAAGTACAATGCATAAACCATATGACAAAGGCTGTGAAAACATAGCGATAACCTGTAAATTTAGAAAGAAGCAGTTTTATTAGTGTGGCTGTGGCTGTGCCTTCTAAATATGACTTGTGTGCAATAGAAATTAAAAAGTAGAGACGAGCATTGACTGTTCAATGTTAAATGTTGACGCATGTTGTGTAGATAGTACAAAATTTGATAAAGAAATGAGACTGAACAGTGAAGATTTATAGGAACCAGTAACCCCAGTAAGACATTTTCACTTCAAAAATGGTTTTCTGAAAAACTAAAATGCAATAGCAACATAATATCTTTGTTAAAAAATGAATGCCAGAGAGACTACACTGCAAATCTACACAGAAGATTTCCATCAAATCTCAGTTCAATTATTCCACATTATTTTTAGGTCTTTTCGTGTTGCTCACAGGGGAACGTTGTTTTGTGAATGTGCAAAAGTTTTTTTATTGTTTCAACCTTGTGTCCAAATGACATTACCAAAATGGGAATTTTTGAAATTTCAGTTTCAGAGTGAAAAAAATCTTGAAACACCCCCCTTGCATTTTCTTGTAGACAGCCAAATCGTAACATTTTGAGAAGTATGATGTCATAGCCTCTCCTCTAACCTAACCTACAACCCTGAGCCTGTCATCTTGTTTGTGTTGTGTACACAGTTTGTATCCAGCATGCTAGCTTTATGCATACACTCCACGCCTTGTTTCCTGTTTGTGGTGGGGGTTTTTTTGTGGCAACGCCACAATGACACAAACAGACAATACCATAGTTACTACAGCATTTTAGGTCATTTTCACTGTTTTTGTGTGGATGAAAGCATTTCTAGACACAGTATTTGCAAGGATGTTTTTAAAACAACAACTAAAAAATATTTTATTGCCAAACCAATATATTTTTGGGGGGTAGGGTGTCAAAATTCTTTGTGCCATGTAAAGCAAAAGCAAGAGACATGGCTTTCTTGCCTTTAAAAACAAAAATTTTTCAGGAGCACACTTTACAATTAAGGGGTATGAGCTGAAATTATCCCCTTTTCCTTCTTACCTCCTTCAGCTTTCTTCTGTTTTTCAGCGTACTTAAAGGTGACATTGAACAGGGTGTGTGTTTACCCGTTGTCTTCAAAATAATCTGTTTGCATTACCGCTTGTGTTCGAATGTCCCTATTATGTATTAGAAAAGCAATTAGCAGTTCATTAAACTTCGAAGGTGTTAATACAAGTCATAAGACTTAGCCATCTGTCGGATTCTCTCCCAAGCTTGACTTTGATACCATCCACTAAACAGCGTTTCTCACCAATTAAGGTTAGATTTGGTAATTTAAATTTGAAACTAGGACATCTTCTGCTGGTTGTTTAATAATAGGAAAACATATGGTGAAGGTTTGGAGAGTAATAATGAGAGAACTAGCCTTCTTAATTTGTCTGATAAATATTAGGGAAGGAAGCAAATTGAAACCTCAGGACTTATATCATAAATTTGTTTTCAACCTAAGAACCATTTTTCAACTAAAACAAGGAGGGTAAAGTGAAATAAAAAGGGAAAAAAATCTCTTGCTTAAAATTATAATAAAAAGTCAGAGACTGTGTGAACGATGAGGGACCCACCTACTCATTTGCCATTTGTTGACTAAATAAATGTTGGGGTTTGGTCTCATCAGTGAACACAACAAATGAACAGAGTGAACATGATTCAATTTATCACGTTTCTTGAGGATTTTGTGAGATTTGCTCTCATTAGTGGCTCATCTGTCAGGGAGACACTCTGATGCTGAAGAGAGAGAGAGAGAGAGGAAAAAAGCCTCTTCTCACTTAATTGGGAGCCACACACGCAGTGAAAGAGACACAGCAGCTATGTCAACCTCTTACATCCCAAATTTATCTTCCAAACTCAATCCGTCAACATCCTAATTGGCCCTCACTTTATGATTCCTGCGCTGGCTTCATCTCCGAGGATCTAAAACTAAATGGAGTCATAAGCTGAACAGATAAAAAGTTGAAATATGCGATGCTTAGCCATCATCTCTTTATATAAATCTTCAGCTGAAAGATAGGGATTAGATGAATGTGTCTAGAGATGCTGGAGGAGGAGGCGACAGCTTTAAAGCCCAGCAGTGTTTATCAAAAGGTTTGCCATGAGCTTATACATTACAGGAAATTTGAATTATTATTACACTACCTGAACATTTTTCCAGCTGCTAGATGCTCCCAAGAAATACATCCAATGAAAGTAAAACAGGTAGCATTGAGCGTAGCCTGAATGAGTATTGACATATAATTCAAAGTGCTGGCAAAAGAATGGCTCTCATTAGTCTTCCGTGAGGCGGTAATGGCAGATCACCTCTTAGGGTCACAGGATTGACAAGCTGTGCTCCCCCTCAGCAGATATCTGAGAGCTTTTTATTGGCTTCCTCTGCAAAAACCCTCCTCCTAATGCTGCCTGATGGCCTGGTTAACCTTGGTGATGGCTCCGATGCTGGAAAGGTTTCACACGAAGTTCACTCGATCATTAGCGACACAGAAGAGTTCACTTCTGCATGCTCTGAAGTTTTATTGATATTTGTACATAGATTAATGGGGTGGTTTTACGAAAGGTCCGAGACTCTTCATGAAAAATAAAAATCATTTCTTTTGGTATCACAGAAAGCAAGGAAGCCGTGGAATTTGTTTAAAACACACCACAGAAAGAAAAGTTTCTTTCTCCCACTTAATGAACAGGTGTCTACATAACACAGCCCACCCCACAGATGGCGGTATAATTAGCAGTCATTATGGTGGTCTTCATGAAGTTTGGGATGTGTGCGGCCGTACAGAGTGCCTAACCTCTTCACCCCCTGATAGGGCCCACAGGGGGCCACTGACATGTGTTGTTCTCCAGGAGAAGCCAAAGGTGGAGTTCCCTTTCTGTGAGGTGTCATCCTGATGTGCTGCAAAGTCCGAGACATGTGTTAAGGGATCAGAATGTCAAGAACTTCTCCTTGTTCATAGCAACAGCAGAAAAGTTCCCAGTTATTGGGATTTGCCCTCAGGTTTTATGGTACACTCAAACAAAAGCAAGGTTTTGAATGTTGCAAATTAACATACATTTTTTAATGTCTATTACAAGTTGCAGATGTGTGCACAGACTAGTGTGACCTTTAAGACAACACCTCCTGCCATATAAAGCTAAGCTGAAGATGTGGGCTGTGGGGTCGTTCCCCGTTCATGTCACTGTTCTGCCCGACTACGCCTCCGTTGTTAGGCCACTGCTGGTGGGGGTGAGAAGAAGTTGTGATCAAAGGGGGGAGGGGTTGATTTTCAATATGCTTGTAATTTTCCTCTCACTTAGAAACGAATTCCATCTAATCTCATTGCACCATGTCAAATAGCAACGCGACATGCTGTTTTATACTGTAACATTTGGTTATAGTGAAGCAGCTGACTGCGTCTCGCTCCAGCCCAACACCCTCTGGATATTAAAAGTCTATATAATATTTCACTGAGATTGGATGTGGCTTAAACACAGCATTTTAGTGTGCCTCTGATAGATTTATCCAGCAAGTTTTCAGCCTTTCATTTTCCTGTTCAAAACAGGAAATTACAGTGATCTCACCAAATTAAGAATCAAGCTTAAAAGAGGGGGGGAAGCACAAAGATAATTTTAAATTTTAGTTGGACAACTTTTATTGAAATGCCACGTTAACTGACATTTGACTAAAAAGACAAATATTTAGAACAATAGTATGTATAAAATATTGTGATGTCACTTTTATATCAGCTTTCTTATTATAAATAAATAAAATCAACACAAAATCACTGGAGGATTTTACTCTTTATCGTCATAAAACAGACCTTTTTATTGTTGTTTAAGTAGAACAAAGCAGCTGCCTGGACAAACAGTCCTCTGGTAGTTTTACGGTCATAATTTACTCCTTTAAAGTCATAATCCGGCAGCATCAGAGGAATGTAAGTTCAGCTCCATTGCTACCCTCCCATCAGCGAGTCATAATTACAGTATTGCTGCTGTTAAGTAGCTCACTGACTGGCTGACCAGCTTTGAAATACACTTCAAACCACTTACAAGTCTGCACAAAATGGTCAATTGGCTCATTGCTTTTAGTGATATAATGAAAATAAAAAAAGCTCTCAACAAGGAGAATAGTCACCCCTGCTAGCACAAACTTACTTGTCCACTCAAACCATAAAAAAAACTTTTTAACCTCCTGAGACCCAAGCTTTTGTTTGGGTGCATTTTTTCAATGCAAGGACGCAAGGTCTCAGGGGATTAAATGTGCCTTTGTACAAATTTGTACAAATAAATTTATCTGATATATTTGAACAGATATAGCTCATAGAAAGTGAATTATGTGGTCAAATTCAGAAAACAAAACAAAACAATACTTGTCAGCCTCCACTTAACTAATTTCTATTAAATTAGTTCATAAAGCTACAGATATTATAGTTTTTAGTAAAAAAAATCTGAAAAACATTAGAAATATATCAGTTAATTATTTTCATTGATATTACCTTTAGGCATTGCTTGACTGTATCTTTTTTGTCAATTGCAGCTGAAACTCATTTAATTTGTTTATACAATCAAATGCTTACTAATATTATAGATCATTATTTTTATTGTAAATCAATTGGAGCTTCTTGTGCTTTCGGTTTTTTCAAAAGTCGCAGCAAAACACACAAACACAAACTGAGCCACTTAAATAAATTCATTTGTTTTCTGTTAAGCTCATTTTTAGAAGATGAGGAAATGGAGTGGATTTTCTCCCCCTTCCTTTTCATCTTTCGATAGGATTTAGGAAGCATGTAAGTGAGGCTTTCTTTGTCATTTACACCCAGGCCTGGGCCCCTAAGTTGATCCTGCCTCATATGGTGACAGCTTTAGAGGCAGTGAGCCCGGGGAACAATGCCCCATAGTGGAAACAAAATGACTACTGTGTTTCATCTGTTGTTATGGTAAAAAGCGGTGGCTCTAAATGACCACTTCTATGCATATGTGGATTGGCGTTTGCCTTTGCTCTGGCAGGGAGCCAGTGGCTGATCCTTCTGTTCCCCATATGGCAGCATTGTGGGGAAAATGCCGGACAATCGGCCCCTCCCTGGGAGAAGCCCCCAGGTCTGGCTGCTGAAAGAGAAACTGTTGGTTTCACTTTTTTTTTTTTTTATTTCTTTATCAGAATCCCAACAGGTGACTAACCAGCATGCAAACACACATTCACACACTCAAATTCACATCCATTCACATTGTTTTCCGTTATCTAAAAAATGGTTTCTGTTGAAGAATGAGGGACAGAAATTCTTTAAATTTAAATAACATTTTCTGTTAAAATATTCAAAAATATTTTGTAGACATTACACACACAGTACACGGTGAGCCTCATTTTGATTAAATAAAAGCACAATGATCACAGCACTTCCATCTTCAGGTGAAAAAAATAACTTGGGCATAGTATGTGACTGAAAAAGGGAGAAAACGGAAACTGTAAAACTAAAAGTGACAGAGTCCCCTTGTGGAAATGCCCACAGGCTTCTCTAGCTCACTTCACTAATTTAGAATGAATTATTAAAAGTTCATTACTATATGTAAATGCATAGCCACAATGAAATCTGCCAGATCTGCAAATGTGCTGATGATGCAGCAACAGACAGAGAAGCCGATGTTGTTTTCTTCTAATGAACAGTGCTCTCTCTCCCTGCAGACAGATAATGTGATTACTCGTTGCTTCTCCTTGAAGGTATCGTGTCCTCGCTGTCAGTGCGCTCTGTTTGCATGGCTGTCACATTGGCCACCCTTAATGGAGAAATTAATTACCACTGGTGTCATCGCTCATGACACGGGAGTCAATTTGATCATGTTAACCAAATGAAAGGACCACTTGATATGCCCGTCCGCTGTAATCAGGATTTGATGGAGAGAATTAAAACACATTTAGGCTGTTTAACAGTAATCGTTAGATACAAGTGTCATTGTGTGAAGTGAACTAATAATTAATTAAATAGGTCACTCCTTAACCTTGATAAAAGTACTAAAATGAAGATGTTCTACAAATATGGTGTGAGGGAATCTAAACTTGGAGCTATTATTAAGTTTACTAGAATGTGAAAAGAAGAACTAGTAACTGATTACACTTGTGGCATTTTTACTTTTTATTGGTTTATATTAGGTGTTTAAAATTAAAAGCTGTATTCATAAAAGTTCTTATGTCTTATTTGAGCATATTTATTGTAGCTAATACCTGTGGATTGTGGACTTTTTTGCCACATTTTACAGGCACTTTATTTTACTGTTAAATTTTTTCATGACTGTCAGTTTATTCTAAAACCTTCAATATTACATATATTTATGTTTTCACTGATGTTTAAAAATGTTTATACAGTGTGTGAGGGTTCTCTTCATCCAAAACAATTTTTAAAGCAGTTTTAAAGTAAATTCATACTAAAAAATAACATCTTGATTGTTGTTTTTTACACTGTTAGTGTCGTGGTTCCTGTTTGTTCAGTCTTTTTTGGGGAGAGTGAAGAGATACACGTGCACTATTTGTTTCAGTTTTACACATTAATTTATTTGTATTTGAAGACATTTTTCTCTGAAAGTGTTACTCAGATATGAGTGTTTGGTGTTTTTATCGTCACTTTGTGTAAGACCATGAACTGGGATGGGAATATTAGATGCACAGAGAAAACAAACTTTAGTCTTTGTAGTATTTTTGTTTTGAACAGAGTCATATAAAATGTGAAAACACTGAAGATTATATCAGGATATAAGAACATGACAAATAGGTTTGTGATCATTTAGGAAAATATTTTTGTATTACTTTTCGTTTTTGTTAGGTTCCTACTTGCTGCATAATTACTTTTGACTGCTGTTTTATTGTTTTTGTAGCCAAAATTAAAATTATGAGTTTAATTATCAAAACTATTCAGTCAGCATTAGGATAAGGCTTCAAATACACCCATTTCTCAGCAGAAAAGTATTTAAAACTGCTTAATACTCAAACTTGTTCTGTAAAACATGTGCAAAGCTGAGAAATTATAGTCAGGGTTTCTTGTGTGTATTCTTTGGAAAATTATGCACCTTTAAGTGCATTTTAGCTACTTGAACAGGTGTTTAAAGACATTTATTTACAAGTAAATACTAATTCAAATCAGTGCAACAGTAGTTTTACATCACAACTAAGTATTTCTTTGCAGACTATTACTAATGGATCTGGTTAACCTGTTTAAAGGGGAACCCCCCTGGCTGCTTTCTGAAAATGCACACAAACACACACACACACACACACACACACACACACACTCAGACCTGTCAAAGGACTCTATTGTTCAAGCCATCGTTCATTTCTTTTTCTGCCGAAGTTCCTTTCTAAATCTACACTGAACTCCCCTTTTACTAGAGCCATCTGAATGTTTCTTTGTCGTTTCTTGCAAGTTTGTTATAGAACCCAGGCAAAGCTTAACTAATCACTCATAAATGTTGCTGAACGGGTGGTCGCTATGCACAGCAAAACAAATCACTAACCATGAACATCGTAAATGGCCTCTAGGTCAGAGGCAAGTTTTAAGAGAGGAAAATACAACTTTGCATGAGAAGGATTTTTTTTTACGTTTTTAGTGCAGCGCACTTGTAGCATGCCCACACTCAAAAACATCTCTTCTCCACTATGTAAGTTTGGGAGTTGTTAAAGAGTAACAAAGATGTTTCGTGCCCGCTGGATTAAAGCCCTTTTGCACCAGTGAGGTCGACCACTTCATAAATATGTTGGCTCTTCTTATTATTACAAGCTGTGTCCATGACAAAGGACAAACAGCTGGGGAAAGAAATGCTACATGGCAGGAAGGGACAAGGGCCATTTTCAGCCTGGCTGCTCAGACACCAGCCCCAGAGCTGTCCCTGCAAACAGTGTTTACTTGACCCACGCTGAAAGAGGGAGAGAGAAAGCTGACACATTAGGCTTCTAGCTCGGTGTCCTTCATGTCACACACATACAAACTGTCCTTACTCTGATGACAAAGATTAGGCTGTGGAACAATATCCCTAATGTAAAGGACAGGTCACCGACTACCTTAAAAAACTCTTCATCACCTCCCACCTGTTTCAGCCACCACCTCTTCTTCAGGAGCTGCCTGATGTCTGCCAGACAAACATTTAAAGTAAAGTTTGTATTTTCATTCCTGAGGAGACGTTTATAATGCATGTCATATTTTTGATTTTTCTTTTGGTTTTGATGTTTGGGTTTTAAATATGTTTACATTTAACGTCAATAGATGTAATCCAGCTGAATCTGATTATCTGATTATAAAAACTACATTTTTTTATGTTTTTAACTTAGGCAAACAGTCTAATTGTTAAACCTATTCAAATATTTTACTGAAGAAATTGTGCATCAAATATAAAT
>JAOXNZ010000105.1:13894062-13905746 GCA_028566095.1 Kryptolebias brasiliensis
CGGAGTACCCGGAGTAAACCCACGTGTGCACAGGGAGAACATGTAAACTCCACCCAGAAAGGCCCCAGGCTGGGATTTGATCCTGCGACCTTCTTGCTGGGCCACTACGCCACTGTGCCACCCCAACATAGTTCAATTCATTGGAAATAATTGTACGAACCGGCCAGAAAATACCATTGGAGTTTCATTTTTTGGCTTCCCGAAAGATACAAACCTTCCTCAGATTTGGATCCATAAACTCTGATGTGTTGCTATCAGAACTCGGGTTTGGATCACATCAAAGGGAAGCCCCGCTCCGACCTTTGTTACTGCAGCTTCACACCAATAAAACAGGATTTTCTGCCAGCAGCAGTCCTAACTATTTTTAATTTTTAAAAGAAAGGCAAATGGAAAGGAGGACATCGTGGCACAGCGCTCATCATGAGCTCCGCCCCACAAATCACCCACTTCGGAAATTATTGACTAAAATGCTAAAAACTGTTTATTTAACTTTTAGGTCAAGAAATGGGTCCCTGCAATGTTGTGTGGATGTGTTTGACTAAATAACATACATGAAATGTCACTTTTTAGATTTGATTTCAGTTCAGCTTTAAATTATCTACAAGCAACAAATATTATTTACACAAAATTAGTGAGGTAACAAAGGACTGTCCCTCAAGTAATTCTTAGTTTTTATATTTCCAAACCAAGCCATGAAACTACCTCAGTAACCCTTCTAAAGTATTAAACGCCATTATAAATACAGACAACTGAGTAAATGAAAGATGCTCTGCTTCTGCTATGCCATTTTTGATCTCTAGATGCAGAAAACATCCAGAACCTAATGAGCCAACACGTTCCACACTACCTCATCTACTCTGTGGTGAAGGGGTTACCCTGCACCTAAAAACATTCCTTCATCAATTATAAATAGATCATTGCTTGGATAATTAAAAATGCAACAATATATTTTTTAGACTCCCTACCAGAAGGCAAGTCATGTGGGTTTGTTCTGAAGGATGGGATTCCCCCTCTCGTGTTCTCTCCAGCAAACAGTCCAAACAAACAAAGAGAATGAATTATGCAGGAAGGATACATAATGGTAGAAATTGCTAATCATAGCTCATGCAACTTGAGAGTGCTGCACCAGCAGACTCAATGATGGGGGGGTGCAAAGGAGACAACACAGGATAAGTTAACATTGACACTAATTCATAAGGCCAGTTATAGCAATGGAATCTTTTATGAAAGGCTAATAAGTTATTCTGTGTTTGGGGAGTTTTGCCAATATGTATTACCTATAAATATCATTTATAACGAGGGACTCATTATCATGTGAAAATACCAGGATGGATGGTTAGAGTAAAACCCAATGTGCTGATTACTAATGTGATACTGGTGGTATGTGAAAAGCTAGAAACAAGGAGGGCATCTAGTGGCAATAAACCCAAGACTATAAGTGAATAAGCAAATAAACAAAACTCAAAGTAAATTAAAAAAAAGTCAATTTTGTTCAAATTAATTCATTAAAAACATCCAGAATAATCTCAGACTGTGACATGAAAGTGATTTTAACTTCTTAGTTTAGGTATTTCAGATAAACTGCTCCTATGGGGTTTTAGATGTGTCACCTTTGGTTTCTCGTTAGGCAATCGTTGTCTGGTGGTGTTCATAACGATCAGCAGGAGACTCAAGAGTGAACAGAAAAGTCAGCTAAAACATGCCACAATTGAATGTTTATTTCTGTTGCAGCAATACGTTTTGCAGTACACTCCTTATGGTATAAATAAAAACTGACTGATCCGAACTGAACCTTTTATTCACATAAAAACATGTATTTATACAAAAACACATTTCCTGCTCATTTTAAATAGAAAGCCTGTGAAGGTCAATAGCTGAGCTAAGAAAGAACCGATTAGATTTAAGCCTAATTATCTGGCACAAAAAAATTGTCAAAATAAAATGACAATCTCAACAAGTTATTGTATGTTTGTCAGGAAGTTCCCAGTACTTGTATCAATGTTCTCATTTCTCTCAGCTGCCCCCTAGTGGCCGATGGATTAAATCAACGTGTGTAACCTCCACTGTTCTTAAACTATAAATGGTATCAATTAACATTAGTATGTAAAAGACAAATTATTATCAAGTTGTTTCGATTATGTACGGGATTTTTTGGCATTTCATTTGTTTATTCATTGTTTGTTTTACTGTGCGGTTGTTCTTTTTAGTTGTAATTTTCCAAAATGTTTTGAATTTTCCAAGCCAATTTTCTTTTTTGCATGACCTTGTCACAGTTTGTTTTGTTGAATTCTTGTTTCATAGAACCTAATAAGTGAGACAGCTAAAAAAAAAAAATAAAGGAAACAGTTTTGTTAATCTAAGACACCCTTTAAGTGCAGAGTCAGCACCACAAAGTCTTACATACCGGCTGAAGCTAGAATAGCATACAGCACATTCAGGGCATTCACTCTTTACATTTCACTGTGTAATGACAGCACTACAAAATAGGGTTATTTGGCAGTGAGCGTTTGTGCCATTTCTCTGTCACCATGATGGAGTGTCTGTCTGATAGGAGCACTGATTTCCCTGACCCCATTGTATTCAAACAACACCGGCTCCTCACACAGGAAGAGCAAGGGAAACAATGGTACAGGTGAGCCTGGGACAATTTCCCCTGAGGGGATTTCCACCTGACATTTAAAACAGGTTGTGAGAGAGTGAGTGTTTGTGTGTGTGGGTCTTCACACTCCTCCTTAAAATAACACATAGATAGCCACATTTTCCTATTCCATTGGTTTTATTCTGAAACTTTTGAGTGTTGTTACTTGTGTACAATAGATCTTATAGGGGATTGTTTCATATCCTCTTGGCTTAAGATGTCAGGTGTATGTGTAAATTCAGAAGTATTAAATAGCCCTGCAGCTTCTTTTGATTTTAAGAAGCACAATAAAGGCAACAATGAATAGAAGAGAAACAGACATGAGAGTTATCTTCTGATTTATTTTGAGCTGCAGGACAGCTGATGGTACAAAATCCTACATGGATGTAGATTGTAAATGAACGCATCTTATCATAATGTGTCATATATTGTATTTACACTCAGACATACAGACGACTAATGATTCTTCTGATGCCTTCATGATCCTTTAGGGTCTACTGCCCCCTACAGGGCTCATAAGATAAATGCACCTTACAGCTGAGCGCTAGTTTTATCTTTTAGAGTCTTACTTTTTTGAAACAATTCATTGAAAAAAAGCATTAAATGTTTTGAGATTTTAGTCAAAGTTTATGTTTTTAGGTTTGAACCATCTTCTTTGTGCTCCACTTGCAGCAGGCTGACTGAAGCTTCTTTGAAGAGACAAACACAAGACCTTTTTCAGCAGCAGCAGAGCCATAAGAGGACACTCTGTGCTCCACCTATCCTATCCACGGGATTTGATTACCTGCCAAAGAGCTAGTAAGAAGAAACTTAATGTGTACTCAGAAAGGTGGAGCTGAACGGTGTTTGTATTTGTGTTTAAAAGTGTGCCTTTGCATGGGGAGCAGGACTGCAGTAGCTTAGTCATGCTGTGACACTGAATGACTTCAGGTGGAAAGTGAATTCCATGATCCTAAAAGGCAGAAAAATACAGAAAACAGGTTTACTCAACAACACAGCCATCTTTCCAAAAGGGAATTTTGAGGGGAAAAAAAATATCATTTTTAAATGACCTACTTCAAAAGTGTGATGAAGAGATGTTTCAGAGAGGAGGAACATAGATGGAAGCCAGAAATGCTAAACAAGGGAGGGTGGATTTCCTGTTTTCTCAGCTCTCCCTTTCCCCTCCCTTACGCAGCACAAGTGGAGTCATTGAATCGGGGCGCCTGAAAGCACTCTGTGTGCATCTGTACACCAGTTTCATATCATGACGGTTGAAGCCAGACTAACCCTTGGGGCATCGGGTACAAACGGCCTCTAAGACTAAATGTATGCCATGCAGCATTGAGGCTTTATCATTTTGGGCAACAAAAACGATCAAACCTAACATGTAACTCGTGAGCCACAATGAAAATAAAATAAAATAAAATATTTGTTACGGTGTCAGCTACAGTGCAGCTGTCTTTCATCATCACAGCTGCAAGTTTAAAGGAATGTGTTGTTGCAACGGTCACAGCTAGACTTATTGAATTTTAAGGACATAAATCTAACAGAAACCAATATTGATTGTTTTAAGGCAAAGGTATCGTTATTTTGATTAATATTCTAATTATTAATGGCAGTCAAGGAGCTGAATATGTGCCTGACATCTTTGAGCATCAGTAAAAGCATTGTATAGTAAACTTTTAGTTGCATCCAGATTTTGTTGTTTAGATTTTCAATTTCCACAGCAGTATCAATTAACACAAAAAGTAAAGATGACAGCTTTTGTTTTGGTGAGTGTAGAAACCATCACAGGCAGTAAATTGCTTGTTAATTTATTTCCAAGTTTGAAGCACACTAATAATGCTTGCTTCATCAGCTTTCATTTGTAACTCATTCTAAACTATTACCTCTCCCCTCCTGCTTTTGAACTCAACATATAATCAGGTTCCAGCATCAAGCCGTGGCAGCTGCTACTTGTGATGGACTCACTCATCACTCCCAAAACTCTGCAGCATCACCAGTGATCTTAAAGGAACTTGGGAGAAAGAAAAAAAAAGTTCAAACAGCTTTTCTGCTGTCAGCCACATAGAAAAACCAGCTGAGCTGCTGTGGAAATACCATCAGTGATCTGCTTGACCAGCAGCTGTTAACTCCAATGTGCCTTCCCTCAGCTGGGAGTTTATTCAGACAGAAAGAATGCAGATCTGAATGGGCTCCCTGTTTCTGCCTAATTCACACTCTGGCTTTGGGGGATCCTTGGCAACAGCCTGCATTTAAACAATCCCACATTAACCCCCATTTTATCCATGTCATTCTCATCCACTGTATATTTCCAAGGCTTGGAGTTTGCAATAAAAATGTGCTAATTTATCTGGGTTTTTTTTGTTTGTTTGATTAATCTTTTTGAAAGTCCTTATTATTTATTTAATAGAAAGATACTAAAATATCAAGACAACAAATTATTTATTTTACCTTCTGTCTTAATAGTGATAGTGGTAACTCAGAAACATCAACAGAATCGTAACAAGCTATTCATTTAAACTAAAATGAAGATCTCCCAGCCAACCTGCAAACAACATTACCAACAACTGTAATAATAATAATAATGATAAAGAAAATCATTTTATTATAAATCCTTGAACTGTTCATTCCTTTATTTCACAAAAGCTTGTGGAAAATTATAAAAACACTTTTTTAAAAAAATCTAAAACCCCCTTATTTACCATCTATCCATTTTCTTTGTCTTTTACGGGCCGTGAAGGAGCTGGTGCCTATGTTCAGCAGTCACTGTGTGAGAGGTGGGGGACACCCTGGACAGATCCCAAGTCCATCACAGGGACACATAGAGACAAATAACCATTCACAGCTAAGGACAACTCAGAGTTAACATGTTGCATGTTTTTGGTCTGTGCTGCCCTCCCTTTATTTCCCCCAAGAATAAATGTCATAACTATTCCAGCAAAATATTTACATCCGTGCGATACATTTGCAGTAAAATCTATTATTTAGCTTCTTGTTTCTTCACTAAAAATTAACACGACCAAAAAAAAAAAGTTCAATGACCAGTCCATTATACCCCATCCATTTCATGCCAGACTGCCAGACAGTAAAGACAACACAATTATGCATCAAAAATGAGGATATATACATAAATACAAGTCATTCTACAAAATTGTCATTATGAAGGTCACAATAATTGAAAAGTTCTTAGCAGAATACACATACTGGCCATGGATGAAGAGCAAAGATTTTCTACCGGCCAGAAATGTTTATTTGTATATAATTTAACTTACAACAACTAAAGACCATCACATATGTGATCACCTGAAACAAAATGTGAATTATTAAGGCATAAAACATTTAATGTTGACAAAAATCTGGAAGAAAAATGTCAGTCATCAGTTATTGTAGGCAATCAGAAATATTTAAAACTATATAAAAGTTGAACTTGATGAACAAAGATTTCAACTAAGACTTAATGTAATACGTGACACTTAAACATAGAAACAAAAGCATTTTTTTTTCCTACATGAAAACTTTGAGTCCAAACTGATGTTAGTATTAAACTCAAGCTACTGATATTTGTACAGTCAGTTTTTTGGTGACTCTGACATTTTTTTTTTTTAAACATAACCAATATAAACTGACTACTACATAAATCTAGAAGACAAGGTTCTTTCCATGAGCAGCATGGCAGTTTCACTGGGGCCTCAGCCAAACTGAGCACAATGCTGCCATTGAACCATATATACAGTGGTTACCTTTATATACCATCAAAAACACCTGGGTCCTTAAAGTCATACCCACTGTTGTCAAAAAAACACACACACGATAGATATTTAAAGGGTGAATTTTGTTGGTCTTGTTTTTTTTGACGATTTTATCACTTGCATTCTGTAAACTGAAAATAAACTCATTGCACAACGGTTCTGCACATTTCCCTGAATACTCGTCTAATGTCAGTGTATGAGCTTTCAGTTAGGCAGCATGGTGATATGAGCAGCAGGTCATCTGAGAAGAAAGAGCTTTTGTCAGAAACATGCTTGTTTACTTAGAGGTAGGACAGAAATGGAAGATACGGTATAGCACTATGGTGGCTCTAGTGTAAAGCAACGCTGGAATAGTTGAGGACTCACTTGAGGTAAGGCTAATTCCATGAGACTGACTTCAACAATTTTGGTCAAATTTGCTTTTTTTACACTGCATGTTGCTAGAAACATAATAAAGCTTCCCATTAAGACACAAAAAAGTGCCACATTCACTTTACCTGAGTAGGATTTGTAGAAAATACAACACATTATGTTAGGAATAATTAGATTATTTGCCAGTAGTTGTCCAAGTATACTTTCAAAATATGAACATTTTAATTACAAAAATCCCTTTTTTTAATCTGCAAACACACAGACAACTTACACACAAAAACATTACACTCTAAAAATCACAATCACAGTCTACCAATGAAACCTCAGGTCAAACCTGACATCAATGCTTATTTAGTTTTGAATTAAATAAAGGTTGATGTAAAGTGTCAGGCTTTTTGGTGAATACAGTAAGCAGATAGGCTATGTTTCTGGTGTTAAAAATAGGCACTTCATCAGTGAGCATGAACATTACCATAAAGCCTAAATGTTGCAGTCACCTCACTGTGTATGGCAGCCTTGCTTTTTAGGTGTGGTTTGTAAAATTTTGGCTTCTTCAGATTCTGATCTGTTGTATGCATTGTTTGTTTGGTTTTGTAGATACACCCTCTGATTAATAAAAAGATTTATCTTCAAGCAAACTAATAGACTTATTGATCAGCGTCCTTTCATCATCCACAAATTTGTATCCAAACAGTTTCATGGTGGGCCCACACACTTTCTGCACCACCTGAGCCAGTGTAAAGGGAATGCTAAATCTCCATTTCTCAGCCTGCTGTGATGAGTTTTTCTGAGTGGAGTATATTCCACTGGCTTCCTTCGTAGTCTGCGTGTTTCTCAGAATCCACTCCCTAGCTTGGGAACTAAATGGTATCCCAGCAAACTTGTACATCTCCTCTGCTTTCTCCATAGGGTACCGAGCAATATCCTCATAACGCACCAACATGTAACGTCTCATTAGCCAGTCTGGCTGGCTCAGTCCCATCTCTGCGGACATCCTAACTTGATCACAGTTTCCTTTGAGCCTCTTCACCTCCTCATCCTCTTCAGGTACCTGGCCACCCTGTGCCCAGGCCTTCCATGTCTTATATTGTGAGGAGAAAGCCACCATGCGAGATGCTAAGATGGCTCGTGGATCTCGAACCAGCTGGATAACTCTGACATCCAGGCGAGGGTCCTGCACCAAAGACTGCAGCGTGTCCAGCTGTCGCACGCGGACAGTCTTTATAGTATGGTGTTGTTTGGACAGGCAGGACTGAGTTGCAAGGGTCAAGTTCAGTGGCCCACAGTGACGAATCTTACAGTGATACCTAAGAAGAAATAATAGTTTTACATTTAAACAAGCATATTTCAGAGTGTTGCAAACTAGGTAATTATTTAGAACCAATAACTGACTATTATTGTAGAATAGTACTGTCCAAACAAACACAGATATTTTGCAACTGAAGTTTTTACCTGCACTTCCAAAAGTGTAGGTATTTTTTTTATTTTTATCTCTGTTCTTAGTAAATCTGTCTTGATAAATGGAGAATTTGGACAAATGATGATGTTGGAGTCTACTTCACACATGACCACTATGGCTTTATGTATAAAGCATGCAATAGAAACTACAATACCAGCACAATATTAAAGATTTTCTGTCTGGAGAGATTTGTTCTGACCAATAAAACTTACTTATGTGCTAAAAAGGTTAATGCTAGAAGGAAATAGTAAACATCTAAATGAAAACAAGCTGAGCGTTTTAAAATATATATTTTAATATAATTATTTTACAAATCCTACTCATCTTCTGAACTTTCTTTTTTTGTAGTTTGACCAGTTATTGCTTCCGATGTTATTGGCCAAACAGCAAGCACCTAAAAGAGAAAAAAAATACCTCTCAAAAATTTCCTTGTTCACAGGGCTGCAGACAGGTTCGTCACAAAGTGATAAGCTTGACTCTCTGCGAAAAAGAGCAGGGGTGACGTGGTTATTTGGTGGAGGAGAGATGAACTTCTCTAGGAGTGAAAAGTCACACAGGAAGAGCGCCTGGAGTACGTCCCGATAAATCCATCCTAAGCCCGTCCCATTGTTTGCCTCTGCTGCTGTGGCCAGCATGCGTTCAACGTGCCACAAAGGCTCGAACAAATAGAACATGTTCTCTCCATGTTGGTTGAAAAACTCCCCCACAAACGATGATCCTGTTCGCGTGCTGGCCATGAGTAGTACATGCTTACGGCCACCGCTGTAGCTGTACATATCTAAATCATCCAGGTCTTCTTCTTGTTCTTCAGAGAAGTTTGTAAGATTCTCTTGTGAACCAGGCCATTTAGAGGGCAGAACTTTGAGCATTGTCAGCAAGTCTTTTTGTGTTATGTTGCTCTCATCTTGAGGAGTCTGTGGGGTCTGGTGTGGACTCTGCCTCTTAATCAGCCTATCAGATACCCTGTGGAAATACAGAGTAGATCAAGAATTATCACATATGCAAAACACCGTGGTAGTGTTAAATGATATGGGTAATGGGTGACATGGGATTAGCTCTAAATAAAGGCCACAGGAAGGTTGATTCCACAGCAATTATCCAATGACACCTACACATATGAATGACCAGCTTCCAGAGAACTAGAAGTAATTCTGAAGTGTGTACACAACAGAATTATAAAAATAACTTCTGTAAAATGGTTTGTTTCTTTCATAAGTCAGTATTTGTCACCTCTGACACAGATCTGGTCAGATCATGTCTCTAAATAAACCTGAGTTTCTTCAATCCAAGCTCTTTTTATTTTTTATCCTATTTCCGAGACTGAATGAAAGAAGGTTTCTGTGTTACCAATAAAAATATGGAATACCTCCCTTATTTACAGTTTTCACACTGTAGCAGCACAAAATTCAAGTTGGTTTTAAAAACCACCACTGCTGGTCTTTGCATTTTTTAACAGACCAAACAGAGGTAGCTTAGTCAGATGTAGCTTGTGTTGCAATATGAGTCAACAATGTCGTTGAGTAGAGGAATGACTCAAAACGCAAGTGTGGCTGCCCCATTAATGCACATACGATGATTCAGCTCTGTGACAGCCTCTGCTGCAGTCTCAGATGAAATTAAAGCAAAAGGAGGATGGACGTGGGCAATGACGACAACTTGAAAATGTAATTTTTTTTTTTAAAAGCTCTCACATATCTACAGACCCAAGTCTTTACATGCTCATAACATTTGCTGAACTATTTATAGACTAAAATCCACATTTAGTCATCATCTTACCTTGAGATGATGTTGATTTCTTTTTCAATGATGACCAGGGCCACAAAACAAATAAAAATGATTGCATACTTGGTCTTCATTCTTGAGCTCTTGCTGTTATTGCAGAGGTTTACAGTCTGGACTTTGTGTTGGTCATAACCTCTCATGCAAAGGCTTCATTCTGCAGGAAAAAATACTATTACAGCTTGTAAGAAACTGACTTATAAAAAAATATTGTCCACATAAAAGCATCATAGAGGATTAAATATTGGTTTTTGACTTACATTCTGTCTAATCTCTGTCTCATCTTGCAACACTTCTTAATAACAATGAAAGTGTAAATAGTGTTGCTGAACATCATCTTATCAGAAACTAAAACATTTATAAAAAGTGGTGTTTGCTCATATCAAATGAAAAGTAACATTCCCATACTCCTGGGATTGTTTGATCATCATTTCCATGTAAAAACATTACGCAAACAGAAAGTAAAAAAGAGGCAAATAAATTTTGAAATACCTCTCATCTTATGACGTGAAATGATGCAGTTATATTTGCTTTGGCCTGACATTAAAAATAAGTCTGAGCGCAGTCTTGCACAATATCCTGAGAGCTCACAATTACTTTGTGTTGCGAATGCCTTTTAACTACTCCCACATCAACTTTTAGCTCAGGATCTGCTAAATTAACTAAGTTATAGCCATTTTTGTGTTGGCTAAGATGAATTAGCTGTGGCAGACATCTTGAACTGAACTGACCCTAAAGATTTATCAGGTATAGAGGGAAATCCAATTATTGCTTTTTGGAAGTTTCATTAAATTCCATCGAGTGGTTCATTAGATATTTTGCTAACAGACAAACAGGGTTGAATCCAACAGTTAACACCAAGGTTTAAAGCAAAAATCTTGTGCAGTGTGTTGCACTGAAAGTATGTACTGTGCATAACTCTCACCTACTACCACACAAAATTTTAGCTCAGAATGCACAACAATGACTGAATTATAGTTGTTTTTGTGTTTCTAAGTTGAGTTGGCTGTGGTGGCCATCTTTCGTTGGGCTGGCTCCAAAAAGTTAATCAGTTGTACAGGTATATCCAATGATTGCTTTGTGAGTTTCACAAAAATACGTAAAGCAGTTCATATGATATTTTTCTAACAGACAGACAAATGCAAACAAAGGCAAAAAAACAAACAATATCTTCCACCTTTCCTGTGTTAAAATGAAAATAACACACATTGTCAAAAGAGTTAATACTTTTTACAGAACGCATCAGTAATAGAAAAGACACCCTTTTGGAATAGTTGTAGAGTAACTGTGTCCTCCGAGTAAAATATGACCTAATAATCTGAGCCTTAATACAGCTCAGCTCTCAAACTGTCAGACTGAGGAGCTTGAGCTAAGTGTTTTATATTCAAGAGTCACTGAAGCGTTTGGCAAATCTGACTACATAAGTAGAAACACACATAACTCTGTGTCATTCCACTGCAAATGACATTAATGACTGCCTGCAGGAGCAGCGAATTTATTCTCAAAGTCTTATCATTCTTCCAGACTGCAGCTGGAAAATAAAATAAAAAAACAGCTGTTATAATTTGTACAGGTCCTGATAATTCGATTTTAGCTTGGATGCCACTGCTGCTGACCCCCATTTGAGGCTGTGGTTTCATTAAAAAAAAAAAAAAAAAAAAAAAACAACCAAACAAACAAAACAAACAAACAAACAAAAACA
>JAOXNZ010000105.1:13907926-13918477 GCA_028566095.1 Kryptolebias brasiliensis
GGACCGATAAGACAGCATATGTTGCCATAGTAAAACCAGTGAGTTGGCATAAATGGAGTCGAACCATGGCGAAGCCACACACAGGCACCATCTTGTCATTGTAGCTCTAAAAGCACAGTAGTTTTAGTGGATGAAGAAAGTGGTTTAATATTGCATCCTATAATTAATAAGACCTTTCAGATAGCAGCATGTCTTGCTCCAAACTTTGACATTGCTCAGCTTTTTTCAAGAAAGTGAAATATCTCCGTGTCATGTGCATCAAACCAATCTGTTTTTCATTAAGTATAGATAAAGAAATGTGGTTTTTTTTATTATTTAAAAGCAGTGATTTTGGTGTTTTAAAGAACTTGTCTTTTCATAAAATTCTAAAAGTCCTCCCAATTTGTAAAACACTCACTCATTCATTGTTTCATACCTACTGGAAGCTGTTCAATGTGTCCCTGGGCAAAAAGTGGGATACACTCTGAACAAGCTGACAGTCCTTAACATGGCTTTCACAGACACACACTTACTTCTAAGATCAATTTAAAATGACCCTAAACTGTGTATTTTGGACTGTGAGGTGGATCCATAGTACAAAGAAAGAACAGTGCAGACACAGGTAGAACATGCTAACTTAACCCAGAGCACTACGCAGACTAGAAACTGAAATATTTTAATCACCACAGATCATGCATTCCTGTGATCAGGGAATACAAATGTTCAACAAAATATAATTAGAAGGGGTTTTTTCATGCACCAACAGCATTCAACCACTTTGAGGGAGCAGAATAAAGAATAGTACTCAAGTTACAGTCTTATTTTGAACTCCAGCTTTCTCATGTAAAGCTCCATGCAACGCCACCATACCTTAAAGATCTCATAGCACCAGAATAGCCCAACAAAACACTTCTGCTCTCAGACTAGAGTTTAACTTGTGGTTCTTGGTTTTGTTGCACAGTGCACTACCAACATGTTCCCACTTGGGGGTAGCATGGTAAAAGAAGTGTATTGAAGGTGACACCCTTGATTTGAATTCTCTTTTATGTTTTGCCAAGATATGTATTATATCAAATATACACTGAAAAGGTATTTTGTTCACCATTTTACACAATTTACAAATAAATATGCTAGTAAATAGAAGTAAATATGTAATTTATTTAAGACATTATAAAATCAAAATACATTTAGTGACAGAACATTCTGTAAATTTGCTTAAACTGCTAAAAGAGTCATTTTTTTATGTATTTGAATAAACCATAAAACTAGTTTCCATATTTTGTTGGTATGAACATTTTGAATGGTATTTTAAACCTCATTTGGATTGTTTATATTTGTTGGTACCAGTGGGTGGTGAGTAAAAACCCAAACAGGCTTCCAGGCAGGAATGTGAAGACGCTAACTTCTCTTTACAAAATCTGTTGCTACAGCAGAGATCCCACAAGAGTTAGAGAATTCAAGGCACAAAACTCTGATGACTGCAAGCAACACACTGGTGAGGATCTGATAGCGAGCAGAAGAAATCAGGGAGAAAGGATAAGAAATGATGCATTATGGGTGAAATAATTAGCACACTGATACTGGGAGTATAGGGTAAGCAGAAAAGCAAGACCTACAAGGGCATGGACTCTGGATACATAACAGAATAGAAAATTAGGGTTATTCTAACACAAACCAATGCAGATTAATAAATGCAAAGGCTTGTAAATAAAAAGCCAATAACAACTTTAAATGTTGCATATTAAGCTAGACTTTCCTCCTGCAAGCTGACACATTGCTATGGAAACTGATGAGGATCCAATAACAAAACTGCAGATCTATAAAGAGCTGATTGCAAAGATGGACCTGTAAAGTAGTATTGGAATAACATGTTTATAGATTATTTTAACTCCACAGTGGACAGCTGCTAATAATCATCTCAGTCAAAGCAATGTGTCATACCTTTTAGGGAGTGTATGTTCACTCTGCTTTAGCACTCTGAGGTTTATGAAAATAAAAGGCTGCTAACCTACAGTGTACTCTGCATGGAGAGATTAAAGACATGACCTAGTTTTAGAGTGGACCAGGACTAAAAGCGGACTTCTGCCCTTGGCAAACCACACAAGAGATTATCAATAATAATCCAAAATGCCAAAGCTGAATTGGGTATCTTGACAACAGGTGCTCATACAGACTGAGGGATTCTGCAGTGAGACAAGGACCGTTAAAATGATCCAAAGTTTCCCTTTCTGTTTTTGGTAAATCTTTTTTTATCCAGGTAAATATTGGAATATCTTTTTCGTTGGAGGATAATCTATGGCCCTTTTTTTTACATGTTTACCTCTCTATTTAAACTAGTAAAACATACTGAAAATTGCATCAGACATTGCTTTGTTTAAAGTATCTGGTCTCAATCATGATGTTTATGAAGGACTGAAAAATAATTCATCGATATGCAAGTTTGGATTTTTTTTTACATGGAATTCATATAGTCTAAGATATCCTTCGTGTCTTAGTTATAAACCGCTTCTTAGTCAACATGTTTATTTGATATTTCAGAGACACATACAAAACCAGAGCCAAACTAATTCTACTTGCAGCTGTCCCTGTTAACATTGCTTTTTGGTAAGTATCCAGGAAAGTGCACTAAAATTCTGACAAATAATGTAATCTTACACAGTGAATCAAGATGTTGCAAAAAAAAAAAAACATTTTCTCATATAATCATTTCTTGTACTAGCTTTTTTTATGTAATTTTGCTCTGTCAATCTAGTTTTTATTGTTTTGTTTTTTTAATGATTTCTCATCTCATAATCTTTTTTAACTCTAAATGCCATTTTCTGTTTTTGTGTTTGCTTTAAACATTTCAGCCACACTATTTCTTTGAAAAAGTAAGTAAAAGTTAACTTTTTTATTTTCTGATGTTATGGATTAGAGGTGAGTCTCTGCCTCAATTAGAGGAGTTCAGGTATCTGGGAGTCTTGTTCACAAGTGACGTTAGGATGGAGCGGGAAATGAATATTTGAAATAGGGCATCATCCACAGTAATGAGGGCATTGATCTAGTTTGTCCTGGTGAAGAAAGAGCTGAGCCGAGAGGCAAGCGTCTTGATTTACTGGTCTGTTTGTGTTCCAACCCTCACCTACAGTCATGAGGTTCGAATCATGACCAATTGAATGAGATCACAGATCCAAGCGGCTGAAATAAACCTCCTCCATATGAGTGGCTGGGCTCAGCATTAAGGTAGTATCTCACTGGGCTGTGACTGCTGGCGACAAGTTGGCACATGGCATTCACAAGGTAATCTTCCATATGTTTCAAAACATTTGATTCACAATTTCCTCACGTGAATTGCAGAGGCTCACAATATAATTGAATTGTGTACATATTCAAAAATGTGTTCAACAAATATATTTACTTAGATTTTTCTCAAACCTATTTTGAACCCTTCTCAATTTTATACAGCTGTATTTTGACAGCTGCATGGGAGCTCTCCTTTGACAGAAAACATCCAAGGCAATGTCCAGGTCAATAAACCACACCAATGGTCAATAATATTTATTGTAGAACTGGTCCAAATGCCTTATTTGAAAAGCGTACTCCAGCTGATTCAATTATAAACATGGAGGTGAGTACAAAGTAGGTGAATCAAGGCAACAAAATTTCTTTCAATGCTGCTAAATGTTTTAAGGCCTGTAATGCTCATGCATGCCAGTAAATAAGTTCAACTACTTCAGGATAGACTGCACCCAAGCAGATTCAGGGTTAGCCATGTCCATCTATCTATGACATTAATCTAAATCTAATGATGCACATGCAGCCATATGCTGAAAAGATAAAACCGTCTCTAAAGTTTCCCCTAAGAGTAAAGGGCTTTGTCACCAAGAGGACAAGAGATCAGCATGTGCTGCAATGATTTACCTCACAGGATTAGAAACTAAGAAGATGGCTAAAAATGAGAAGTGTGCTGTCATTTGTGTGAACCTTTAAAGTAATGTGTATTCTTTGGTGACATTTTGTTGTTGTTGTTGTTTTGGCTCACATCTAAAGGGTTAAACATTTGAATCGATAGTCACATGTTATGGGAGAATATAAAAAGAATTAAAAAAAAACATTGTGGTCACTGGGTTTTGAAACCCTATATTATTGCACACAATATGTTATGTGTCCACATGTGTCTTTAGCATGAAAACATTCTGTGTCTTAATTGTGCGACGGATTGTATGACGAAGTCTGAGTTTCCACTGGGAGGCTCTGTGCATTACAAGATGAGGAGAGATTAGAGCACAGTGGGTTAATCTTCAGGCCCGCCATCTGCCAGTTTCATGAAAATAAAACCTGAAGGTACAGCTTCAACATACAGAAAAAAAACCCTGACCCTGACTGGTACCAATAAATCAAACATGTTGTCATCATGAGGAGATCATGCAAATCCCCATTCATATTAAATGGAATCATTAATATGCCTTTGACAACTGCACACTTGTGTTACCATCGTAGGAGAAGTCACTGTGATCGTTGGGGATCTGACTGCTACTGAAGGTCAAAGATCTTATATTAAACTCCAAAAAAGGACTGTTTACCCATTTTGCTTTTTTCAGTGTGGGGAACTTAAAATGTAGACAATAAACATACACTGGGGACATAACCCAGTAATGTGCTTTTTACTGTGATGCTCAAGTCACAGAGTAGTTTTAATGTCTTCACAATGATAATAAGACATGGGTTTTCTCCAGGTACTCCGGTTTCCTCCGACAGTCCAAAAACTTGCATGTTTAGGCTGCCTTCAGGACCAGGCTTCACTTGAAAAAGAGATCTGTGATCTCAATCTGATTTGTCTGGTAAAACAAAGGTTAAATTTAAAAAGAAAATCTATTACTGTATTTGTAAATCCTTCTGCATACAAAGTATTTTGATAGTAAAAGAATGACACAATTTATTGTTTCTGTATTTTTTCTGAATGAGGGAGGCAAAATACGTTACCTGAGTGGTAAATTTAAGTCACACAAATTTAACAGATTCTTTTTGGTTTGTTTGCTTTTAGTTGACAATTAAAAAAAATAAAAAATTATGACAAAGCATGGATTTAGTGATTTTAAGTTGAGCAAGAAAAAAAAAAGACATAAATAGGCAATTTAAAGAACTTTGAGTTCTAGTCATTGTGTGTATGAAAATAAATGAAATATGCTTACAAACTGATCAGCACATAATGCAAACAGATTACACCAGCAGTGACCAATTTTAACATATAACATGTTCAAACACCAGATAGATGGCCCATGTTGTGACACATGAAAAAATGTAGGTTTAAAAAGGGGGTGAAGTAGGAAAGGACTTGAGGCCTCTTAGCTACCATACCTTTGTCATAGACTTTTATCTGTGAGTCAGATGAACAGATAAATATTTATTTTAACTAGACAGCTTTAGTTAAGTTTAACAGTAACTGCAGCACATCTCGCCAAGGAGACCCACCCACAGGCTGAAAATAACAATAGTCACACCCTTTTGTTTAGTAATCTCCAGGTTGGTGTTTGTAAAATGACAACTTGTGGTCAAAATGGGCAACTATTGTTTCAGCAGTGGTTCACGAGGGTCTATCTGGTGGAAAATGAGATTAACAAATGAAATGAAAAGCTCACTTTGGTGCTTAAATTTCTGCTCAAAAGTTCCAGAAGAAGACTGCCTTAAGGTAATCAATGTCTTTTTAATTTAAAAGACCAAACAAAGAAAGAAAAAGCTTTTTTCATTTCCATTTAAAGCTGAACTGAAAAGTGTTTTGAAGCCAACGTCAGTTGAAAGAAAATCATAAAATGTGTATAGTTTATGTATAGTTTATGTATAAACATCATACAAAAAATGTCTCCCCGCAATAACTGCACCCTCATCTCTTTAATATAAGTGAGCACTTTCTTATCGTTACAGCTAAAAATTGTGTGGTGGTTATTACAAAAATGTGTAAACTAAGTATTACAACACCTGGAATTGTAATTATTCAAAAATATAAAAAAATGTAAAAATAACAAGGTGTTTAATGAAGTCATTTTAAAGATGCAAAATAGAATTTTTGAAGTTTGACCAGAATGACACAATTTTGTCAGTATAGATATTTAACAATATCAAAAATATACAATATTCCTGCCCAACAAAGTTGTGAATATACTTGTTTATGCAGACAGAGGCGCCTTGTGTAAATTTCTGCTCGATGAAGCCCAGCTGCACTGAGGGGGGTCAGGAGTAATTCTTAGGAGTCATTGGATTAGCATGTAAGCATCTGCTTTTAGCCTTCCACACGAAAACACCTTGAGAGCTGTTTCTCATGTACAGAGCTCTCAACGAAGCTGTCTTCATGGTGCGGTTTTATGACTTCATTCTTTAGGATGAAGAATGAGAAGATTTTAAATTTGTCACTGCTTTTTGTGTTTGTGAACGCCTGTTTTGGTAAGTCTCCCTCAATGATCGCTTGTGTGTTCTTGATCTAATTTGATTAGTAATGCTTTTTAGACTAATTAAAAATTGTAGATACATGTTTGCATTATCTTATTGGTTTTGATTTGAAATTTGTTCACATAGTGGCTGAATTGAACATATGGATGCTACAAATAGGTTGTACTTCTGACTGTGATTGATTAGTTTTATTTTAGAATTATTTTTAAGGTAACATTTAGTTCAGTCAGCAAAAACTGTCCTAATGTTTCTACAATATTCCAAAGGAAAACATACAAAAAAAATCTCAGGGCTATGTTTAATGAGTTAGCGTAGTGGGTTTATGTAACTCACCTTTAATCTCAGTCAAAAGACACAATAAGGTTAGCTGTATGAACATTTTACGCAGTATTCATTGATCAATTTTCAGGAGAAGTGAAACTATAACTTGTAAAATAAATCAAATAAAGTTAAACACAAAGCATTATTAAAACCTCTTCCCTGATTCAGTCATGGATTGATGGTGTACATACAGTAACACACCACCTGGTGGATTCATGTCTCTGTCCTCAGCACAGGCAGACTTTGCCCCCTATTTCTACGACAATGGACCGTACAGCGACAACGGGAACCTGGCCCTGTTTAGCCTCTCAGAGGACACTCCTATTGGTGAGACTGACCACGCTTGTGCATTTATTATAGTTAACAGAGCCATAATGAACCAATTAGCAAAGTAGTTTGCTTTAGTTAAGCATTTGAAAGTTCAAAATGGTAACTAGTTCTTGGTAGATGAGCAGATGTTGCATGGCAAGTGTGTACTTACACCAGCATGCTTGTCTGCTGTTGCCACCTGTTGTTGTTGTTGGCTGTGAATGTGATGCAGCAGTCTCTGTGCACCTTACATCAGTCAGGATACTCATTACTGGAACTTAGTGTGTGAGATACAGAATGTTTTATTTTTTCACTGTTATTTCCAATAAAATAAAACTTGACATTTCCGTACATATTTGTATGTAAAAGACATTCATTCAACAGCGGGGCCTGCTTTAATTGCATTATGGTGCCTTCTTTCAGATACACAGATTTATTATCTCAATGGCACAGACCCTGAAGGTCATGAGGTGAGGTATGGTCTTTCCTTTGATCCAGGGTCAAAAGAGTACTTCAGGGTCAACCCAAAATCTGGTAGTATAACACTGGTGGAAAAGCTGGACAGAGAGGTAAACGCAAAATTAGAACATAAAGTCTGACAGCAATTATTTTGGTTTTTGAAAAAATAATTGAATTATTCTGTTTTCTTTTTCTTACTCAGAAACAAGACTCTATTGATGTTAATATCAGTATCACAGATGGAAAAAGCAAGGTATTTACATAATTTATGATGGATCAGAAAAGTCTCCCACAACATTAAAACCATTTGCTTTTTTAGTCCCATGTGTCCATTTAAGCCTTTTCTGAAAATCTTTAGGCAGTTTATTGTCCAGGACCATATATTTTTTAGCAAAACGTTGCATTAAAATATAATAATCAGTGTTACTCAATTTACTTGTTTTAATGTTGTGGCTAGAACATGATATATGAAATCTATATATGGGCTGCTATCACTTAAGAGGAAGCCATATAGCGAAGTGTCCTACGTTGCCCCCTATATGTGCAAAACCTGTATGAGTGTTTCTGTGAATGGGTGAATGTGTCTTGTGTGGTAATAAATACTAGAAAAGTACAATATCAATGCAGTCTATTTACCATTTACAACCATAACCTTCTTAAAAAGTATCTTGATTTGAACAAGTCATGTAATTTTCTTCTTCTTTGTTTAGGTTGTTGAAAAAGTTACCATATTTGTGATGGATGCAAATGATGAAAAGCCAGAATTTCAAAACTTGCCAGCAATTATTGATGTAGTTGAAGTAAGTTGAATGAAAGTCGAAGTCATTGTCTATAATTTATTCATATACAAAATTTCAGTAAATGCACATTCAGTGCAAAGTTACAATCTGACTCTTATCATGTATATCCTTAAATTACTTTTGTGTTGCACAATTTAGACAGCTGAATCTGGAAGTAGCATCTACAAAGTGGAGGCTGTGGACAGAGACACAGGCTCGGGAGGCTCAGTTACATACTATCTACAGGTATGACTTTGGCAGGAACTAAATAAGTGTTTCTAAATATGAATTGTTTTCTGAAAGTTGACAGTTCTGCTGTCTGAATGACACACTCAATGGTTTCCCTTCAGTTAGATTGTGTGCTGAACATTTGAACTTCATTCATTGTTCTTTTGCTTGAATGTGATACATTGTAAAGACAGGGATTACGTCACAATGATATTTGTGTGTCAGGTACTAAATGATTAGATCGATGCTTTGGAAGCAGGTGGCAAGAAATACTAGTTGGCAGTTTGGAGTATTAGGTTTAGAACAGCTGGCCTGGGCATGTTAGAGCCTGATGAGTTAGGGGTGTTCACATGTGATCAGAGCAGATTTCACCAGTCTGCTCTGTCCATGAGTATATTTTAAACACCTAGACAGGCAAAGAGATACATAGAAATTAGCCATTAGCCTTTTTGTATCCCATATAACTGTTGAAGGATTTTGTGGTTTCAGGCATAGACTTGTGTAATCATATTTGTACCTTTGTTTGTGGTTTTAAACTCATGCTCATCGTTCTGTCCTATGTTACAGACTCCTCAGTCCAATTTGTTTGCCATTGATAGACATAGTGGTGTCCTTCGTATCAAATCAGGGGAAACGTTGGATTATGAGAAAACCAAGACTCATTTTGTCATAGTCATTGCTAAGGTAGGTGTATCGCATGTCATCAACTTTTTTATTTTGAAATAGGTTTCTGTGAAATGATTGTAAGTACTAAGTATTTAACCTTTTACAGACAGCAGTCAGAGTGATGTCGGTTTGGAGAATCAGGGAGAATATCTTTTGGAGGAGTGGCGCTAACAACTAATCAAACTGGGGCCTGGTCCAGAGTGGATTTCTGCCATTTAAAACAATTCAAACCTCAGATTATTTTATTGTCATTTAAGCAAACACCTTGTTTTGAATCATTATTTTAGCATCACATAGATACATGGACTGAGGGTTTACTTGTTCCATTTTGCAGTTTGTTTCACATGGAAAGAATTGCAATGGACTGTGTTCCAACACGACCAACCTTCAGTTCAAAATAAAAAAATAAGAAACTAATGATGTCTCTGTAATGAATGTCTGATGCAAAAGTGTCTAGGTGTTAAAAAGTTATAATAGAGCATCCACTGGAACTGCTATAAAATGTTTAAGATTTGAGTTATTTGAATTGATGAGAATTCTAACCAGCTTTGGACTCCATGAAGGAGGAATTTCTCCCTGATCTTACAAACTGAGGTTACTCTGACTGCTGACTACTGCAGGTTAGATACTGACTGTAATTACAACTATTTGACTTGTTCTGTCCTGCTTTTACATGTTTCTTTTTTCAGTATGGCCAAACTTATCTGTGATAGTCTTTTAATAGCATTCAAACCATTTTATCAGGGTAATAAATATTTTGTATCAAGTAGTTCATCTTCATGATTCCACTGAGTTGTACCAAGAAACTTCAAACAGTGTCAGCAGAATTTAAAAAGGCAAAAGACTGCCATCTATGCAATAATAATAATCTACATGCCTTAATACATAAATGAACTTCATATGATTAAAAAAAATGCTGTTTAAAGACTCCTTTTGCTTTTTTCTAGGATGGTGGTGGAAACTTTAATGGCAAGGAGCAATTTCTGTCATCCTCTTCTACTCTAACCATCAATGTGATTGATGCACAAGACACTCCTCCATCTTTCATTGGGACCCCCTACTTTGGCTATGTTTATGAAGTCTCAAAGCCAGTGAGTATGAAACATCTCCAAGTGATTTTACTTTCTAATAATTTCAATACATGGCAGGTATTTTGACAACTATCCATCACACAATACTCCTATAATTTATGTATTTATATATTTAATATATATCACTAAAGTAACTATTTTATGCAAGTCAAAACTACAACAAAGTCTTGTTTTTTTTATGAAAACACAACATCCCACTTCTTAAAATGAAATAAGTGCATGACAGTTTAAAGTACCTTTCAAATAAGTATAAAACTCACGTTACTCACAGGGTATTTCTGATTTTATTCCTGTTT
>JAOXNZ010000105.1:13957791-13969364 GCA_028566095.1 Kryptolebias brasiliensis
ACTACGGTTATCACACCCAAAAGAGTTTGATCATTTTTGTTGAATTTTTGCTCCTCTAAAACAAAAGTTGCGTTTCCTTCTATCCGAGAGGCAAACTTATTAGCTTAGTAGCAAAATTAAAAGAAAAAAAAAATCCCATTCAGCCTCGGTCCCTGAGCTATCCACTGAAGCGAGGTGCAGAAACTAAAACATATGTGTGCCTGTGCGTATTTTTCCCAAGCAGCGTTGGCAAAAATCGGTTTGTACAATGAAAAGAATGTAAGTTTAATTTGTTTAAAACACACACACACACACACACACTTGTTACAGAACCATGAGCACCGCTTTGACGCAGCTGACTGGACAGCAGTGTTCGCTCGGGATTTTGTGTTTAATTAGCATAAAAGAGCAGCAGGACTGTGCGTCACAGCCATGGATGAAGATGGGAGGGAGCCGGGGGGGGGGGCACCTATGGGAGTCAACAAACTGCTGTGTGTTTTCCGTCCGTCAGCCGACAAAAACCAGCCCGGGCTGATGTGAAATGATGACTTAGCTCGCCGCGTTACAGGTGGCTGAAGACAGCTGGGTGCGTCAGGGAGCCGGAGGCGCGCGCAGCAGCAGCAGCAGCAGCAGCAGCTGACGGACCTCAGGCAGCGGAGCCGCGATACTTCGGGGTTAAAAACTCTCACCTCGTGCGTGCGCTGTCCGGGACCAGCACGTCAAGCTCCATGACGAGATAGGACACGATGAAGCAACTAGAGAGAAAACGGGTCCAAGTGACGGAGGTGGGAAGGCGCGCGCAATGACGGGCAGCGTGAGCGGCACAGAAGAGGTAAAACAGAGGAAAGTTATCTAGCTGATCAGGTCTCCCGGTGCCGCAGAGGAAAACTAACACAGACAGAACACATGTGCCAAGTTTTGTAAACAAACTCTGAGAGAAGAATTTCTTTTTTCTTTTTTTTTTTGCAGAAGGCAACACTTTTAGGGTTGAAAAAAAAATCATGGAACCAGAGGAGATGACAGAGGGACAAGCCGCTAATATGTCTCAATCTGCCGCCTCTAAACTGTCCCAGATGGGTGAAAGAACTAAACAACTGGGCAACGTTATCCAAGACCCACAACGCCAGAAACGAATCATTCTTGTGATAGTTTGCGTTGCCCTTTTATTAGACAACATGCTTTACATGGTGATTGTGCCAATCATACCCGATTACCTTGAGGGGCTACAGAAAGCCGCGGATCACGCCCAGGCTGCTGCGACGCACACCAACTCCTCCAACAGCACCGTCCACAAAGTAACCAAGGGCAACTTCGACCTGCAGATCGGCGTTCTGTTCGCCTCCAAGGCCATCCTGCAGCTCCTGGTCAACCCGCTGAGCGGCACCTTTATAGACAGAGTGGGCTACGACATCCCGCTCTTCATCGGGCTCAACATCATGTTCCTCTCCACCCTCACGTTTGCCTTTGCTGAGAACTACGCGACTCTGTTCCTGGCGCGCAGCATCCAGGGCCTCGGCTCGGCTTTCGCGGACACGTCGGGGATCGCCCTGATCGCGGACAAATTCACAGAGGAGGCGGAGAGGAGCAAGGCGCTGGGCATCGCCCTGGCGTTCATCTCCTTCGGGAGCCTGGTGGCACCCCCCTTTGGAGGCGTCCTGTACGAGTTCGCAGGGAAGCACGTGCCCTTTCTGATCCTGGCCTGCATCTGTCTCATAGATGGCGTGCTGTGTCTCACTGTGCTGAAGCCCTTCTCCAACCGAGAGAGAGACAACATGCCAGTGGGCCCCCCCATCTATAAACTGATGATTGATCCATACATAGCTGTGGTGGCGGGGGCTCTGGTCATCTGTAACATCCCTCTGGCCTTCCTGGAGCCCACCATCGCGAACTGGATGGAGCAAACCATGCATGCCAGCGAGTGGGAGATTGGCATGACCTGGTTCCCCGCGTTCTTCCCTCACGTGTTAGGTGTGTATCTCACTGTGAAACTGGCAGCCAAGTACCCCCACCTGCAGTGGTTTTACGGGGCAATAGGGATGGTGTTCATAGGGGCCAGCTCCTGCACTGTGCCGGCCTGTAAGAACTTCGGACAGCTCATGATCCCTCTGTGCGGCATCTGCTTCGGCATCGCCTTCGTGGACACGGCGCTCCTGCCCACGCTGGCTTTCCTCGTGGACGTGCGGCACGTCTCCGTGTACGGCAGCGTGTACGCCATCGCAGACATCTCCTACTGCGTGGCCTACGCCCTGGGGCCCATCGTGGCGGGCCAGATAGTGCACGACCTGGGCTTCGTTCAGCTCAACCTGGGCATGGGGCTCGCCAACGTGCTTTACGCGCCGGCGCTCCTGCTGCTGAAGAACGTGGCGCAGATGAAGCCCTCTTTCTCCGAGCGCAACATGCTCCTGGAGGATGGCCCCACGGGGCTGTACGACACCATCAAGATGGAGCAGCGGGAGAAGACGAGGAAGGGCTTGTGCACGACGATCGACGAGAACGGCATTGAGACTTTTGTTCAGCGCTCGCACTCTGAGGACGAGTCCTCAGGAGGAGAGTACGCGTAAAAGACCTTTAACCTGAAGCCTTCGAAGTGCCCGCGTGCGCGTTCTTTTTCGATTCGGTCGGCTGTAAAACATGTTTAAGATTGTGTGATAACACCACTGCTCCTCATGACGGGTCACGTGCGAGTTTTGTGAACGATTTGTGCTGAAGTAAATGTCTGCTCAATAACAGTAGCCTGGTTATCACTGTAGCTGACTCATAGCGCATTCAGGGAAAAAACGTGTATTTAAAGAAAACTTGTAACGTGTGCGTCTTTTAATGTCCCCTGTGTTCCTTTTGACGAGAAAATAAAAATAAATTATATGCAAAAAATGTGTTTTACAGACGGTTTTAAAGTGGTGGAAATGAACAGTGATCTGCATCTTGCTGATTGTTTAATTATTGAGTTTAATTATTTCTGAATGGTGTGCTTCTGGAATGCAAAGCCTAAAATAATCTGTAAAGACATGTATATTGATGTACATAATTAAATCAAGATTATGGAAACAATAACGTCATTTTTTCCATGATTTATTTCCGCGGTGGGCTCTATTATTTATAACGGATTGTGATTATTTTATTCTGCTCAACAGGTGAAAATTTAATAGAACTTAAAATGATGGTTATGTAAAAAATAATTAATAATGTTATGTATATGTTTGCCTCTGAACACGTATTAATATAAGAATTACTAGTTTTCATACATATGGAGTTATTCTCATTGCAGGCGAAACCTACTTGTTCACATTTAAAAAATAAATTTGGAGCCAACACGTAAACGATTTACTACTGAGTGCTAACTGACTATATAAAGCAAACAGTTTTGTTTTGTCCAAAACAGCAGATCTTAGGCTCAAACATCAACCCAGACGCAGGGACGTCAAATAAATGCGTCCGCCGTCTATAGAAGAAGAGTCTGAGGCGCTCAGACGGACTTTAAATAAGGTGGAGTAGAGATGAGAGTTGCCAAATAAAGTTCTCGGCGAATAGCAGGACTTCTGGGAGGAGCCTGGCTGCCTGGGGGCTGAGGGATCCTCTTCAGCATCTCTCTCTAGCCAAGGAAGGAGTTGAGCTGATGCCATGAAGGAAACAGAAAGATGCTCGACTTGATAAAGGACGCAAATGTTGAGATTCCGGGGCAGTTTATTTTGCAAGAAATTGTGTTTTTTTAAGTGAAGATGAATGAAGATAAACGTCTTGCCTGAGCTTCAAGAGGAGAGGAATTCCCTTTCTTTCTGTGCTTGGTAAGTGGGATGTAAAAATACTTTTTTTATGCCTCAGTATAGTTTGTTTATTGATAACAGAACATTAGTTAATTTACAGTTTCTTCAAAGTAATGGTTCACATTAAACAGGATGGAATTGTGTATTTTTTTTTACAGTAATTTCTTCTTATTTACAATTTTCTGCGTTTTTATTAACATCTCTGTAAGCATGCAGTGATACCACAGCTCACATTTGTTTTTAAAGCTTTCCAAATGACTGTTCTGGCTAAAATAAATTACTCTATTGTATTTGTGGACTTTGTGTGTCTCTTTTGACAGCCCTCTACTCCTGGGCTGCAGACATGCCAATTCTAAAACGACAGCCTTCCAAAGATACAGAGGATGGAGATGTAAATACTTTCTATCTGTTTTATCTTTCTTTTAAACCTGCAAGGAATAAATTAAGTTTGGCACATTTTTACTTTTAAATAAATACAACTGTAGGTAAAAAACAAAACCAAAAAAAACTGACTTTTGTAGATTTACATAGAGATAAATGTAAGAAATCGTTCTAAACTGTGACTTTTAGCTTAAGTGAGGTGATAAAAGGCACAATCATTTCTTAGAGCAATTTCAGGGATGGAACAAAAATACACTGTTGCATGTAAGAATATTCCTGTTAAAATGTTATGATTCAGATTTGCATGAAAAATAATTACTGTGATGAGAGTCAAAATGTTGAAAAGTTGTATTTTATTTTTTACCACACATTGTCCAGGGTCTGCCAAAGCTGCCTCTGCCCAAACTCCAGGACACACTGGACACATACCTGAGGTGCATGAAACATTTGCTCACAGAGGAACAGTTCAACAAGACCCAGAAAATAGTGACGCAGTTTGGAGCCCCTGGAGGCGTGGGAGAGCTGCTGCAGAGCAAACTCATGGAGAGGAGGGAGAAGAAGGCAAACTGGGTGAAACCTTTAGAAAAAGAATTGGCTCTATGTCAAGTTTATTTCAAACTTTTAACAAAACAAACAAATGCATGATCATGGAGTGATGTTTCAGTTGTAACTAAACAGAAAGATTTTAACCAACTTGAAAACATATAATGTGATCTGCAGGTGTCTGCAGTTATGCCTGCTTTTTCTTTAGCATTAGGTTGTGGTTTTGTTTAAACTGTGTTAAAATGCCTAAATGACTGAGTTTTTCTACTGTAGGTTTATGACTACTGGCTGAATGATATGTACCTGAGCAACAGGCTGGCTCTGCCCGTCAACTCCAGTCCTGCCATGGTGTTCCCCCAACAGAACTTCAGGGCACCGATTGACTCTTTAAGGTATGACACGCAGCACAGCTGAGTCACTATCTGCTCATTTTGACAGAACTGCAGTCTCATCTAGTGGATGTTAGCATTTTCTCAGCTTTTGTTTTCTTTACTCATCCAGCAAGTAATAGAACTCATAAAAAGTTTTCATTTGTCGGTCACTTTTTGAGAGAAATTACAGCTGCTTGTATAAAGTGCTCAAATTGCAGCTATGATTTATGATTCATTGCTCCCAGAAGATTATATCATTATTTATTAGACAGAGAGGCAACATTAGGCTACTGGTGACAAGATTAATAAGCAGTAAAAGTATTTAAGTGTCACAAGGAACAACAGTATTACACTGGCACTGACTGATTACAGTTTGGATGTTATATGACATTTTAAACACAGCTTGCTTCTCTTCCCAAGGTTTGCTGCACATTTAATTTCAGGAGTTTTGGAGTACAAGACTCTTCTAGATGCGTAAGTCACAATAGTCACAATGGAATCATCGACATCCACTGGATTATAGTTAAATTAGAAACAAAGTCGTGTGTGTCTGTGTGTGTAGCCATGCCCTGCCTGTGGATTATGCCCGGGGCCAGCTAGCTGGAACCCCTCTATGCATGGAGCAGTATTATCGCCTCTTCACATCCTACCGCCTGCCAGGGTCTGAGAGGGACACACTCGTAGCCCAGGAGAGCACCGTGATGCCAGAACCAGAACACATCATTGTGGCTTGTAAAAACCAGGTCAGACGTAAAACAATATTTCACACAGTAGCTCTGTCCATCCAGAAATCAGGTTTTCATAGTTTTCTGGAGCTTTAAATCATACCAGACTTCATTGGCATAACTTTAATTTAACTGAGCTTTACTTTTAGTGCTAAAATATTACATGACAAAAAAAGAAAAAAATTAACTTAGCAAGTTAGAAGCTTCTAACTGTAAAAGTACTGCAGGAATTAATATGTTTCAATTTGTAACAAGTTACTGAAGCCTAATTGATGCACTGAACTGCTTCATGTCCTTTTAAGCATGTCAGAGGACAAATACAACGACTGTAAAATAAAACATTAATTGTTTTGCAGAAGCTTCAAATTATTGGTTTGCATTAAGTAAGCAAAGCAGGAAACAGAACTGGGTTAAGAATTGTTCAATACATTATAAAAATTTGGAAGAATGGTATCAAACAAATGGGGGGTAAAACTCTTGAATGACTATAATCATAAATTACTTAAACATTTGGTGAAAAAAGTGAAAGTAAGAGCAGTTTTACACACACCGTGCAAAAACCCAAGCTGTTGGGATAAATGAGCTGTGTAGCCTTGAGAGATCACTTATTAGTAAAGTTAATCAAACTAAAAGTTTTTATTTTATTTTATTAGACAGCATAAAATAACAGAAGTGAAGCAACAGAAAAAAATATCTGTTTTACCGTTTTCCAGAGTCATGAGAATGAAGTGATGCACCCATTATACCCAATATACAAACTTGTGGGAGGAGTGTCTTGATCTGGGGTGGTTTAGGTTGTTCTTTTTTCTGTTTTTGAGGCTCAAACTGTAAGGAGAAAAGAAAACATGAGACATCACGTCACACATGGACTGGTCACTGAAGAGTCCAGTCCTTACCACTCTGACAATCTTTGGGATGCCCTGCAGAAGACTTAATGCAGCAGCGCAACTCTTCTGTCTTAAATATGTAATGTTTGCAACAAATTGACACAAATAAAAGAATGAATGGAAATTACAAAAAAAGTTCAAATTCAGAAATCTGACACATTCCTAAGGATGAGCTGCTACACAAATTGAAAAGAATCCAACAATTCAAAGTCCAAACAGAGCACAATAAATGGTAGTCATGAAGAACGATAGCAACACACTGTACATGACAACAAACACAAAACAGAGGGATCCTTTCACTCAGCAACACTTTGTCTCCTGTCTTAACCCAGTTCTTCGTTCTGGATGTGGTGATCAACTTCCGACGACTAAACGAAAGAGACCTGCTGACTCAGTTGCAGAAGATTGTGAAGATGGCCGACAGTGAGGAAGAGTGTCTCCCATCTATAGGTCTCCTCTCTTCAGATGGGCGGACAGAGTGGGCCGAGGCTCGCAGTGTACTAATGAGAGGTGCTTTTCAAAGACAAATTATGTTTCTCATTTTCTTCAGAAAAATAAATAAACCCAACGTCGATCGAAATTTCTTTTCCTGCAGAATCAACCAACAGGGACTCCCTGGACATGATCGAGCGTTGTCTGTGTCTGGTCTGCCTGGATGAAGCGAGTGGTCCTCTGCTAAGTGACACCACACGTGCCACGCTGATGCTGCATGGAGGTGAAGCGACCAAGAACGGAGGCAACCGCTGGTACGACAAGCCAATGCAGGTCTGTGAGCACAGTTTATCTCTTTAACATTCTGCACACTGCGTACAAGGGCTTTTGAATTTCATATAATGTTAGTTATTTAAAAAACTAAAATTTTTTAGCTCAGGATGAAAGACATTTAGGTTAATATTAGATTATTTACTAAATCTGTCCTTGAATGAAAAAGAAAATTACATGAGCAAACAGCTTTATACTCCAACCTAAGGGAGCATTTTTAAAAATATTTGATCGGAAAGCAGAAATTCCCACAGGACATGACATCTTTAGTTTAAAATACATAATCAGCATGTACTTTGATAGAAATCTTTTGATAAAACATTCAGATTACTACTTAATAGCATACTTAGAAAGCTGAAAAGCTTCTTTTTTTTGAACAATTAGTTCAGCTGAATGTTTAAAGGAAATGCATTTGCATACTTAACGTATTTATCATGAAAAAACAATTAAAATAGGATTTCTTTTCCAGTTTGTTGTAGGAGCTGATGGCTGCTGTGGAGTCGTGTGTGAACATTCCCCTTTTGAAGGGATTGTTCTTGTGCAGTGCACAGAGTATCTCCTTAAATATATGTAAGAAAGGAAAGCTGTTTCATGTTTGTTGATATGCTACAGGAATTAAATCTAAATAAGGCTTTTCTAATTCCCGTTGTGATCCTATGTTGTCAGGATTGGCAGCCCATCAAAGCTGGTCAGAGCTGCGAGCGTGAGCGAACTGCCTGCACCTCGCAGACTCCGCTGGAAATGCACTCCAGAGATCCTCAAACTTATCTCCTCCTCTCATGACAAACTTGAGAGGTTAGTGCTCAGCTTGGATCTCTGTGGTTGAAGAAACAAATAGGTACTTTAAGCACAATGCAAACTGAATCTTTTCCTGATCAGACTGGTGAAAAATCTGGACATGAACGTCCACAAGTTCCACGACTACGGAAAAGAGTTCATCAAGAAGCAGAAAATGAGTCCAGACGCCTACATCCAGGTTGCACTACAGTTGGCGTTCTACCGGTAAGAAAAGGTTCAATCTTGTCGTTCTGTTTATCAGATTAACCCTGGCTTCGTGACTTCTGTCCATTATTGTAGGTGTCATGGCAGACTAGTGTCGACCTATGAGAGCGCCTCTATACGCCGTTTTTGCCAAGGCAGAGTTGACAACATTCGCTCAGCCACACCTGAAGCCTTGGCTTTTGTAAAAGCAATAAATGATGGGAAGCTCAGCTTGAGTGTAAGCTGTTTTATTGTAAGATGTTTCTGATGCTACACTTGTACTCTCACTACAACTGCAGTAACTGTAATTAAAATTATCTTTATTGTACTTTATTATCTGCAGGACACAGAGAAGATGGAGATGTTACAAGGGGCCATAAACGCACAGACAAAATATACTGTTATGGTAATTATATTCTATCTGGAGATTTATAAACTGCTGTGTTTTCTTACTGAATAAATGAAATTTCATGTGTTCTTCAGGCAATCACCGGGATGGCAATAGACAATCACCTTCTGGGACTGCGGGAAATGGCACATGAAATGAAGCTAGAGAAGCCAGAGATTTTCAGAGATGAGGCCTATCTGATCAGTAATCAGTTCATTCTCTCAACAAGTCAGGTAATTTAAAACACCTTTGAATCCAACCATCTAACTAACTATCCTAATTATCTAACAGGTGGCATATGTTTGTGTTGTGTAAGATTACTTTAATAGTTTGTTTATTCATGGATTGTTTGTGAAGTCAGTCATTGGAAGGCATCTTTTTGGACAGCACTGAGTCCAAGACTAGTTTTCCCAAAGAGGTGATTTTATATTTTATTGTATCATATTGTATTGTTTCAATATTGTGCCTAATCTTATCAAATCTACAAAAAAACAGTTGCTATATACTGCATATTTATTATAGTAAACTGTATAAATTGTTACATTTGTTAGGGTTTATTTTGGTTTCTGTGCCTTTTATGAGATTTAGTCATTCAGTTCTGTTTCTGTAACAAACCTTCCTTCATGTTCAAGTATTGCCTCTTGTGCTTTTGGTTAATTTACTTCTTGTGTGTTTATCATGTTAGTTTTCTCTTGTAATCAGTTCATCTGTATAACTGTATTTTGTCATTAACTTCCTCAGTGTATATACTCCTAGTCAGATCATTGTCAGATCCTTTTCCTGTTCATGTGTACATGTGATGTTTGCTTTAGTCTATTCTGTTTTATCTGGAAAACAAAGTTTTACCTGCTGCCTCCTTGGCCTGCATTTGGGTCCTTCTTGCATGATCTTCCACCATTTCCTAAAATGATCTCATCATAGTTAAGCTGTCAGTGGTGCAGAACTAAAGACTTAACTTTTCCCTCAGGTTCCAACCACTGTGGAGATGTTCTGCTGTTATGGACCGGTGGTTCCAAATGGATACGGCACGTGCTATAACCCTCAGTCAGATCACATAATCTTCTCAGTGTCCAGTTTCCACGAGACCCCGCAGACGTGTTCAGCAGAATTTGTAAAGTGCTTGGTGCGGGGCCTCCAGGACATGAGGGATCTGTGCGATAAATGTAACCGTAGCTCTAATTCAGCCGAGCAAAGAAATGGTCAGAAGCTGAAGATGCACACACAGACGAAAACACAGAAGAGAGCATCTGACTTGACTAAGAGTCAGCACACAATCCCGCAGGTTCTGGTGAAGAGTCCAGAACAAACGAACGTGGACGCACAAACCCAGACTTCATCAAAAGGCATGAATTTAAAAGAACGAAACTAACGCAAAGGCAGCTGTCACTGCCAGTCGAAATAGTTGTCATTTATTTTACAATGCATATATTTGTGCTGCAGTGGTGTATTAAAAAACACACGCACACCGTAACCACGATACAAAAAGTTATGTAGAGGTATATTGTCGTATGCTTTATTATAAATGTATACTGATATTCTAATCATTAAAATAGAAAATAAAATTATTTTTATAGACAAAGTTTTAAGATTTTTGCGCTCAAGAATGCTAAAAATACACAACAGGACTTGAAATAACTTAAAATAATTTCTATGTATTGATGAGAAAAGAACTAAATTAACACATTTATTTGTTATTTTGCACAAAATAGAGGTGAATAAGCCAAAGAAAAGTTTATTTATCTCAAAATAGTTGCTATTTAGACTATGATTTGTTTTGTTTGTATCATTTTGTACATGAAGCTTGTTAGTCACAGCAAAGGCTGTGATACAGCCACCATCTTGTACACTTCCAAATCACTTGCTGCTATTTATAAATATTATTTAATGATTGTAAAACTGCAGTAATCTATACACTTTCTGTATGTCTTAATAAATGTTATATTAACAGATTTAAACTGTAGTAAAGCCTCTGCTTAAAAAGTATCCTTTAATTAAATACTTCACCAGTTTATTCTTACTGTGCTGTATTTATCATACTGGGACTCACACTGTGCTTGTGTACAAATGAAACTTGAGTGTAAGAATGAAATAAAAAGATTTACTTTTTGATTGAAAGATGTTATGCTGGTCAGACCTGTGTATCTGTGAATCTTTGAGCAGAATATACAAAGTCAGTTCTTTATTTTTGTATGATAATACCTAATGGAACAGATTGTAAAACAATGAATGAATGATAAGTACAGATCAGAATTTTTTTAATGTGTTTCTAAATGTCAAAGTGCTGTGATTGTAAGGTTATGTTGAAGAATAAAAGATTGAAACCAAAATCAAATGCCGGTATTTTACTGTTTATACAGAACTGCATGTTGTTCATAAACAAAAAAAGCAGTGTAACAGAAAAATAGGATCACTAAAACAATTAGATATTCAAAGCTCTTTTCAAAGAGGTTTCTCTAGATTCCTTTACACGAACACCGTTTTATTTTAGGAAGTTCTCAATGAGCCACTTTTATTTGATTTGTGTGAACTGATAATGGTAAACCATAACAACTTTCATTAATATTTGTTGTCAGTAATGAGCAACAAACTCTAACCTTGAACACAACCAAATATGAGGGTGACACTTTGTTACAAACCTTATGAATTTCATGCTTCAGCACAAAATCTTGCGTTTACTCCACCATCAGCTGCCAGCCTAAAATTTCACAAAAACCTGTGCTTTGCTCTAAATATATTTTGACAAAAAGTTTGGAACAAACTACTTGCAACTTCAGTTTGAGGAATCTCCTTGAATG
>JAOXNZ010000105.1:14000614-14016887 GCA_028566095.1 Kryptolebias brasiliensis
AACCAGATTAAACTACTTTATTATATTATTAGTCACTGCATGCAAGCTTAACAGAAAACCTAAATTCTACATTGAAGTTGCAGGCCACTAACAAACTAGACAGAAGTTAATGAAAAAAGATTTATCTATTAGGCCTTTTCAAGGAAGTAGCGCCCCCCGATGGAAATCTGTATTTATTTAAATGGCAGGATCAATCAAAACACAAGACAATAATTCTACCCCACCTAAAAGAAAACATTTTAATAAAAAAATATATGCATTTCAATATGTTTGATTAATGGTTACTAATTAATAACTCAAGTGAAAATAATGAGAGCCATCTTGATCCTGTTCATATGAAATAAAACTTGGACAACAAACAGCAAAATCTGGCAGCTACGCTCTCCTCTGTCTCCTGTTTTAAAGAAAAGGACTCGACAGGAGGCAGGAAGTGTTTGGTGCTTTTATAGAGTCTCTGCATCAGTGTACCCATACCTGTAAAAGTTGATTTCAGGATAATTGCCATACTCAGACTTGCGGGAGTTGCGTCGAGGGAACGTGCAGAAGAAGGCGTTGGCCAAAAGACAGGCTATTTGCTCCTGAGACAGAGTCAGGGACTGGTTCATACCTGACTTAAGTAAAGTGATTGGCTAGAAAGAGAAACAAAAAGTCCAAAATTAAAACCAAAATTATGAAAAACAAACTACAGTATCAAAGCTAAAAGACAAAACTTGGAAGGCTAAATATTACATCCACAATGTGATAATGAAAAAACATGCACGGTTTTGTGGGTGTAGTACTGTAGGTTGCGGGGCTAACGAGGGTAGAAAATTAGTTTAGCGATCTAGCAAACAGGAGATAAGGAGGGTTCCATTAGGAAAATGGGTGGTAGTAATTAAGGTTCCGGTTCTCTTGCTCCCCGTCAGGTTTGTTCAGGCAGACACATGGGGCTCATCCATCTTCACTGATTAGGACTAAAGAGTCTCCCAAGGCTGCCCAGTTGGCAGATCAATACAAGCTCTAATAACACACACATAAACATCAGCCTTCGCGCTCAAAACCACAGTCTGAAAGCTTCATGACAAGAAATAGTTTTTAGTGTTTTAAAAGATTAAATCTGTAACAAAAACCTACTAGAGGGTTTTTGTTTTTTCTTCCAGGAGTGGGAGATAAATTCAGTAAATTAAATTAGACTCAAGACTGACATGGATAATGTCATTACAAAAATACCAATCTTGTAATTTTTGTATTGCTATAATTAATGACAGGATGAAAAGAAAGACAAATGGAGATGACATTTAGCAGGAGCTGTAGGATGAACCAGTTCCATTTAATGCTAATTAAAGCAAGGCTTTTCTTTTCAGGTCGAAAGGGATCCAAATCAAACATGGTATCCCAAAACCTCTTCCTCAGTGAAAGGAATTTGTGGTGTAGATTGTTAGCATTCATAATCAGTCCAAATTAACAGCGACTGTTGCTAGAGCATTAAACCTAAAATGATAACGAGATATGACATGATCTCTTCTCTTTTTTTACCTAATAAAAGGTATAAATGAGGAGACATTCATTAGATGCCACTCTTGTCTAATAAGTTGATTCTATACAGTCTAACATTAAAAACTTGTCATCTCCTCCCGGTTATTGTACTACAGTTATTAAACTAGTTATTATACCATTCTGATACATGAATAGTTTGACTTTTGTTAAGTGGAGTTGTGAAGAGTATTTATTATAAGTCAGGTGTGTAAACTGCAGCAGACAGTGTGATATTTGGAGAATCAGATTAATGAGAAAATCAAGCTAACAGCTACTCAAAACAGGGACAAATAACTCCAGCTCTAAATGGTTTAGTGGTTTGAGCAAACTCTACATTAAATGTTATACACATTGTCACTTGTGCATAAGGCAGTTGCTTTCAACTGAGTGTGTACTTTGTAGGAAGATCATCTAAACCTCGGCACAGCAGCTACAACTATTAACTGTTCTTAAGAAAAAGATTTCTAGATTTTTGTTTTTGAAATAAAAAAAGTTATTTGGAAACGCCTCAGAGAGACTTCTGATATAGAATCTAGGTTTATATTCCTCCTCTTTGCACTAAACTCTTAGGATATTACTTTATGCTGCTGTCAAACAGCCATTTTTTTTTGCTGGAACAGAAGCTTCCATGTGTTGTCAATCATGAGCATTAATATGAAGAAGACAACATATCCACCTTCTGAATAAAAATTGTACAGAAGAGGGCAAAACTGATCTCTTACCATTGTGCAGAGGCGAGGAGCATTCAAAGCCAGATCCACCAAGGCAGGTAGCACCTCGTCAAAAAGGTGTTGTACCTCACAATGCTCAAGATACTGTAGAGAAGCCAAAACACATCAGCTAAAGGTTTTTTCCCCCAGTGTGATATTCATGGCACCGTTGAAGCAAGCAGAATTACCGATTACACCGGTTTGTGTAACTACTGTCTTAAATTAACAACAAATGTTGTGTCAGATGTCAAACAAATACAAATTTAAAAATCAATTCTGATCATTTATATCATAAAAATTATAATAAAAAATCAGTTATTTTTTTGCAACATTTTAAATCTTCAGCTTTTCAGAAAAAAATACGAGCTAACTGAGATAACCCTTTGGATATGTGTAAATGCATCAGAATATTTTAATATTTATTATGAAAATATGTTAAAATAAAGGCACGGTATTTTCCCAATCCTGTTTATTCTTTTTAGGATGAAAAAGAGATTGCTTTGCTAAAACTATGAGGGGAAAAAATGCTATTTGACTAAATTTTTTTAAACAATGGGATGTCCTCCCAAGTCTTACAGGAGTGTTCATTTGTTGTATTTCAGGTAGAAGCCTCATCTGCAATTACTGCAACCATTTGCAGATGTGAGCAGCCTATTTAAGTGGGCCACACCCTTCACCTTGAGAGAGGGGACTTGCTCCCTCCTCCTCTCTCCCTTGTATGCAGGATGCAGTTTGGTTCCCTTCTACTCCTTAAGTTTAGCTAATGAAGCTTATTTTATTTAACTCCACCTGTCTGCTGTGTGTTTCTCATTGTGTTACATCAATTTGAGCCAATGGGTCGTAACACAAGCAACAAAATCAAAGTTTGTGTGAAGGCAGCAAAGGTGCACTGCTGTGAAAAAAGGGATGTTTCACATCTCACATCACAATCCAAACATGTGTAAGACAAAAATGCAGCAGAGCCACTCGCTGCACAGAACCTTATTCAGAGGAAACTACCATCAATCTGAGAAAGAGCTCGGCGTGACCGAGGCATCCATACGTCAGCTGCAGCTTACCTCAGCATCCACGAGCAATTCCCCTCTAAAATAAACACCCAGGTTTTTCATCATACACCCAGATTTACAGCACAATCATTTATGAGTGTATTGGCTTCGAATGTCACTGTCATCAATCACTTGCCTCATTCTATCAAGGTAAGCAGGGGTGCTGGTGCTGATTAAATGGACCTTCTGGAGCAAATGCAAATGACCAATTGTGGGAAGAGTGGCAGGTTGGTTGGATTTTCAAGAGGAAGTCCTCTGCGGTTGACTTGGCTTGGAACATTTATATGGCTGCAGAGCAGGTCTGACTAAATGCTGTCAGAAGTAATGAGCTGGGAGACATCATAAAGTGCTCCAGTGGGACTAATAGATGGTAGTTGGTGATGCAGCAGGATGAGGGCAGAAAGATGACAGTACTACATTTTTACAGCTAAAGCAGCAAGCTGGCCTCAGGGCTAACGCACACAAATTCTCCTTTTTATGTCAATAAGTGTAATACACTAGTTAAAGCAGGACAGTTCAAATCTAGTGACAGATGGGCAAACAGGTCGATTATGCATTCATCTTCTACATGTTCAGGTTACAGGTAATCACTTTTCTGGCAGCTAAAACTTCACAACTTTCAATTTAAAGATTAATTTTAGAGGTATCCCAAGCTGGTGTCCCAATACATTTCCTAGCAAACTGAAATTTTCATAGAGTCAGTTAATCAAAGTGATGAAAGTGAGAGAATCCAGCTGTGGTTTTGTCTTAGCGCTGAATGTTTTCAGATAAGAGCAAGTCACTTATTCTTAGACTGTGATCCTGCTCAACCCTCAGGAATTCATCAGAAAATGACACAGTGACAGTTTCATTCAGCTGAGAGGAAAACGCTAAGATGATTTACAGACAAGACATAATTTGGATAACTCTCTTTTTTTCCCCTCTCCTATGGCTATTACACACTGAGCGGATTGTCAATCATTGGCTCAGGGACAAATGTATCGCCACACAATTACCCCTGAGCTACAAATATGTCGCTCAAAATTTAACTAGGTGGTCTTGGCTGAGGTGTGCAACAAAACTGCTTTAAAGAAAAGATTTTTAGAAACAGACTTAGCATAATATTAGGAGAAAGAATGGACTTTACCAAAGATTTTGTCAATGCAGCTCCTTCCCAGAGTTATTTAGTCATGTCTCATTTTTATTTTTTTTTATTACTATTATTTCAATTTATTTTTTACTGAGGCAGTAAATCAAGCCAAGTTTAAACATCAATTATATAAACATTATTCAAAATTCTTAATTTAGTACAGTATTTTCCACAGACTGGTAATTTGTAACAATGTCATGCCTTCAAATCAGCTCTACCTGCCTTTTTCCTGGGAGTCTGTTTTTAAAAACTAAAGCAATAGGGAGAAAAAAAGTAAGCTAAGCTGCACACATTATAAGAGTGGGCAGTAAGACAAGCCTGGAAAAGTAACTCTCTTGATGGCCACTTGGAGTCCTTACAGATTTAATGGGGCCTTTTAATTAAATTGGCTTCAGCTATAAAAAGCTTGGTTTGCTATTGATCTACAAGCTTTCTGCCCAACTGAGAAATTAGTTTGACAATAAGGAAGAAAGAAAAAGAGCAATGGTCTCCTTTTGCTGAGTAACTTATGAGAGGGGACAGACATGAGCCCTGCTCACTTTTATCATAAGTACCCTCAACTGTGATAAAACAATAATGACTCTTTATATTTTTATTTCACTTAAACATAGGAGACCAACTTAGCCAGAAAATTTTAAAAAACCAAATGTGATTTATCAAATGCAGGTCATAAAAGTTAATTTGATTAGTTATATATCAGATTTGCTGGGCATTGAGTGCAAATACAGTTTAGATGTAATATCAAGAATATTCCAATCTTCAACCTTTTAGAAAGTAGTTTATGTAAAAGAACTTAAAGATTAATTGAAAAAGCTCCAACTGTTTTAAAAGTTTCTTTTGTAATAGCCAAAGACAGTCGTTCTCTACTCTTTAACCCCAATATGAACATTATTCTAACAGGAATGCGATTACAGTCCCTGACTGTCTGAACAGAGGACAGAAAGCGTGAGGAGGAAAGAGACGTATAAACGAAAACATTCCCCTGGTTTTTCTCCAACAGCTGTTGAAGCTATAATCTGCACTCATTAGTCCTAACTGTACAGTGCTCCCACGTGGCTCTAAAGTATCTTGTGGGGACGATACACAGCAGCAAGATTGCACTCAAAAGAAGAAAAGCAGACTTCTTGAAAAGGTTTTTCATAAACTATCAGCTTGTTTTTCTATCTTGTACAATGAAAGTATATTAAATACTGAGAATCTACATTAGAAGTTCACATATTGTCTAATGAATTATGTTTTTACTTTAATCTAATAAAACATGAGTTAAAAAAAAAGCCTAAAAATGTATTTCTCGCGTCTTGTTTCCTTACAAAACGTGATTAATATTTTCTAAACCAATGTACAGTGTATAATAACTTGCATACAGTAATGCCTGTAGTATGTGCAGACAGTATTTTAATCTATCTTCTTTATCTTTAATAAGAAACATTGATGTTTTGATTCACTTACCTCTGTGCAAAGAAGGTTCAAGGCAGTGAAGTCCCATTTCTTTGCATGGGCCGTGTGGTACCTCAATATTGCATCCTGAGAGGTAGAATTTGGAGTTATTCATTCATAGAGAATTTATGAGTAGAATGTGGTTTGTTAGCAGATAAAAAAAAAAGATTCATCAGTGTACCAAAATTGTCAGGACTATGAAGAGTTTTATGCTCAACGTGAAATATAATTGTAAACTCTGCCACCATGTGGTTGTTTATGGAATGTGTTGCGTGTGTTTGAAAAACTTTTAAGAGTTTCAAAGGGGGAAAAAAAAATATGAGTACAAAATCTACAAAAGGCAGACAAGGTTTAAAGACCAAACTGTATTTGATTTTTCTTTTGTCTCTTTGTTTCAAACACAAACAGACAAGTTTCTTCAGCTCTGGTGAATCACAACATGGAAAACTACACAGAAAAAGTGACTTATTCTGCGTTTGATTAAAGAACATATCTGGGCAATCGCTTTCTAGAAATCCTCCAAAGCATTTCAGACATGTGCAGCTGTCTTACCCTCACATCCAGACAACTTTTGAAGCCTCTCTGCAAGGCATTTCGGATTAGCTCCCACCGACTTTGAAGACCACCATCCTTGTGACATTGAAATCAACATACATGTTTTATAACAGCGTCCAAAGGTGAATAAGTTGACATTTTTGACATAGAATTACATGTATGAATTAAAAGCTGTAATACATTTAAAGCACAGGACTACAAGTTTACCTCTGTCTCCAGAGGAAACAGATTCTTCTCAGAGCAGGGCATCTTCACCGACCCATCATCCCATGCGTCTCTGAACTTGGAGGGGTACGGGACGGGGACCTCGCCCTCTCTGAGGAGATCTGTCTGTAATCGGGAATTAAAGACAGGAAGACAACACATCTTTACAGATTACTGCTGGTTTTAGAGCAGCAGAGTCTCTAATGCCTGCCTAATGCTTCTTACATTCAACTGTACATTCAATCTTTTTTTTTTAAGAACATTTCAGAATATTGTGAGGTTCAGTAAAAAAGAAAGAAAGAATAAAGAAAACAAAGATGATTATGTGAATCTGTAAATGACCAATACAGAGGCCTAATGCCTTAACTTAATATATGTGCATTGAACAAAGCCATTTACCTATTAATGACTTAACAGGTAAAATCTATTTAGAAATCCTATGAGTAAATATATTCTTATATTTTGGGACAAGTGTCTAGTTTGGTAGCAGTGATAGTTGAAAATGAGGAATTGTTGCAGCCACACACAAAGACTGACAGTGTTCCTGCGGGACTAGCAGTAGAAGATAATATGATAGGATGTCTACTGACACAAGGCCCGAGGGAATGACAAAAAACGGCTCAGCACGGTCCACTGCCATCTTTCTTTTCATCTTATTTATGCTGTCTTTATCTAAACAGTGTTTATACGTTTTCTTGCTTCTAATTAGAACACCAAGGGTATTCCCTACCCAGTCACACGAGCCTTTTCCCCTGCAAATAAAGATTCACAAAAGAACAAGTGGCTGTTAACTCACCCTGACTGTAACGCAGTGATTAGCTGTTGCTTTCAGTGGAGACAGAGGGGGGGCACACTGCGGTAGTCTATTGAGCTCATCTATGGGTGTCCCCAGCCATCTTTTGTCAAAGTTCTGCACTGGCAATGAAACTCTGCAAAAGAACAGCACATCATTGAGTAAAATTAAGAGTGAAGACCGTGTAAGTGACACAAAATGAAGAGTAACCTACTCATTATTTGAGAATAAAAATATTTAAAAAGTACCCTTTGAAACTTGCATCTGACTGGTTTTCCCTTAGGTCTTGACTCATATTAGATGAGCCACTGCACTCCACTATCTCAACATCACCATCTTCGGTGCTTACGACGATAGGATGAACGCTTTCTTTGGCCGAACTTCCAGATTCAAAATCTTTGACAACCTGCTGAGATTCCATTACCTGGGCCTTTGCAAAGCCAGCGTCCTCTGCACACATGCCTCCCCCATCACATATATCTGCAGAGTTGGTGCTAAATGTGGTTTTACATACTGGACTGTCAGGGCTCAGCATCTCTACGTCACTGGGAGTGCCTTCAACTTTCCTGGGACTAACACTAAGACAAAGGGTGAGTTTTGGATCTGCAGAACACGCACCGAGGCAGGTTGTTTTAACTGGGTGAGGACCAGGTGAATTGGGTCTCTTAGACTTCTGCCCATTAGAGCTGGGAGTCAGAGCTGGGTCACTTTTGCTGTCGGCAACAACAGATTGATCCAGTGCAGGCTCACAGTTCATTGAGTTCTGAGAAGCTAAGCTATCAGGCATGTCTTCAGTTTGTGCATGGTCTTTTGTTGGGTTCGACATTTGCAGTGCACAAAAGAGATCCGTGTTTTCAGCTGTTTGTGACGCATCGTTGTGTACATCTTCTGACTGGACTTCATCAGCCAAACTGTGCAGAAAGAGAAAGGTGGAAAACGTAAAAAGAAGCAAAGAGACTCAACAAAGTTAGTTTCGAAACCATAGCTATGCAACTTTACTCAGATTATAACTGCACAATTCCCCATTAAAACCTCACCATTTTATATATATGTGGAACACAACTGTGTATAGATATATGTGCTTTACCTTCTTTGAGAATCCATTGTTATTTATCTTTGATGGGTCATAAAGGATGAATCCACATTACCTGCTGAAGAAAGAAAGATAAAACTGAAAGGCAATGTCATAGTTCTGAAAATATCAGCAAGCAGATTTTAGATCTTTTGAAAGAAAGTAATGAAGTTTTTTACATCACTATAATATGGCTAATTTAACAAAATGAGACAGGATATTAAGGATATTAATTCAACCCATAAGCCTCAACAAATACCAAAGATGTTTATGCTGCTGGCAGGTATCATAATAAACTAACGATGAGCTAACAAATGGCACGTATTATATCAGCAGTTAATGGCATTGTAGTCGTTTTTAAGAATGTGCCTCTCACTAACTTGACGCCAAGACATCTTGTGGAGCTAATAACAGTGAGCTAATAGCAGCTCAGACTTGCTGCAAGATGCTAATGTTAGATTTTATTAGCTTTGTTTGCTACCTTTGGATATTGTGAACAGCATCGTTAAAACGAGGAATTACGTTTCAACTTACATGTCCCGCTTTACGTAAGTCATCCGACGGTGACGCATTACACAATCATGTAAGCATTTCTAAAACAGAAAACTGTACCGCACTAAACCAAATATTAATTAACTTTCATTTGCAGCTGAAACAGCGGAGGAGCCTGGACTGGAAAAAAGGGGGCGGGATTATGCGGCGGTATCTTAGCAACGCGGTCAAAAAGCAATTTAATGTCGTGAAATGGGTACGGGGCCCGGCAGGTGCCAGAAATAAAAAAAAAGCGGTCGGGGAAATTCAGAGCCTCAGCCGAGAAAGCATGAGCCCAAATTTGCAGTCCGTTCTGTTCTGTCAGTCTAGGAAAATGTGCACATGGATTGGCAAAAAGACATTCTTTTGTTATAAAATAAGGGATAGATTATTGTTTGGGTTCAGTGAAGTTGGGAAATTGGACAAATTATATCAATAACTTTTAAATAACAGGTGTTAAATAACAAAATTCACCTTCCTTCAACAGACCTAATGTAGCCATCACGCTACAGCCTGTACAAGTACTTTGTAACAGTACAAAGTAACCAGAGTGTTCAAAATTATTAGTGTTTCTATTTTAACTGTTGAAATTATGTTAATAGGATAATGTCTGATACATGAATATCTAATGTGACTTTGCTGATACTACAGCCAATAATATTAATGTTATTGAATGTTATTGCTGGATGCTGCAATTTGTAGATAGTCTTTAACTCTCCGGAGTCCTGGATCCTCACTAGCTTTCTGCAGTAGCCATAATGTTTTTATTCTGTTCAGCATGTTGTCCTTATGCAGGAAAACAAGCTATCAATATATTTGTTTGTTTGTTTATTCAACTTCAGAAAATGTGCTTGTATTTTATGTTTATGAAGGTCTAAGACCAAATAAGTAGGATTAAATTTAGAAAAGCATGCCAAGCAAAAACCTGAGACTCCTGAAATTGAACCGTTCACATCTTGTAATGTATTTACATATGTTTCTCCATTTGGGTTTCCCCCCTCAATCCTCCATTGAAAACTTAGACTGTCTATTATTGAAAACAAAACCCAATACGACACCAACTGCACACAGGCACTAATGCTATTGAATCAAACTAAGGGAACATATTATTTCAAACCTGTGCATTCAGTTTACTACTGAAATAACACATTTCTCTGTAATTTTGACTACAGACACCTGCTGGGCTCTGTTTACTGCACATAGAAACCAATTCCAGTGCAAATCTGTGGCTATGGTTTTCTAAACTGAGAACAAATTGCAAATTTGAGTATTGAGTTTTAGTAAACAGAAAGAAAATAATTCTTTACAAGGTTAGAAGTAGTAGTGTTGCTTCAAATTTATATAGTTAGGTTTTGATATTTATGTGAACACTTATATGTGGAATAAATATACTGCTCAAAAGATTAAAAATATATTTTGCCACTTTTATTAAATCAAATCATATTATTTTAGTCTATTTCTTACGTTCATACTTTTTTACGTGTAGTAGGCTTCTTTAATCTTATTTATTGATGTAATAATAAACCCTGTAATCAAATGTGTTAAGTATTTCAAAATAGTATCGTCATCTGCCAATTCACTCATGATACTTATTTTTCTGCAATTGTAATAATTGAGTTTAATGAAAATCAAAAATTCAGAAAGTCGTTCTTCGACGACAGAACGTCGACGTCTTATTTACTCGTCGGACAGCGGATAACGTCATTTGTGTGCGACCCGGGGCAAGTAAACATTTCCGCTGTGTCGCGATGGACTCAAACAAGGACGAAGCGGAGCGGTGCATAAAAATAGCCCTGAATGCGGTCAGCAACAATCAGCTGGACAAAGCCAGGAAATTTCTAGAAAAGGCTCAGCGCTTGTTTCCGACAGACCAGGCAAAAAGTACGTCGAATAAACGTCTATTTCGACAGCGATGCTATCTAAGTTAGGCCATCGGTGTGAAACCTAATAAGCTAACGTTAGCATAACTGGTTACCACCCGTAACTGGTACTTGTAGTTTCTTAGCCACCATTTCCAAATTCTCTTCTGTATTTAGTTACATGTTGCGTTAAACTGAGACTTAGTTATTAACCTTTGCGTTTAAATTCTTTGTAGCTCCCGTCAATGCTAATCGGTAATCTAGTAGCGGATTAACTAACAAACTAAGTGGAAACCTTCATTAATAAGGCGCCACTCTCTCATTTTACAGACCTGTTGGAGTCATTATCTCAAAATGGAAAGCCTCCAGATGAAAATGGCAGTGCTGTGAACGGAGATGGAGCCGGTGTGAGGCACCGCAGGGACAGAGATCATCATGGCGCTGATCCGTCACACGAGCACACAGACTCGGCCAAGTCTTACACAGCAGAACAGCTGGAGGCTGTCAGAAAGTCAGTGCACTTTATCATTCGTCCTTGTGGTTCAGATTAGTGTTATTTCTGTAACCACAAACAAGCTTGTGATCTCTTATTTTTCCAGAGAGATGTTGACAAACCTGTTATGTGTTGCTTAATAAACAGGGGTGTCTCTGGTCCTTGGGGCCCATTATCCTGCATGTTTCAGATATGTCCATGCTTCAACACGCCTGATTGATTGAGTCAGTACCATTTTTCTGCAGAACTTAATGACACGCTGAAGAAGCTGTACAGCTGTTTGAATCAAATGTGTTGGAGCAAGGGAACAACTTTTTTTGTTTGTTTGTTTGTTGTTTTGTTTTTTTGCAAAACACTTCATGCCGGGCCTGATTTACCTTTCCATCTTGCATCATTTATGAAAATACTGAGGACATCATAGTAGTTTGAAAGTCTAACTGAATTACTATTACTCCTCTGAGCTGCAGAGTTAGGTAGTGACACAGCTGTGTCAATCAATATATATGAAATATGGCTTTGTGGCTTTAGGGTGTGATGTAGTGATGACAGTCTGTATAACCAGATAGCTGCAGTATTTAAAACAGGAAATGTCTGACACACATTTTGTGTGTGGTCCCCCACGTAAACACCGCTTAGTTACGCACCGTGCCTCCTATGGTTTTGCAAAGCTGGCTTCATTTATGAAAACTCACATTGTGGCTGCATGTGACCGGCTTAATTGGTGATTCATGAACAGCCAGAAGCAGCTTAAATAGGGCCTCGTCTTTGAAGCCATATCGCAGAGCTGTTCTGTGGTGTCTCTTGAGGAATGGAGTTTGACAACCCCGCATTAGAAGTAGATCAATTGATTAATATGCAGACTTTTGCCAAATTTTTATTAACCAGCATTAATCACACTTGAGCACACTTAACCAATTACAAAGCAGACGTATACAAATACAAAACACATTTGTCATGAAAATGTGAATTTTAGTGTATTGTTGAAGTGGTGTAAAGCAACCATTGCTCTTATACATTGTACATAGTTTGAATTTGCTTTTACATGTTGTGAAATTCAAAAGTGCTTCGCTGGGGAGATGTTTCAATCAAAATAAATCAACATGCTTATCAAAAATATTTGGAAATGAGAATTTGGATGCCGTCACTGGAAAAAGAAAAAAGTATTTTACAATATTCTGACCACATTCTGACTAGTTGTTTAAATAGAGGAAAACATAGTGGCCTTTAAAATATAACAAACGTGCACGTAAAAAGTAAAAATCACAAAAGTATTAAATCACTTCAGAAGAAATTGTAATTGTAGCTAAACCTCTCCTGTTAAAACTTTATTTAAGATAGTCTAAGGCAAAGAATAGAACGGTTGTGTTTTCTGCTTCTCATCTGGGACTGAATTGCTCCAGCAACAGTCTGAGCAGAAATCCCCAGACCTCCATACGCACAGCGACAATATATTATGTATTCCAATGGGGAAAGCTGTTTCTCTCTTCCTCTCTCTCTCTCGGGTGTTCCTACACCACCTGAGAGATTTATTTTTTCCAACCCTTTCTGGTTGGGACTCATGAAATAGGCTTCGTCCATTAAGACTGACAAGTTTGATCCTCCAGTAACTGAATGTACATTCTGTCTATTTTTCCAAAGCAATACAAACTGCCTTCAAGACAACATTTTTAACATGAAGTATAACCTTTTTTTCATCAAGGAAATTTTTTGTTGAAATCAAACCTGTCTTTAGCAAATGTTTCATGGCCAGACAACACTAACAGCACAGTTACATCACAACCATACACACAGATATTAGAAAAGTCTCTTTGGTTCCCTAGTGTGTTACAAAAAAAAATGATTTTTTTTTTGGGAACATACTGATGCCAACAAATTTAAAATGAGCATTCTCGTTTCCTTTTGCATTTTAAGAAACATACCTTCTTTTTTGCTTAAAACAATTAAATTAAACATTGCATTTTCCTAATTACTATAATGTATTAAGGGTTTTGTCTGTCCATTAGTTGTGTTTCAAGTTTCTTTTCTCTCACTGTTTTCCCCCCGTTATCTTTATAATAATAATGATTATTATCATTATTATTACTATTTTTGCAGGATTAAGAGCTGCAAAGATTACTACCAAATTCTGGGAGTGGAAAAGACTGCTTCTGAGGAAGATCTTAAAAAGGCTTACAGAAAGCTGGCTCTGAAGTTTCACCCAGATAAAAATCACGCACCTGGAGCCACAGAGGCATTTAAAGGTAACTGCATCTTCCATCTTTCTGTGGGGGATACCATGGAACCCTGGGATTGTTAAGTACACATTTGTGTATATCTTTCAGCTATCGGTAATGCATATGCTGTTCTGAGTAACACTGAGAAACGAAGGCAGTATGACCAGTATGGAGAGGAGAGAACGCACCCGAGCAGACACCGACACCATCACGACTTTGAAGCAGACATCTCGCCTGAGGACCTCTTTAACATGTTCTTTGGTGGAGGCTTCCCATCAAGTAAGCAAAAACTAGATGAACGGTGTAACTGAGGCTCAGGAGTGGTAATACTTATAAATAGTCTGACAGAGATCTGACACGTCAGCTGTACCCAAAACTCTACATTTATGTCCCAAATTGTTATGGAAAAGCACCAGAAGAGTCTCAACACTTATACACTGTTTGGTTACCACCAGATAAATGGAAATCAGTGTACAGGGGTTGTAACATGACTCAGGTCAGTGTAGTTCAGGCTTTTTCAGAGGACCTACTGATTTGTTTGTTGCCCACAGCTGATGTGATGTTGCCTGCAAGTCAGCTGATTTGTATATAAAACAGGAAAGTAAGATTCAATCTCTCCTATTCTCTCGACACTTTTTAATATCGGGTGTAAACTGACGTTCATAAACTTATCCGCTTGTGATTTGATCAAGCAAGAAACCTTTTAATGAAAAATATAAGAAGCAGTCAATGGGATTCGTGTGATAATTGCCATTAGCCTTTTGTGTTGTCTCTTGTCGATCATTTTCTCGTGTAGACCCATCTAACTTGCTGTGAATCTACTCACTTTTTGTCCTTACGTTTTTACAAAACAAAGGTTGATGCCAGCACAAAAAAGGCAAAGTGCAAATTTGCAGTGACATTTAACTTAATACCGAAAAAAAAATCTTTTTTATAGATGAACATATTGAGGTAGTTTTACTTGCATTTCATACACATTAACAATTTGGCACAAAAACTAAAACCAACTGAATGTCCTAAAATCTGACTGGTCTAATCAAGTAGAGTTGTTGGTGGACCAACCTTAGGAAATGTCTAGATGATTGTGTCATATTCAGGAATTACATTATGTTGCAATTGTGCTGAAAATGTGCACATCATTGAGCTGAAATATCACATACTTTATAGTCACAGCCCCACTATAGTAATTTTTTTTTTTTTTTTTCTAGGTAATGTACATGTTTACAGAAATGGAAGAATGCACTTTGCCCACCAGAACAGACAGGAAAGACGGGAACAGCAGAGAGATGTAAGTCCTGCTTATAATGCCTAAGCAAAACTTGATTTAATACCAGTATGATTTGTAATAGGCAGTAATTAAGTTTTCCCCCCTCTTTCTGTTGGTGCAGGGAGGTTTTGCTCTGCTCGTCCAGCTGATGCCCATCCTAATCCTCATCATTGTTTCTGCTCTCAGCCAGTTGATGGTCACGCAGCCTCCATACAGCCTTAGCTATCGTCAGTAAGTGGTTTTATATTTGTCTTGAGTTTTCAGATTTTATGCAAAGGTGCTGCAGCAGCTGTCTTACTTTCAGTGAATGTACCTTCTGTTTAATAGGTCAGCTGGACATATTCACAAAAGGCATACATCACACCTAAAGGTGCCTTTCTTTGTGGGGGACCGTTTCAATGAAGAATTTACAGGCAATAACCTGAAGAATGTTGAGAGAAGCGTAGAAGAGGACTACATATCTAATCTAAGAAACAACTGCTGGAAGGAAAAGCAGCAGAGTGAGTTTTCAACCTTTAATATTGAATATTTCCCCCCGAGTTGGTGAATTAACAGGACTGTTCTCAAAAGAAATTGGGGCGTTCATTAAAGCGTCAATTAATAATGTTGTCATTTTCAAATCATTTACAAGTTAGATTTAAATTCAAATGAGACAACAGATCTTACAGTTCCTTGGAAAAACATTTTCTCATGGAATGCATCATCACAAATTGGAACAACGTAATAAGAGAGTGTGGGTGTTCATCTGACTTGCTTTGGTGTCCACAGCTGTCCCTTGTAGAAAATCGTTGGTGCTTCATCAAAAAAAGAAAGAAACAATAAAAGACGTTTAGAAGATTTAAGCAGCTAAAATCCTGTAACATGCAAGTTTAAGAGCACATTTAGCCATCAGAACCACAGCAGTTCCCAACCTTCACAATGTCCCTCAAATTTGGTGCTTTTGAACTGCAGGAATCGTTTTACAGTTCCTACAACTATTTCATCACATTCTTATTCTTTTGTTTTCTCGCCTCAGGAACCGTAGCCATACATAGTTGCTTTAATTGCTTTTACTGGCTCCCTGTAGCTCCTGCTTCAGAGTAGCTGCTTTCTTTGCTGGGTAAGAGCTCATGAATGTCTAAGGAGATGAAATCGGTCCAGTGGGAAGCATTGAACAAGCTGAACGTTCACCCATCACCTGCCAGCCGTTTAAACATCCATGTGCGCTTTTAACGACAGCTTCTTGCGCTAATGAAGACAATTTGCTCACATAATCAGTTTACTTGCAAAATATGATACCAATTATTTATTTTCTCTTAATTATCTCTTTCGCTCATCCTAAAGAAAACTACGCACTAAAGCTACAATTTACTACATGTCTGATTCAAAGTGCTCTTCTCTCAGCCTCTGTGGCACAAACTACAATCTGTCATAGGTGTCTTAGCCCCTTATTACCCCTCTTATCTCCAT
>JAOXNZ010000105.1:14032921-14043817 GCA_028566095.1 Kryptolebias brasiliensis
CGGAAGACGAGGCATATTTTGATAGTCGGTACTACCGAAGCATTTCGGTCGGTACCATAAAAGTACCGAAGTTCGGTGCCCAGCCCTAGTTATAAAAATAAAATAAGCTACTCAAGGTAGTACATATCATACTGAATGACTCCCTGAGATATTTGGGTCAACATTTACTAGGGGTTAACATGCATATCGCCAAAAAAAGCTGGAGTTACACCGACAACATGCCAACAAGCCAACATGAGAGCAGGTTCTGGAGCTTTTATAGCTGCAGATACCAAAGATTTTGATTAGCACTGGGAGGGGGCAAAACTTAGAAGTGGTTGAAAATAACAGCAGAAATCCAGGTGTTTAGGCCTTCAGTTGAGGTCTTGCTGGCAGGGTGTTAACTGTAATCAAACACAGCGAAACAAAGGTTGCCCACACAAACGTGCACGTGGACCTTGTTGTTTATGCCTGTTTTTGAAAGGAGGCGGTAGCTGCAAGGAAAATAAGAAGCAACCCCAGACAAAAGCTTTGATTTACCACTCAATTATACCTCACAGTTGTAAGCATGACGAACGTGTGAAGGTTAGCAAGAAACGTCTGAGCTGAAGCACTTCTTTCTTCAGGAACAAACAAGAGAAACACAAGCCTTGTAGCATGGGTTACTTTAAACCGGTCTTACGATGTGATTTCTTCAAAAAGGATGGGAAAAACTAGCCTGAACAAGGACAGTGATGAGGGAATTGATGGTGAGAGAAACAGGAAGTAATGAAGCAATGAGAAAAACATGCTGCACATGTTAGGGCACAGACATCCCTTCTTCCTTCGACAAAACCTTCCTTAATTTTGTTGATCTATACCCAGGTATGGGACTGAACTTGTGGCCTATGTGGGAGAAGTAGTCTGCTTTTAAGGAGCCAGATTTCAGCCCTGTTGCTGTTGCTCTGTTTGTGACTCAGACTCCCCTGCCTCAAATCACTGGCTGATTCTCATCCTTCTTGAATTGCTCACCTAGGCAACTTCATTGATTTTCCATTGTTGTACGAGTCTGTCTTTTTTTTCTTTTTTTTTTCAACTGGGTTTGGTGTCTCCAGTGAAGTGTGAAGGTTCTCGCTGTTTGTACCAGATTCTCCTGTGAGTTCCAGACTGTTTCCTTAATCCCCACAGGGCCCCGAAAAGCACAAGGGTCACTGTTATTTATAGACACTGAGCACAGGGCTGCCATGAGCGCACAGACATTTTGTGGGACAAATGTGATCTTTAGAGCTAAATCTGTCCATGTTTTTGTGGCCAATCAATTGCAAAAGGACAAGGTCGCTGTGGAAGTGAAACCAGTAGATTTGTGTTTATTCTGTTTTAAATTAACTAAAACTAGTGAAGAATAAATTAGTCTAACTAACAGTTAACCCAACATACATTGTTTTTGGAAACTTTACACAGGGGAGCATGCAGAAAAGCCAGTACAGCCCACATTTGGACCTGAGGCCTGCTGTGAGGCTAAAGTTCATCTGTGATTTGAGTGTTTGTTACCTTTCATTTAAAAAAAAAAAATACATCTGTTGGACAATTTGTGGTTATTCTTGGGAACTAAAGATTTGACATTCAACAAAGTCCTAATCCTAACTTGTCACTTAGCTGTCACATTAAAATCCACTTGTTTAAAATGTAATTTAGTGAATGAAAAAATACATTTATAATAAAAAAAAACATATATTGGGTTGGTTTTAGTCAACTAGACTGTTCAATTTAACTTCAGCTAACAGTTTCTTACCTTTAGGCACCACAGTTACTTGGTTAGGTTTAGGAAAATCCTACTGGTTTGAGACAAAATATATCTTTAGACTACATAAAAGTAGCATATTTTATCTTATCCAGTAGACATTTTCCCCATGTCAAGAAGAAGACAGGTCCAATGGCAGCCATATCTGAAGGATTTAACAACAATGCAATTCAATTTCCAAAGCTTAGAGAATTTTGAACTATGGTGTATACTAGAAATGTTGATAAAGGCTTAGCTTGTGTGTTCAAAATTGACAAGGGATCCGGATTTTTGTTCAAAACGCCTTCTTTTTTTCTTTATTTTAACCACTGATCAGGTTTCCAAAACGCTTTAACCTTTGCTTCACCTTTTGTTTACCCAGTAAATAAATGCTCTCTAGCATAAGCCTCTCCTCCGTCCTCTCAGCATTTGATGCTGCTGCTTTGCAATCATGAAGCATCAGCTCAGAGTCCTGTTGTGTGCATGCAGAAGTATGAAGGCCAGCGTCTTGTGCCCTGCAGCTCAGTGTGCGCTGAAGATAAGGGAATGTATAAACTGAGAATATTGTCTAGGAGGTTTTTTTTTTTTTTTTCATGCATGTTGCATGTAACACTAAAGCTGTGAACAGCAAGTGAGTGCTTATTGGAGCTTGTACGTGGGAAGGATTGATCCAATTCGGTATGCAGCATTAATCGGGCTTGTGTTTTTTCTCTGGTTTGTAAATAATTTTTGTTAAAGCGCAAATCTTACTTTTGAATGTACTGTATGTTCCGATAATTTCTCACTGAAATAAAATGTTAGTGCAAAAATATTCATTTAAATATTTCATGTTCAGGCTGATGTCTTGCTATTTAAGAGAAAATTTCCCTTGGCCTCACCGTGCCCTCGTTCTTCCATAACTCATTTTTCAAGAGGTTCTTGTTTTTGTTGAAGAACCACTCTCTGATGTCAGAGACGACTGAACAGAAGATGAAAAAGGTTGTTTTAGTATTAATCCAGCAAACATGCCTCCCATCTAATGATGAAAAAAGGAAATTTTACACAGAGTGGTCCTCAACTCTGAAGATCCTTTAGGTCCATGTGTCTGACCACGCATACCTCAAATAGCCTCTGTGTTTAATAAGAAGGTGCATATTTTTGAGTTTACACTGAAAATACAATGTTCCTATTACTCTCTGCACAGTATGGAAACAAACATATAAAGGAACAGAACAGGATTGAATTTCTTACTTTATTTATTTATTTCTTTTTTGTCCTGTATTCATGACTTTGCAGTGAGAACCTTTAATATTCAAGAAAAAGAACCACTAAATCACTATGAGAAGTTGGAGCGGTTGCTGGTAGAGGACTTAGTTTTTAAATGATACCTCTTTATAGCACCATGAACAAGCAAAATATGGTGTTATTTATGTGGGGAGGACAGTCCTAACTTTTTATTGTGGCTAAAAAGTTTTTGTTTTTCCTGAGCCGTAATAGCCCTGTCATCAAGTGGATAATTAGGGCCATCTTTTCTAAACTAGGGGTGGGAGGTATAATCGATTAAACGGATTGAAGTTCCAGTAAATGTAAATTCAATGCTTAGAGAATCTTCTTCAGGAAAGATGTAAAAACAGCAGAAAAATTTCTATTTTTTAAACCACCCAGAGATGGGTGGTTTAGATGGGGCCTGAACTCCTAAAAAACTCACTTTTTGACAACTCTAGCAACCTTTTGGACCATAGCTTCTTTACATTTGAGACAGTAACGGAGCAACAGGAAGACAAAGGCAGCTGCGCACGAACTGAACGTGTGAACTAAACTTTCTCTCTGAGCAGAGATGAAACTCTGTTGTTCAAACGATTCTTGGACTTTGGGGGATTTTTGTCAAATGATGCGTTGGATGTGAAACCAGTGAGTGCTGATTTAATGAGCCGTTTTAATGAGGAGTAGTTCTGTAACTATTTCAGGCTTTTTCCCTTGTCTGACAACAAAAACAGAAAAAAAATATGTAAATTGGAGTTGCTTTATAGGAAAATCAGCTGTAGGATGCAGTCACATTCAGATAAACACTTATACCTATATACTTTATACCCCAAAATCAGTGGGTGTGACACTTATTGTGTTATACTAAATAAATCATAAATATTATAGTACTAAACATCACAAAAACCAAAGTGCATTGATAGATCTAAAACACTAAAGTATGTTTGTTTTTGTTTAGTTTTTCCCACTAAGCCATATTATAAATCCTATCAAAATGGTCTTTGTGTCGAGGCAGACTTTTCACACTAATGCACGTATTTTGCAAGTCAAACTCATCTGCTGCGTTTGTACCTCTCATCTACATATAAATGACATTTTTGGTGAAGAAAACAGGTATTTTACAAACACTGTCCTAATTGTAAACTTCTGTCTTGGGTGTATCTATGTAGACTATCGACATATATTAGGAACAGGAATGTAATGCAGAAGTTGAAGCCAAAACAGCGTGAGTGCCCCCTCTTGGTGGGCTGCAGTATGAGTTTAACTCCATGTAAACAAATGGGACATTTCTTGGAGTTAAAAAGAAAAACACTCCTCAGATATTCTTTTCCAGTAGTTGACTTTTGTTGACTGATGCAGTTCTTACCTTCTTACCTACCTTGAATGTTCAAATATTTGTTTTTCTAATATGTTTACCTGTTATTAGTTATATGAAGGCTACAACACATTGATTGTTGTGGGGGAGTAGTACCACTTTGGCTGACCAAATGTTGCCGGTTTTATCTTTGAACAACGGAAGAAGGCAGAGATACTTTAACATCATTTTTATGCTGATGGTGTGGACTTTACCAATTATAAGAAACACTGACGTCACTGCCTGTTTCATGGATGCCCACTATTGTTTGCACTAGAAAGCACAACAATGGAGCTAATTTTATCAGCTTTTTGTCTACGTCTGGCTGGCTTTGTAATGATTCTGTTGCTATTAAGCTTTGATTGTGTGCTGCAAAGCTTAATGGCCAAGAAGAAAAGGTAAATAGCTGAAATTGTTTGGAAGAGTCTTTAGCCATGCTCAGATGTTCATTTTTTTGTATTTTCATGTTAAAGCTATTGTAATGTTGGTTGTTTTTGCCACCCGTAGCTCCGCACAGCTCTGTTCCTGTGGGTCCTCCTTATATAAACACAGAAACCAAGTCGTCAGTTGTAGTTGATGGAGCATTTTTGTTGGAATCTCTAAGAGATAATATATGCATCTCTTTACAAATAAAGAAAATTTATCCAAAGTATTGTAGTTGCAACCTAAACTTTGACTCATTTGCAGGGTGAGACCTCCTTCTACGTTTGTAGAAGGATGTGGATAATATATATTATTTCTTGTGTACAGTGTGCAGTCCCCGATTCCTCTTTGATATGTTATGTTTTGTTGGTCTGTGAGATTTTGATGGGGTTTGATAAAGCCGCTGAAGGACAATGTTTACAGTAATTGTGAGAAAAGGTTGAGCCTGAACCGTCCTGCAGCTCTTACCGATCTCCACAGGAGAGTGTTATCACTGCGTCCTTTGTTACTGATGATGCAGTGATGCACTCTGCAGTCACCGTGAACAAACCCCTCCGGATAACCCCACTGAATGCAGTGTGCAGCTGACAGCTGACATTTAGCCAGAAACGCCCGTCGGCCACACATTTCATTTGTCAGATATGCACACGTTTCATCCACTTTCCTGCTTGCTCTTAGTTTCAACCAAGTGAACAAACAGTTTTCTTTCAGAAGTTGCACAGTTCCTCCTGAGCTGAACTTCATTTTTCAGAAGTTGTGATTCTCCCCAAACAGATATGGGGGGTTGTGATCTGTCAATCCGTATTGTGTCACTTTGATGAACGCTCTGCCATCTTTGTTGTAAGCTTCCCCGCTCTGATTAAAACAAAGAGGCGTTCTTTTTGATGTTATCAGTTTGATCATTGAGCTCCTAGATACAGCTGAGTGTTTTCATCTCTCAGCCCGCTTCCTTTAATCAGGTCTGTGTTGAAACCAGCTGCCTTATTGCCGGCATTCTGGTCTGGGAGTATATTCAAGCGACAGAGCCTCCTCCTCTGTGCCCCAGCCCTGTCCCCTCGCTCTATGTTTCATGCTCACTTTCAATGTTTCACTCAGGAGAATTTATTTTCCCCCGAATATATTTTCTGCAGCCTCTCTTTTATAAAACCATTGATTTTCAGTCTTGTCAGCGCAGCAGGACGGTTTCCTTATCTGCTCTGGCAGGAGCACAAATACAGAAAGCCTGCTAAATAATGCAGGAGCCGTGCCATCAATAAAGGAGACATGGGAGGCATCAGATTAACGGCCAGGTCGTAAACTCTTTGAGGTCTCACCCTGCTAATGCGTGACTCCATCAGGCTCAACAAGGTTGAACTACACAACCGACAATCACTCATGAAGCCCAACGGGCTGGGCAGTTTACTCAAAGTGTATCCCTCGGTCACAGGGGAGCTGAAATGAGCTCGGAGCTGCAGTGAGAATGGGAAAAGCAGTGGCGACAGTGAAGTCCTCGCCTGTGATGGAAATATTTACCTCTTGGTGAAATCAAACCGTGAGGGGGTCAAAGACGAAGGTCCTCGCCTTCACAAGGGCTGCTTATTTCACGTGTTGTTCGGGGGATTTATCACCTTCAGAGGAGCTGTTTGGCACTCGCCTCCATTACAGTAAATGTTTACCGTGATGAGTAAGTCATCTCAAACAAAGGGTGGTGGCCAACATTAAATATCACCAAATGACTCATGTTTATTATATGAGGCAGAGCAATATGCTCCAAAAGATTTACAAATGCACAGCTAATCTAATCATAGACGAGGACACTTTATAGAATTTTGAGGCTTGGAGGTGGATTTTAAACTGTCAGTGTAAGATTTTCCTCCACTTTTTCTACCAATAACTCTTCTATTGTGTTCTGGGCAAATTTGACTGTTCTGAAAAAAACAACAAAAAAAGCTATTTTATTCAACCTAATTTAGATTAAATTTCACTTTTTTTGTGCTCACAAGTCAAATAAGCAAAACAAATTTGTATAATTCTTATGTAATTTAATGACTCTACTTTGTGACAGTCTTGGCATGCAGCGTTTCAATCATATAGTTCTGGTATATAAAGGTTTCCGAAGCCTTGCTTATAGCGCCACAATGATATTCTGTCATTCAGGATCATATCCTGAATCATGACACTGTTGACAAGGAGTGATGCCAAGAACCTGACATGGAAGGAGAACGAGTCAGAAGGTGAAGACACCGCCGAGTTTGATCCACACCAAGAGACATCTGATGTGGAACAATCCAGGGCCTTTTATATTACAGTGTATGGACAGTAATTTTATAATATAGGTACATTTTCAGCTGTCTGCAGGCACAAAACAAACAAACAGGAGACTTACATTGAATTTGTTCACAAGCAAACAAGTTCATAAAAAGATCTTCCATGGTACTAGTTGATGTTATATGCATTATCAGGGATTTATAATCGGATATATTGGGACAATCATTTTTAAACAAGATGCAAGATATGAAAACAATAAAACAGTTAAGTCACCTGTTTCTACAATTTCCAAATTTTTATATTTCTAAGAGTAAAGGACTTCTTTAAAAACATGTTTTTTTTTTCTGTCAAAGTTGATGTATCTTATTTTATTAGAGAATGCCTCTTTTCTTGCCTTTGCTATTTGCATTGAGCAAAAGGTGTAAAATTTGTTTTGATCAATTTGAGGTTTCTGAGCACTTAAATAAATCTAAAACAATGTAAAAAAAAATGTCTACTTTATTACGAATGTTCAGTGTAACAAAGAAAGCCTTTCTTGTGGCTGTACAATACCACTGAATACAGTTTTGTGTCTGTATGACGCTTTTCCTTTTCACTAATGTTGACTCTTTTCTCTCTTTTTGCTGTCATTTCACCAGGAGGTTGAGGTCAGTTCTCTTTACTTTCTTGCGTAACCCTCCCCTAGCCACCTTTTGTATGATGTCTTTTTCATTTACAACCCATTTCCTCGTCCTTTTGTGTACCCTTACTTCTCCACTCATCGCCCCCAGCTTAATTAGAAGGAATAATGGCCTAATTAAATGGGGGATAAAACGCAGCACACTTTAAAGACATGTTACCACCGACTTCATACGTATGTCTCACTCATGGACAGAAAATTGCTGACTTGTCGAGCTCATTTCCATACACAACGTGCAGAACAAAGAAGACCTATCTGCTACCATTATTTTCAGTGTGCAGTAATGATTAAAATCACGCTACTCCTCCTATGTGATGATGCTCATATGTTGTACTGTCTATAATACCAGCAGCACTGTGTGCTCCTTATTATCTGCAGCTGCAGGTAACAGACTTTTCTTTCCATGTTTCTGCAGGACGATTATGTGCATTCCTGGGATGAAAATCAGGGCTCTAATGACAGTAAGTGTCACACTTTCTTTCTTTGTTCACACCTTGTGCCTGCTTAAGTCCCTGAAAGCTAACAGAATGTTGACTTGACAATTAATTAAAAAATAATAATTAATTACCTTTGAAATATGTGACATATTTGTTCAGCAAGTTTTTGGGGCAAAGGAGCATTTTAACACAATGAGGTTATCTAAAACAAAATTGCATAAAAATTAATATTTACCTATTTGTGATTAGTCTAACTTGAATTGCTATTTATCGCTCGCTGCTGAAAGATGAAGGTGGACAACAATGTTTTTCCACGTCTGTGTGTTCATGTGTCTGTCTGTTAGCAAAACATCTCGTAAACCACTGGACAACTTTTAATGAAACTTGCATAGAGTTATCACTGATGTACAACTACAACTGATTAACTTTTGAAGTCAAGTTAATTCAAGATGGCCACCACAGCCAAATGACCTTCAAAAACCCTAAAGGGCCTATAAGGTGGTCAAATTTACAGATATTACTCTAAAGTTTGGTGAGGTCCTGGCTTAAGGTCTTTCACAACACATGCACCGAGTGCTACTCACTGAGTGAGAGTTTTGCTCAAAACGTTACTCCTACCCATTGGAGTCAACCCCCGTCTGTCTGTTAGCAAAATATCTCATGAACCACAAGACACATTTTAACGAAACTCTCACTAAATATTTTTCAACTGAATAAGTTTTGGAGACAATCCAAATCAACATGGCCGCCACTGCTAATCAACATTTGCGAACACAAAAATAGCTCCAACTCATTCAGTTTTACAGCTACTGAGCTAAAATTTGACGTGATAGTGGCTGTGTGTCATTTACAACACATACTCTGAGCCCTACATGTTGCGATAGTGCAAGAGATTGCACATAACATTATTTTTTAAGTTTGACCAAAAAACCTAAATTGACCTAAATAAAGCTTTGCATGATTATATTTTAAAAGCTCTTTTTATAGCGGTGTTTCTAAACACTTCTTGTTTAGTATCTTTAAGTCTCAACATGTCCAGTCACAACAATTTAATACACCAGGTGTCTACATCTGGCTGTGCCAAACCTCTGTCTAATACAGGTTTAAATTTTTCCAACCAACGTGTGGTGAAAGTCACACCATGTAGTTTTTCATTTTCCTGCTTTGTCTCATCACAATTATCCAGCAGCGAGTGGTCAGTCACACAGAGACCAGGTTGACTGTTGCAGGCTGACGCAAACTGAAACGTTAAATTGAAAAAACTGACACCATTGAAGCCCTGCAGACAAACAAACACCCAGAAACCAAGAGTTTGACCTGATGCAGCGCTCTTTTACTGCTCTCTCATGAGAGATGCGTAGCATCAGTGTTAACGTCACTAAGAGAGAACATCTTGTGTTATTAATATTTTAATATATTGTTCTAAGAAATATTTTACAGGGTCTTAATTATATTAAATCATTTACAACCCCAAATCTAAGCTGCTTTTTATCATAATATACATAATTCAGTAAACAACTTCATCACATATAAGAAATGCACGATTCGAATTTGAAAAGAACAACACAACACGAGGCCAAAAGTATCATAAATCAAAACCAAGATTGTGTCATTTGAGAACAAAAGTCTTTCAGGGAGTAATATGAATTCATGACGCCCTCTAAGATTGTCACGATGTGATAATTTACACGCCTGAGGGTGGAAAAAAAGAGGTTTGTTTTGTTTTTTGAAAGCGTTAAAGGAAAATATGTGTATTACAGCCAACATTATCAGTGTAGCTTTGATACAGTGTCTTGTGATGTTTCCACTGGCTGAACCTCAAACCATTAGCACCTCCTTCCGCTTCCTCCTCTTTCCTTTGTGTACACTGGAGTTGGATCCATGTGCTTAGGCCCTGAACATCCGAGGTCTTGTCCTTGACTTCTGCTGCTACTGCAGCCCTAATTGAGTCTCTGCCAGATGAAGTCATGGCACAGAGTCGTATCCTCAGCCGTGGTCGCTTGATTTGCAGCTTAAATGAAGTCAGCTGAGTGGCGGAGCGCATTAACGCAATTTCCAAGAGCTTAATGAAAGACTAATTATGGCTTCTCATAAAAGGACAGACGGAGAGGTAAAGGCATGAGAAGAGAGGGAGGGAGCTAATATGCTCTGATTTAGTGTTAAGCTTCTGGCGTCGTCATTTTTTCCTGCCAAGCTGAAGGGAGCGTAAGAAGACTGTGAAGAGGGGGGATGAAAGGAACTTGCTATGGATAGAAGATTATGATTGGATTCAAATAGAAAGGAAAATTGGTCTTGTTTATTTGTAAAAAAAAATACAAATAAAGCTGAGGTCATTCAAAAAAGAAATATCTCCACAAAAACAAGAGTATGTGCTCACAGACAGCAATATGTTTAGTCTGAGCTCCATGTTGTAAGTGGGTGGCTGATAAAAACATACAATTCCTAGCCAGCTTATCTAGCTATCCCAAAATGTGCCTTTTCCAGTTGGAACAAGGTGGTCTATTCACTGGAATAGTAATACGAAATACACTGGAATGGCCAACCACAGCACAGTATTCATGCCGCCATTTGGCTCGGAGCTTCATGGCATCTTAAGCTCCTGCGAGCACAGCAGGAGATCATTATTATCTGAGTAAAAGAATCCAAACTCACTCAAGGAGCCCAATGCTTTGCCATTAATTGTTGGAATTGTCCGAACCTAAATCCAAAAAAGGTTAAAAACAAAAGCAACTGGACTTCAATTTTGTAGTTGAAGACGTTTCGCTTCTCATCCGAG
>JAOXNZ010000105.1:14043917-14058066 GCA_028566095.1 Kryptolebias brasiliensis
GTCCAGTTGCTTTTGTTTTTAACCTTTTTTGGATTTACCATGTCCTGGATGACTGAGAATCTACACCAGCATTTTACCTGTCTTGTCCATTGGGCATGTCTCTATATGCTTTCAGAAAACTTGTTCATAAATTAAAAAAAAAATGTCTGTGCTTTACCTATTTTATGGAGAAAATATATACGCTAATTCATAGTGAATCGACAAAAAGCTCAGTTGTCCATGTCTAAAAGCTGAAGTGTATGTTACATAAGGCCTCAATATTTCCAAACTTATGAGGAAAACGTGGCCATCCCAGTGTATCTCTGGTTCAAATGACTGTTAATGCTATATTAAGATTGACTTTGGGTCCTTCAAGTAACTTCATTCACGTTTTTTTTTTCTGACCCTATAGTCACAGATTATCTGGATGTGTTACTTGTGATGGCCCAAGCAAGATAAGCTCCAAACGTGCTTGCACAAACACAAATGTGACGTCACTGCTTAAAGGAAACCAATGAGTGTCCCACTTAAACAACAGCCACTCAGACAGAAGGGGGTAAAAAAAAAAAAAAAAACCTGTGAAAACCAGCATTGAGCTGTTTAAACAGTTAAAATTTCTCAATCTTAGAAAAGATTCTGATCTTATCCCCGTCTCTTTGTCAGAGCTGTGATTTGTTCAGTGATGAAAAGACCTGGAACTTTGCTCACTCTGACAGATTTACGCGCACAAACATGCACACCAGCTCCAGAGGGTCTATGAGAAAGAAATACAAGACACTCAGAGGGAAAATGCACTCTGCTCAGATTAGGATATTGCTGGTTTCTCATAGCAAATAGTTGTTTTCTGTGTGCAAGTTAATGCTTATTCATCATTTAACTTGTATTAAAAGGAGATAGTGTTGTTGTTGTTGTTTTTAAACCACAATTGGTGAAAAAGTCAATATAGTTCAAAGACAATATGCAGCCTTCAGTCAAACAGGTTTATATATAAACCAGTGATGAGTTACAGAAATAACAGAATAATAAAGAGACAAAAAAAACAACGATTATGCTAAAAACATTTGCAGTCTTAATTACTATAGATTGAAAGGGGATGTCTCATTTTTAATCATTACTTTTTCATTTTGATGTGGCTTTTATTAAATCATCCTATTTTTTATTATTTTAGTTTAGTTTTTATTAAAAAAAGGTATTCATTTGGCAAGTCATGCTCCGTATGACTCAAGTGGCTTTGCAGTGTATTCCAAGTGAAGGAAGCAGCTTATTTTATTGCCTGTTTTCCCTCATTCAGCAGTGGACTTTTAATACTGACAAAGAATTAAGTTTGAGGAGACCAGATGTAGTTTTTAAGGATGCAGACGTGCAATAATATAGCAGACTAAGAAAGGCTATTATGTAGACTTTTGCATTTGGCTTGTCTCATGGAAAGGCATAGCAGATTGTTTATTTTTGTCAAAAAGTGACTAAAACCTAAGTAATTTTTTTGTTGAACCTAACCTAACAATACTCTCTTTTCTTGTTGCTACGCTAATTATAAAAAAAACAATTGAAGCTACAAAATAGTCTTTTTCTGTGTTTGTAATATAGGCTTGTTTTCTGTAATCACCGTGGTTGTCAAAGAAACTGCACCAGTTCAGTTTTTTAAAGGTTTCCAAGCATGGTGTGTTCATTTAGAAGAGCCCTGCTGAAATACGTCAACTAATGGGATGTTCTGTTCAACATCTGTACATAAGAAGTTTTCAAATAAGTTTAATAATAAAGCACTGACGCGATTTTTATTAATTTCTTCTTCTGTTCTTTAATTTCAAGTTTACAGAGCCTAACAGTGATAAGGCAAAAGTAAAAAGGTACGGTTTTGATGTAGCTCTTAAAAATTTCCTTTTGACTGGTTTTATGGGAGTGTTTCACAGAGCTTGAGGCTGATCAGTTTGACTTTAAAACTGTGGAGCCGTTACCTCACTGAATTTTAGGACATTTTTGCAGTGGAAGTTTTGACGTTTAAGCGTTTTAGTTTATGTCTTCACAATGGGGATAAGTTTAAAAGACCGTGACGTGAAATACAACATGTCAGCTTGCACAGCGGTTTCAAATACATGGTAAATGATACAAAAAGAAAACGACATGCCATCAACCCAAATGTGTGTAATTTGTGCTATTGTTGGCGGAAAAGGCCCATTTATTTTGCTTTTTTTAATTATTATTATTTATTTCCACGTCAAATATTGTAGAAAATGAACATTATTCACTGGTTTCATTTGTTTTTGAAGCAAGGTTCTGTTAAATAGTTATCAATAGTTAGTACCTTATCAGTAGAAGAGGCAAAAGTCTACCTCCATAGAGAGCCAAATGAGGGCCCATTTTATGTTTTTCCAGGCTAAGGAAACTAGTCTAAACAACATACAAAAAAATCCACTATATCAGCTCATTTTCAACCACTACATTTTTGTATGACACCGTTTGTTTAGTTTGTCGCTGTTTTCTCAACCGAACATCAACAGTGTTACTATGCAAATGTTTGTGTGCCGAGCACAGATCCACTGAAATGGTCAGTGTATAAACAGCAACAAACCACAAAAGTGTGGAGGGTTATTATTAGCTAATGCTAATTTCAAGCCGGTATGTTGTTTTTAAGTAAAACTTGTTTTATAAGCCTGACAAACAATATAAAACAGATCCTTGATTGGCAAGCTATTAGCATAGCCTTGAGGTTGATGGACTTTTGCCCTTTTCTTCATACTCTATGACTGATAAGCTACTAACTATTGATATCTGTTTGATAAAACATCACTTAAATAATGACCAGTCTACTTATGAAAACCAAATTGTTTGGCCAACAGGGGGAAAAAATATTCACCAATTGTTGGGTTTCCCAACCAAAATCTGTCAATGACAATGTTTCGGCTTAAGGCTGCGTTTTAGATAAGAAGCATTTCTACTTTTATTTTATGGAGTTTGAAGTCTTTCTCTCTTTCAGTGTGAGCGTTCTGCCACCCCTCCCCCATCATTGATCTGCCTTCCCATATGAGTGGCCTAATGAAGCGGAGAAGTGAAAAGAGATTTGTTCCTCAGATGCATCTCTAAATCAGTGTGATGTCTTTAGTCTGGAGCTCTGAGCCTGCAGGCATCATTTCTCAGCCAGGCAGCTCACACGGCGGCACATCCGTGCAGAGGAAGTCAGAGCTTTAGAAGTGTCAACACTCCTAACACGCGCTGTTCGACAGTCGATGTCGACAACAGGCCAAGGTGTGAATTTGCATTCAGGCACCGCCATGACAGACTACTCTTAAGTCGGCACGGTACTGAGTGAGGGAGATGTCGGAGTAATTTGCTGTTGATTTCTGCAGCTGATTCATCAATCTAGCTACTGATTGAATCACTTGGGTGTTAAGACAGTCAAGACTGCAGGCCAGCTCTTGTAATTTGGACTTGAAAGAACAAACAAGGTGTACACACACCCACACACACACAAAACCACACCAATGCTCAGAAGCGTGTGTATAAGCTCTCAGAAAAGACCTTTTACTGTTTCCAGTAAAAACTGGATCTTTGGAAGCCAATATCAGCCAGAGAGCCAGGTGAATGGTGAATAGACACTTTTTGTGGCAAATCGTTGGCTTTAAATCAATGGCAGACAGTAAGGAGATGGGAGAACATGCTGAGTCCACACTCTGGTGTTTAGAGTTTAACACCTCTTGAGGATATTGTTAGATATAGGTGACTTATAGCCCATATGTACAGACATTTAATCGTAGTTTGTGTCACTAAAGTCTGCTGAGTGGCTCAAGACAAATCAACAGCTCCTTTATTTTTGCTGAAAAAAGTAATTTCACTCTTACTGTTCCCATTTTACTTTATTTCTCTATCCTTTATCCTGCTACAGTTCTCAACCTCCGGAAACAGACTCTCACTGTCCTTCTCACACAACTAAAAGCTGTCTGTTGTCACCATACAACAGATGCTAACATTCTTGCTATCTCTGTGCAGCCAAATAAATCCCAACTGTAGCTTTAATTATCGCCTGTCGCCAAAAGGCAAAGGTGAATAATAATGTTTTTCCCCATGTCGGTCTGTTTTTAAAAATATCTCTGGAACCACTGCATTGATTATAATGAAACATTTAGGAAATAATCATTGGCTGTACCTCTGCAAATGATTAAGTTTAGGAGTCAACCCAGTTCAAGATGACCGCTGCAGATAATCAACATTAGCTAAAACAAAAATGGCTATAAGTCAGTCAGTTTTACAGATACTGTGCTAAACTTTAATGTGGCAGTAGCTAAGAATCATTCAGAACACTTACTCTGAGCATTACATCTCACAATATTGTGTATATATAACATTATTTTCAAGGTTTGACCAAAATGACCACAACACCTTCATTTCTCAGCAGAGGATATGCAGTCCTTCAAGGAATGCTTAGCCTTTATTTTTAGCTGTTTTACTCATTTCAGAAAACAAGTTCTATTAAGTTATTTAGTGCCAATCATTTACTAATCTGTCCAAACTTTAGATCCATGCCTCACTCTGCTATGAACCAAGAAGACTACATAGAGTATCAGTGATGACGTTAGAGACCGAGTGTGTCAATAGCAGATAAGAGGTCTGATGATGAGGATGTGGCCTGAGCTCTGCTTCTGTTATCCTTTTTGAGATGAACCTCATGCAAATCTGGACTGAATTAGACAATGAAGTCTAATTAGTAGTGGTTACTGCTGCAGGCAAATGTTTGCCACCAAATAAAGAGATCTGGAGAAAGTAAAAATGGAAGTTGGTGCTTTGAGGTATTGAAAGGCGAAAAAGGGAATACTTGAGGGAAATAATAAGCAAACAGCAAGCAGACTTAGAATGGGAACACACAGACCGGAGGTCTGAAACGGCAAAAGGAGAGGCTGAAGGAATGCACAAAAAAAAAAAAAAACGTTGGAGAAATGTCGATTTGCAAACACAGTTGGACAACGGGGGGGGGTTTTCAAATACAGCGAGGGAGAGCGAGAGAGAGAGAAAGAAAGAGTTCTGAGAAGCTGCAGATTGAACTGCAAATCACAGTCAACCAAGAAATGATTCCCAGACCACAGAGAGCCTGTTGCCATGGAAACGTCATCATTGCAGGCGCTGCTTTAATCTGTGGAAGCTTGTTAAGTTAACATGAGGTTCAGGCAGCCACCTTATGCTTCTGTACTCACAACACAACGCTGTGCCAGGATTGTGGCCGCTCACTGCAAACAAGATGTCTTTACAAATGTTTTTGTTATTAGAAGGCAGGATTAATTCCTTTCTAGTTGTGCGCTGCTTTTTTTTCCCCCCATTTCTTTGGCATAAAAACTGGTTTGAAGATTTTCTGATTTTGTCGTTTGGAACTGCCCCTCCCCCAACACCCCTATAGGAGTTGACTCTAATTATATCAATTTTAGAGACAGAGAAGTGGCAACCTGATTCTGATGGATTAGACGGGAGTGAAAAATCAAACTTGCAAGAAGGGCTGGGAGAAGGGTGTGATCTTGTACACTGCAATGGACAATCGAAGCCGATTGGGTTAAAGGGGCAACCAGAGTATATGGCTCCACTGTTGACTGTCTAAACGGATGAGGAGTTTGCTCTGAGGCTTTAATGTCCAGCAGCGGAGCGGTCAGGCTTTCAGTTACACAAGCAGCTCAGTCCTGACAGCGCGGTCGCATGGTTTAGGATTGGATTTGCTTCTCAAATCAGATATCTGTTGGTTCGCTCCAGTCATCCTGCAGAATCAGCAGCATTAACAGTATTCACCAAGGGACGAGAGAGGAGATGATAAGCCTGCCTGCTTAATGATAATAGTGCCATAAAGCTGCATACAGTGAGAGCAGGAGATGAATTAAAGCATGATTTACAAGGGCATAGTTCAAGCCTGCAGAAAAGGCATATTTATTTGCTGCCCTGATTGTGTAGGTGAATAAAAGCCCTGGAAAAGTTAGAAAGAATGGAGAGGTGCAACCAGGTCAGACTCCGGGAGGCCTGCTTGGACCAGATAGCTGTGACATATGAGTGTGTGAGAGGTGCTGACACCCGGTCCGGCATTAGCTGCGAGAAGAGAGTGTGATAGATGGGGGCAGCGTGAGCGAGACATCAAGGCTTTAACCTAGTTTGTGAGAAGCTTTCATCAGCCAAAGTGTAGTATTGAATATAGATAAACAAATAAAAGAAATTGACCAGTGAAGCAAAAGAGTAGCACATCCCTCAAGGAAAAATTGACTGTTTATTGAATACAGTTCAATTACGTTAAGACTAGGTATATATCTCATTAATAAATTTAACAATAGCTGCATACTCCTGGATGTGCTTGTGTGTGTGTTTAATTAGTGTTTTTTCTCAGCAAATTCTGAAAACAACATCTAACAACAAACCTAACAATGCTTTGATTGCTAACCCTGCATCCCCTCCTGCGTCCTAACTCCAGTAATAACATTCTCCTCTTCTCATACCTGTCAAATCTCTCTATAAATCCTCCTGACATTAGGAATTACTACTGCTGTAGTACTCATCCTCACTATCTTGATCTCAGGAAACCATTTCGCTGCCTCTGGGCCAGCATCCCTGTTGCTACATCGTCAGCTGTCGGCCACTTTTGGTTTGTGTTTGGTTATTTCTTTTCTTTTCTTTTTTTTTTTTTTTATAAAACCAGTGCAACAATTGTTCAACAAGTGTCAGAGCCATATTCTACTGCCAAAAATACTGAATTTATGTGCATGGTTGCATAGTGTTGAGATCTGGGCTTTAAGAATTTTAACAATCTTTACATTTTACTTCCTGGGCTGAACCAAGAAGATGGGAAATTGACTGGCATTTATCAGCCTGTGTCTTACCCCTGACTCCCTCCTTCAAAGTAGTTTCAGGAATTGGACATATTCAAGGGCAATTATTGAGATTAAAAAACAAAAATAATAAACCACCTAATTCAAGGGTGTGATTTAAGATGTTATGGTTTTATTCACTCGTTGCTGAGAACATCCCCACATATACTGCGGTCTTGGCTCTTTTTCTGCTCCACAACAATTAAACAGAAATTTGTGGGAACTTGAATCAAATTTATTTACTCTTTTGCACCTTTTGTTGTTGGCAGGTCTTAAAGAGAGTTCTCTGGTGCTGCTTAATTAGCCAGTAGCCCATCGGATAACCATCACCCTCTCTAGTTTCCACAGGGTTCTCTAGATATTCTCCACTGTAGTTATGTTTCTATTAATTTCCATTTGGAGCCAATTTTTTTTTTTTATTATTTGCTTGAACCGTTCATCTTTTTGGCTAGCTCTTATTTTTAGCTTTACATCCCTTCAGCTTATGATAGTTAATTAGCTTGTTGTTTAACCTGTAAATAGTTGATACCAAATAACTTCTGAGGACCCCTAGAGGAATCCAGAGTACCACCAGTGGTACCTGTACCACAGTTTGACAGCCATGGATATGACAAGTTGTAGTTTAAAATTTTTGCCTCAGTTTGTGGCAGCTGGGAGGCTTCAGCATTAGAGGGCATTGACATTTAGTTTACAACATATCAGACTCCTGTAAATAACATTATATATGCACTTCTTTTAGAAAATTGCATGGCATTGCCTCCTAATTGTATTAGAGCTCAACTAGAATCAAAGTCTAGATCACTTGCGAACTCTTTAAATCTGCTTTCACTCTGTCTCACCATGACTGTTCCTCAGACAGGCCTCACATCAGCCACAGACGGTTCTCATCACCCAGTGCTAATGAAACTTTGCTGGGTGAAAACGATCCTGCAACCTTTTTAAATGCCACGTAGACGACAAGCGCAGAAACACTTTAAACAAACCTTACAAAAACAAAAGAAACGCTGGTTGCGCAAATAATGAATCCATTCATCCTGATCTCTTTTTTAATAATCACTTGCCATGTTTGAAGGAGATTTCGAAAGCAGACCTTAGTAAGATTAAAAAGAGCAACATAAAAGCTTTGGACACAGATTGGTCAAAATTATTGGAACAGAGACATTCAGGAGGGAATTAACGCTACAGCTGGTCACTGTAGTGAGGTTCAGGGTATTTCTAAGCTACTAAAGTCAGTGGTTGGAGCTCAGGATTGGTCAGATTTTACAACAGTGAATAACAAAATCCTATTGCAACTGCATGTGGACATACAATCATAGGAGACTAGTGTAAAGGGATAAATGCTAAACAAGAATTTTCTCCTCTGGAAAAAGAAATAGTCCTTATTGCTACTGTTTGCAACACGTGCCTCTTAGTTCTGCTCCACTCTGAACATTAACATGCTGAACAGACACTTCTCTAATTATCCCACGAATGATTATACAAAAACAAAACACTTCAGGAGCGTTCTAATCTCCATCATTCTGTTCGACAGACTTTTATTTTTTTTATGTAGAATACTAAGATATTTGTTTGCTCCCTAATAAATTACAGAATGCTTCATAATTTATATTCATAACATGCACAAGAGGAACAGTTTTGCACAGCGGTAATCATTTAGACATGACTCTCAGGTTATGCTGAGAAAGTCGAGAAGAGCCATGTGGGATTTAAGACTCGTAGGGAAACTGAAATGATTGGCAGACAAATTTATAGTTTGTTTGTGTTTTTGTTTATTTTTAAGGTGGAGCCTTGGGAATATTGCACGTCTCATTTTCTGTATTTTATTTTCAATTTTTTCCAGATGTAGACACCACTAAGGACCCTTGTCAAAAGGTTAAGTGCAGCCGACACAAGGTGTGTGTTGCCCAGGGCTATCAGAGAGCCGTGTGCGTCAACCGCAAGAAGCTTGAACACAGGTGAGTAAGAACTGACTAATTCCCCAAACACAGAAGTCCTCGTCGAACACACTGACACCAGGTCAGCACAGCTAGTTTACGCTGGTTGTCAGAGTGGAATGTGTTGTGCCGCGGGCCAGAATAATGAAGCTTGTTTGTGCATCCGAGTGATTCGACTTCCTGCTGTTTAATGATAAGCTAATGCATTCAGACAACATGGAGGAGACTGTTTGCGTCATGCTCTCATGCTCAGCTCGGAGCTGCTGCATCTGAATTAGCACAGCGGTGGCTGTCTCAGCTGGACATAATGAGACTGAAGTGTTTGCATGTCCCCTGTCCAACAGACTGAAGCAGCCCGCTCTGCGCTCTCCTGATGGAAACTGTCAGCCCTGTCCCATCTCCTCCACCGGGCCTGTGTGTGGATCAGACGGACACAACTACGCCTCAAAGGTACAATTAGAGCAAGTTTTTACTCGTGGAGATGGGAAATGACGTCATATGAGCAAAGCAAAACATTTTTCATAAAATGACTTCTTTTTTTTTCATAATTTGCTTGTTAGATCTGGTTTTGTTGCATTTTTTCTAATAAAGTTTATTTTCTAGGTTCTTTTGTTTTCTTGTAATAAAAAATGATTTGATTTCTGTTTTGTTATGTTTTCTGACATATGACGTGGAGTTTATACCATTATGATATCATGTAATCCTCACAATTTTACTGTCTAATTTTATTTCCCACAGGCAAATCCTAATTATTATTTAGGTCATAATTTTGGAGTTTATTAGGAAGAACTTGGACAACATCCCTTTTTCATGAAGAGTATAACATGTTTTAGCTGAGATTTTGTTGACAAATTAAGGCTGAACCATTCAATTTAATAAACATGCTTCTGTTTACTTTAAATTTTAAATTCCTTTCAATGGTAGAGTGAAAATCCTGTATACTGATCTATATAGTGGTAGTTACAGTGTGTAACAAACAGCTAATACACTGATATGTTTATTCAAAGCTTTCGCTTTCTGCACAGTGAGCAACATGAGGAGAGTCTCATGGGATAAAAGGGGGACAAAGAGCCATGATTTGTTGCCTCACAGGGACCAATTGATGGCTTGTGGTGACAGAGTCCTATGTGTTTATTGATTAATGCTTTGTCTTTTTGGATCTTTATTCCCGACCTTGTGTGAGAGCAGAGGTTGGACGACGCATTTAGGAGCAAGTTTCCGATTTGAATCGCAGCTTACAGTCATTCACCTCATGAATATTTGATCTGTGTTGCAGCAATAACTCATTTTAGTTCACCTTTGTGTCCCCTTTTCGATGTCACTGGCGCGTGTGTGTGTTAATAAATGTGTGTGTGTGTGTGTTGCAGTGCAAGCTGGAGCAGCAGGCGTGTCTTACAGGAAAGGATCTCACCCTGAAGTGTTCGGGTCTGTGTCCTTGTCCAACTGCAGCTCCGGCATCCAAGGAGGCTAAACGTGGTGAGATCAAACTCTTTGACAAAAGTAAAAAAAAATAAACCAACAAGAGAAATTGCATTTCCTGGGAAAATACAGTTTGAATGTCGAGTGCTGAATGACTTTGTTGAAATTAGCAGAAGCTGAAACTGAGTTATTAAAGCTAAAAGGAGCAAAACACTTGTTAAAAGTCAAAAGTAGGAAAACTCCAGCTTCAAGCTAAATGTAGCAAAATGCTAGCTAAAAACTAAAAATAGCAAAACCCAAGCTAAAAATAGCAAAAGGCTAATTAAAGCTTAAAGTAGCAAAAGAAGACAAAAAAAGAGCAAGTATGCTGAATCAGATTTCAAAGAAAAAAATGAAGAAATTAAAGAGATCTCAATGTATTTCTACAAGATAAATGTGTGTAAATAAAGTCAAACATTTCAAAAAGTATGAAAGTTGCGAAAACTGTCTTACCACCCATTTCTTGAATAAGCTAAACATTTTGATATATGGCTAGCACAAAGTAGGCATAAATAGATTGCAAAGAACAGGAAAAAGTGAAAAAACAGGAAAACACATATGTGAATGTTAAATCATCATTCACACAAGTGTGGCATTTAGATCACTGCTATAGCTGCTTTTTTAACCTTCACACTCGCCCTCCAGCTCTGCAATCATAACCGCATAAATAGGTGATCCAAACATCATCTGCATATTTTGTCTCCGGCTTCCACAGAGAGCTGCACCGGCCAGGATCTGTCCGATCTCGGTGAGCGCCTGAGGGATTGGTTCCAGCTACTGCAGACCAACTCCAAGCAGAACAATAACAGCAAGCCGGTGGCCAGAACTGCTGCAGCCAGCACCACATCAGGTTAGAGCTTTTACCAGATCACTCCCAGTAGTGAGGAGGAGGGCATGTTAATGCTGTATTTACACATACACACACAATGGGATGGTGTTTCCTTTCAGATGCTGGTGTCTGGGTTAAGAATTTGTACTTGCAATGGAATTAGAAATGCAAAAAACAAGGAAAATGACCATGACAAACAAAGGATCATTTAAGTTAATGAGGCGTTATACACAGATGTTTCAGGAGAAGCACATTGTGTCTGTATGTTTGTATTCACATCTGCACTTGTTAAAAATGTTTTAAGAGACTCATTAAAACCCCAGTTCTACTAAAACCCTTTTTAAGACATTTTCGAACCTGAGTGGCAGAAAATGAACTTAGGCATTTACAAAAAAAAGGCCTCCTCCCACTGGACTGTTTTGTTTCTAGTTTACTGCAAAGAGCATTTAAATCAGCTGGGACTGTGTCTGAAAGAATAAGGTTGAAACTTTCTCTCTCGTTTAAAAAACAGGCCGCATCTGCAGCACATTATTTCAGTGAACAACAGAATAAATGTCATGTCTACAGGCGCTTTAATGATGCGACAGTGGAATTGATAAGACTATTAATTTACACATTTACTCATTTTTTTAGCCATCCTTTCTTCCTGCTGTAAGATTTTGATTACACATCCTCTTCCTGTTTTACACGAACACACACATTTTCAGAATCAAAAGCTAGGGTTAGGGGTTGTTTGTACCAAACCATCACAGTACAGACGTTTTGTCCACTGCAGTATAAAGCTAATATGTCGGTTGCAGGTGATCACCACTCCCATCTACAATCAGGCGTGTTTTATTTAGCTGCAGTTTGTAAACAGCCATGACAAAAAAAGAAGCAAAGGAAAATACTATTCAAATATTCTACATCAAGCAAAGCATGAATGGCTGGTTCAGAATAACACAAACGTGCCTGTTTGTTTCAAATCAGCCAGGAAGCTTTCCTTGGTATGGTCCATGGCAGCAGTGGAGCAGCAGAGAGTGACAAGATGTTTTCGTATGGCAAGCAGTTGTGTCATATAATCCATGCCTTGAAACAACTACGGCAGGCTATTTGTGTATTTATTTGATATAACTAATATCAAGAGTCATTTTCCCACACTTGCCCTCACTTGCTGAGAAGCTAAGTTTGAGTGTTTCATATTGTATTTATTTTTTGCATTTTAACTTTGTGAGATGTTATTAAGTTCTGTTTTGCTCTTTATGGTGCAATTTCTTAGGTTGAAAAAAATTGAAGCAAACACCACCAGGTTTTGCCTTCTGTAATATTTTCTTAACCCAAGAAGAAGATACCTTATTGGAGTTTATAAAACTTTTTGTTTGGCAGGTGGCCCTTAGGGCCGATCAGACTGGATGAATAAGATGGTACAATGGGACTTTTTTGTTTTGTTAGTGAAATTACCAATTGACAAATCCTGCCTTGCTGTACATGACTAACCTAAAACCTTCCCACTAGGAAGGTTTTATTTTATTTTGTCTCTGCTTCTGCTTCTTCCAATATTAAATTAGATCAATTAAAGATTTCTTGGATATGTTGATCTTGCTTACTGCAAAACTTCAGGATAAAAATCAAGAAACATAACCCAATATGGAAACATCTCAGCACTGGTTGATCAGAACAAATGATAATGATTATTCATTTGATAAATATGTGAATTGCTGGATATAGGCTAAGTAACAAAGACACCAATGAATAAAGCTTGATGATTTATGCAAGAGTGCTGCCATGATTTTATTTTCTCTTTGTGCAGCTGCCTGCTGAAATAAATAAATGTTTGTTTGTGTTTGGCAGTGCTGGACAGGAGCCTGGTTGCCAGCTGTAAGGACTCCATTGGCTGGATGTTTTCCAAGCTAGACACCAACAATGACCTGTACCTTGATCAGGCCGAGCTGGCTGCTATCAACCTGGACAAGTACGAGGTCTGCATTCGGCCCTTTTTTAACTCCTGCGACTCCTACAGGGACAGCAAGGTGTCCACTGCTGAATGGTGCCTTTGCTTCTGGAGAGAGAGTGAGTTTTCTGAGGATGTCATTTATGTTTGATCAAAGTTTTCCATTTGACCCATGTAACTTCCTCTGTATGTCGTGCTGCTCAGTCACTATTTGCCTTTCTACTAAGCCTTATGCCCCTAATGAGGTCAAACGGTCAGTGTCTGGGGTTAAAAATATTTCTGGTGCTTGTTAACAAAATGGCTCTAACGCAGCATTGTAAATGAGCTTGTTACTCAACCAGCTAAGCAGAAACAAGTTAATTTGTGATCATTTCATTTTACAATTACAGTAAAAGATGAGGCTAGCATTCCTCGAAGGAATGCACATTACAGGCCACCTTGCATGCCAAAGTTTTTAACAAAGATCTTGTGTGATATGATAGCTTTTAAGATATGTATTGAGGATGAGTCTCAGCTACTACAACACCAAATCTTAGCTCAATGTGTGTAAATTAGCTGAGATATAGCCATCTTTGTCTTTGCTAAGGTTGATAAGCTGGGACAGCCATCTTAAATCAGGTTGACTTCAAAAGTAAATAAGAGAGAATAAGAGAATTTCATTAAAATCCATCCACTGGTTCATGAGATATTTTGTCAACATACAGACAAACAAATACATGCACACACAGACAGAAGCAATTACATGAGCGCCCACCTACCATGATGATGAACAATAACTACTCATAAAGGAAAGTTCAGTTTTGGCTTTTGGTAATCATTTGTGTTAAACTAACTGTGACATTACTTTCTCTTATTTAAAAAAGATACAATTTAAAATAAAAATATGATACAATACAATACAATACAGTACAGTACAGTACAGTACAGTACAGTACAGTACAGTACAGTACAATACAATACAGTACAGTACAGTACAGTACAGTACAATACAGTACAGTACAGTACAGTACAGTACAGTACAGTACAGTACAGTACAGTACAGTACAGTACAGTACAGTACAGTACAACACAATACAATACAATACAATACAATACAATACAATACAATACAATACAATACAATACAATACAATACAAAATACTTTATTGCCCTCCTTGAGAATATTAGTTTTGGACTAGTGCTGTCCAAATAGCT
>JAOXNZ010000105.1:14081752-14096564 GCA_028566095.1 Kryptolebias brasiliensis
ACAGACTTACTGTAACCTTCTGTTCTAATTTCAAATAACCTTTATTTCAAATGAAACTCCAATCCAATGCCAGTGGACACTGTTGCTGCAAGATCAATAAAAATTCTGTAACAAATAAATTGTGTGATTAACTGCTTCTTTTTTTGTAGTTTCTCTCTGTATAGGTTACACAATGGGTGTAAAACAAAACTTGGTGCAAAGGTGAAGCATGGTGAAAGGGAGAATGCATTAAATTTTAGACTGACCATGACAATATGCTGGAAATCACTGAACAGGAAAGGAAATCTTTTTTTCTTTTTTTTTTTTTCACAGAGTACTATTTCCTTTCACAAACAACATTTACAGTGCATGTTAATTTAGCATTTGTATGTTTTGGTATAGACGGCTTATTTTTTAGTCCTGGATAAAGGCATTTTTCAATCTGGATGTGTTTACATGGGCTGCTAGGACAGGATGTTGGTATAAGTCATTCAATTTTGCCAAAAGAATAAAGGTTTGTGTGCCAGAACAAAAAAATACACTTTTTTGTCATACCTTAAAAATACATTAATACATCAAGAAATCAGAGGCCATATATATTAACAAAGCTTGCACAAAGATAGATAGATAGAAAGACAGACAGATAGCTAGATAGATAGATAGATAGATAGATAGATAGATAGATAGATAGATACACCAATAACTTAGTTAGATTTGTCTTTTTACCTGAGGTCACATAGCCTATTTTTTTATACAGGTTCAAGATATCTGCGGATGAAAAATAAATTGTATATCTTTGTTTTTGCCTAATCCAGTAAGCGCTATGACATAAATAAACTAATTTTATTTGTTTTTATTTATTTTATCTAGTTAATATTTTACGTCAGGCAATACTTGTACTTTCCCGCGTTATTTTTCGGCAGGCATTAATCCGGTCACCTGCGGGTCCTTCCTCCTTTTTACGTCCCTAAGTGAGGCCGGCGTCAAGATGGTGAGTCTTGTGGTGAAAATTATTATTAAAATCAGCTCAACATCAGAGTCATCCGTCCTTCAACACACACGTCCTGCAGACTAGTTGATTGTTAAAGTGTCCTTTATAATAATACGACAATATTATTAAAGTACAAAGCACTTAGAGGAAGTATTCCGCGCTTCATTTCAGCAACTAGCCTAGCTGATGTTGCTCCGTAGGTTACACTGTATCTTTGGACCTGCTTTAAACCAGTTGTAGTATTTTGTTCTCAGTTTGTTTCAATTTGTAGTGACATGTACTTAATCTATACGGTTGCTTTCAATACTGAGTTGTTATAAGGGTAGCCGAAGTCGCTAACGTTAGCCTACAGTGCTCAACAGTGGAAAAACGAGGCCTACTGTAATTAGGATGTCTCAGTATTTTCAAGATTGTTCAGCTAAATAGATTGGTACACAAACATGCAGGAAATATTGAGAAATCGTCTATATTCTTAGCAGCATCGTTAATGTATCACCAGCAGTGCTGTAATCGATTTACTGACAGATGTCACGGTAAGACATGGTGGTGCGTTTGTGTGTGATTATCTAGATCACTGTTTTAAATGGTGAGAAGTTAGAGAACTGGATTTACTTTTTTGGCTTGTGACAATGTTTTGTCTAAGGTTTGGGAAGGGTCAGAGTGTTAAGTTCTTGTTGATATATTTGCATTTTGAGATTTACGGAAGTCCCACTAAGAACTGATCCTCCCTCACAGTCTGGCTCGTTTACCTGCCTTACATATGAATCGTTTTATGAACCAAAATCCTGTTGCCTTCTGTTAAAGCATTTATGAGCCCTTGTACTTGAAGCTAAACTCCATGTGTCCTTAGTTTTGTTATCTCCGTCTTCTCACACAGAACGACACAGTAACAGTCAGGACCCGCAAGTTCATGACGAACCGACTGCTTCAGAGGAAGCAAATGGTAAGGCATCACACGTTTGGTCTCCGTCATAATGCCCGTCTGCCAAGCAAGATGTTTATTCTGCGCTTAATGTTGTCGTAGGTCGTCGATGTCCTCCATCCTGGCAAGGCCACAGTCCCCAAGACAGAAATCAGGGAGAAGCTTGCCAAGATGTACAAGACCACCCCTGATGTTGTGTTCGTCTTTGGCTTCAGGACTCAGTTCGGTGGTGGCAAAACAACAGGCTTTGCTATGGTTTACGATTCATTAGACTACGCCAAGAAGAATGAGCCCAAACACAGACTCGCCAGGGTGAGTGTGCAACAGTTTGCCTCATTTGCATGAATAGGGTTATTTATAAAAGTAAATGAAATGTTAATTTTGTATTATAATTTTTTTTTCTTAAGGTGGTGTGTGTATATGTAAAGAGCATTTTCTTTTGCTCTCACTGTACATCCTAGTTATCAGCAAGCCAAAATTTACTGTTGTGAACATGTAGTTTTGTCTTCAAAGGCAGCAGTGTAGGCATCTCCTGTTTTCTCACTCAGGCTGTGTCTATGAAACGTAACTCAACCACCTCACAAATCCAGCCTCATTAGGACCGTAGACTCTGAGTTAGACTTATTTATTTAAAAAACAATCTGGTTACCCTAACTCCAAAAAAGTAATATTCAGAATGCTAACCTTAATTGGGCTATTTAGACTTTCACCTTAATTGCAGTATTGAGATTAGCTGACATAGTGCAGCTTTACATTCCAGCAGAAAGAGGGCAGAACACAACTACTTATGTGGGAAAGAGCAAATTACCCATGTGGCAGGAGAAACTGCACTTTACAGTTACTTTCACTTGGAATATGATTGGCCCTGCAGTTTTAAACCGATTTAAGTAAGTTTGTACTGGTTCAGTGTTGTGTTCATGCTCGTTACACTGAACTTTAAAACAAGCACAATTTCAGCAGAGCGCTCTGTGATGTAACCCTGAGGTGTTCGGTCTGAAGGAATATACACAAGCAAACATATTGGAGTTTGTATAGTTTGTGTAAGATGAGCTCTTTCTAACGAGTGATCAGCTGCTTTACTTTACTCTTGTTTTCATGGGTTCCTGTGGGACCCTCCCCAACACAAGTATCTGTCAAGATTGTCTGAAGGAAACATTTTAAATGTCAGAAATATAGCTCCTGGATGAGCTGAAATTCTCATCTTACTCTGAGAATCTGATGAAGCAAGAATGTGTTTCTAAATATTTTTTAAGTGTACAGGTTCTTTTAAGGGTTATTGAATACACATTTATTTAAATTAAACAAATATTGCTTTTTTTTAATGGAAAAATATGTACTGATAAAAAAAAATCAGAGTTGTAGATCTGCCACCAGCTGCTCTGATTGTTAAAGATGGACCCTAAAAACATCATATTGGTCGACCTTGGCCCAAACAGCACTTTTGAAAATGTTTCATTGCACTGTTCAGTTTTTTTTTTTATCATGTGGTTATGTTGTGAATTTTTGCAGCTATATGCAAATTGGACTATAGTCTCCAGTCGTAGAATGATTTATTCATATTCTGTTGCAGAACAGGTATGACTTCAATGTGGTGACACTTTAAAATTTTCTTCCTCAGCACGGTCTGTATGAGAAAAAGAAGACCTCAAGGAAACAGCGTAAGGAACGCAAGAACAGAATGAAGAAAGTACGAGGCATCAAGAAGGCCAGCGTTGGTGCTACTGGCAAAAAGGTAACGTGTTGTCAAGAAACCAGGAACTGATCACGTTCTTATTTTCATCTTGGGTTTTTGATATATGTGTTTTTTTCTGTTAGTTTGCTATAGTGTAGATTATTTATGTTTCAAAATCCAAGCAAAAATGTTCAAGGAAGAAAATGCATCATATTTAATCTACTTAGGTTTTTGTTGACATTTCCTAGTTCACACATTTTTTTTTGGCAACGCTGATGTTTTCCACTGGTATTTACTGTTTTGGTTTCTTCTGTCATCTTTCCAACTTTCTCATTTTCTTTGGAAACTGTAGAAGGTAAATGTCAGAATGTGGGCTTACTGCATTGTACAGATAATCCAGGAGTTATAGATGGTAGCTAACTCCTGCCTTCATGCCTTCACACTCTCACCTATCTAATTGAGAAGCCTTAATGCTTTTTTCTTCTGGATGTAATTGCTGCATCCAGTGTGAAAGGACTTGATCCAGTGGCCATCCCTTCTGCCAGTACTAATAAGTCCCGCAGTAGACTCATTTAGTTCTATACTCTGTTTCGAAAACCCGACAAGTCTGACCAACAAATGAAACCATTTTTAAAAAGGTACTAATCAGTAACATGTGCTGTGTAGCTTTGCTTTAGTGAAACATATACTGCTCTGTAGCACCAGTCATTGATTAAGTTTTGTAGAATTGATCTCTGAACTAAATTTACTTTTTGTTGTACATAGTAACTAATAGCTGCAGTGCAGCTAGTTAGGAAAATGTCATTGAGCTTTTGATTTGGTAAACTCAGCCTTGGAAATACAGTTCAGAGATCTTTTCTATTCCATGTTTCAATATTCAACATGTTAATATTGTTTTGTTCCACCTTTTTGTTTTTAATTTTGCTTCCCCTGGATTTCTTTTGCAGAAATAAGGTGTCAGTTTTCAGGTAGAGAAGAAGAATAAGCATGGTGTGCCATTGTGCTGCACATCCTGAGCTAATACTTTTGAGCTGTCCTGTGCATGTTCCACTCTTTTTCCTGCCGAGGGAGTTTTCCCTCGGTGTGTTCTCCCTTTCTCGTGTTACTACACCTCTGGCTAGTACTTTTCCCACCACCTCGGTCCTTTGTAGCACTCTCTGTCCTGTGATGGGTGTATCTATCAGGCTTTACCTTCCTTAGCTTCTATTTGAACTGACCGGAGCTTTTAAAGCAGGTCTGTTAAATAGAAGCTGGGAGGCTGAGTGAAGCGTGTGGATTTTAGGTTTGGTGTGTGCTTTTTGTGGGAATGAGGGGAAATAAGCTAAATCACCTGCAATGTGTGAATTTAAACTTAAACTTCGGCTTGAAAATGTTGATTTATAACTTTTTAAATTGTGAAAATACTACTATTTAATATTTGTCTTCTCTTTGATCTTAACTAATGTTGTTCTCTCCTTGCAGTGAGCCTGGAAGACCAGCCAGTGTCCACGTGCTCAAGATGGGCTTGTATATTGTCATCAAATAAAGTTTTGGGGAAAAAATGAACCTTTTGTGTATATTTATTTAAACCTCTTTCTGAAATGTAATTCAGCTCTGCTAACAGCAGATAATCTTCAAAGACTCAGTAAATCTTTAGGTGTTTACAATTTTTTTTGTCATTCACTGATTGTTTTAAAATACTTTTTAAGAACCCTGTTAAGCTGATTGTACAACACATCTCATCTTCTGTATAGTTTTAGTTTTTACTTCATAGAACAATTGCAGTGTAGTTAAAGCTTTTTAACATTTGGTAGCTGCAGTAACAAGAACATCCACACGAGGACTCCCTTCACTGACGAATGATAGTTTGTCACTGAAGGTTTCAAGCAAAACGTGTCCTCGTTGAGTTTTAGTAGAAATAGGCTTAATTGTTCTTAGAATTTTCATGAATAACTCAAACTCAGACAGTCCAGTCTGTATTTAGACCCACCCTTTCCTGTTTGTGAGCAAACACTATTTAAAACACAATAAAAAAAGTCCCTTCTCGCAGAGTGACCTTTTCAAATAATTTGCATTAAAATACCCCGAGACTGTGTAAATGAAGTGATTAAAATGCCAGGAAGTAGTCCTGTCCTCAGGGTAACCTCATTCCCCGCCGGTCTTCACATCTTGCCCATCCTTATTTGATTTTAGTGCAAGAGCTGCAGAAGAAAAACGCATGACCTGCCATGAACAAAACGATGCACTGCTCTATATGTACAGTTTACCTTAAACAAGCCTCACTTCAGTGCAATAAAAGCCTCTAAGATGCAGACATCAACTCAGCTTGTTGCGTTCTCGTGGACGGGTCTCGTGTACAGAGTGTTTCAGTGTGGAACAGGTGGGGAGGAGGGCAGATAAGAAGGCTGGAGTGTGTTGCAGCTCTGCGGTGCTCCACTGGTGTGTAGCTGTGGAGGTTTGACATAAGTGGAGCTTTCATCCCAGGGACTGGTGACAGATGGTGTTGGGAAATTAAGCCCCTCTCTCCACAACCCTGTCGGGCCGTCCCAGGAGTCTCTGCCTCTCTGTCTTTGTCTCTTGTAACATCACCTGCATCCCCTTTATATATATATATATATATATATAGTTTCTTTATTATGTTTCTCTTCTGTTTGCTTGTTTTTGTTTTAGTACTGGAATACCAAAATAAGCCATTTTCAGACTGACTTTATTTTTTAATACCAAGACAAAAAGAGTGCAATAGGTCATAAAGTTAGCACCTTAAGACCCATCAGCCTATGGGGGAATGCCTCTCGCCTGCTGCATGTTTATGTTGGAAAAGAATAATATGCCATGCTCAGAGGATGTGTTGGAAATAACAGCTACAAATTTTAGCTCAGTATCTGTAAAAGTTAAAGCCGGTTTTGTGTTGGCTAGTGTTGATCAGCTGTGGTGGCCATCTTGAGTTGTACTTAATCAGTTGTAGCTGTGCATCCTGAGGTTTTCCTTATAAATCTGGTCAGTGGGTCATGAGATATTTTGCTAACAGACATAGCTGGCCGCAATTAGTTATTGCAAAATATTAAACAAAGATTTTGCACAGGCATTCTGCTAAGAATATGTGACTCAGTTACAGCCGCACCAAATTTTAGCACATCATATGCAAAATTGACTGTTTACACATGTAGCCATTAAATTGTGATTTTTTTAAGGTGGTGTAGATTATCAAGTCATCCAGGACATTGTCAGTTCAACGAATTGAGAGAAGCTCCTTGGATGAGAAGTGAAACGTCTTCAACTACAAAATTGAAGTCCAGTTGTTTTGGATTTGAACCTTTTTTGGATTTAAGGTCAGTTGGGTTTGGTAAAAGTGCATCCAATGATAACTCTCTGCAAGTTGTATTAAAATTCATTCGGTGGTGAATGAGTTATTTTAACAGCAAAAATGAAACAAAACTGAATTCGCAAATAAATAAGTACGTGAAAGGAACAAGAGCTGATGGTGTTTAGAAGGCAATTAGCTCCAGAGCAACTGGGATGTAGGTTTGCACGTTTATAAGATACCTGAGGTGTGTGGCTGTGCAAAGGGCCTCCAGGGGCCCTTAATACACACACACCACACAGCCAGATAAGGCAGAAAATCCACCTCTGCTTTCCTTCAGGACAGAGAACAGGCTCGTAATGAGAATATTCTTCTGCCTGCTCGTACAACAAAGGTAATTTTAGGGGTTATGATAAATGCTTACGAGGAGTGCATGTTTATGCCCTCACAACAGGTGTCGTTTTAACGACCTGCCTCTCTCCGTGCAGAGTTGTGGTGTTTGAAGGCAATGGGCAGGATTCCCGATGACTTTTCACCAACACAATCTGAGAAGACATTTAAAGCGACAATAAACGTCCAGAACAATGATCTTGTTGCTTGGTTTGCCAGTTTATGGGATTTTCCAATGCCTTCACGTGTGTTATTTTTCTGACATCGCTCCTATATTCTGTGTGGATTGTTTTCCTGTTCATAGTTTCTTTTATATGTTTTTTTTTTTTTTTTTAGAGTAACTACTTTAATATATTTCCAGCTATTTCAGCCCTTATCAAAGTATCAAAACGTTCAGCTCGTTCAGAATATGGCAGCTATAACCTTTGGTATTTGTAACATTTATCATTTTTGAATTATTTAACTTCATTTACATTGTTCCTCCTCCTAAAAAGGCATTGAGATCTCTTCAAATCCTTGAAAAGCTTTCTGCTCTGTGAAATCTTCTTTAGCGTACAGGCTTAAATTTGAGCTTTTAGTTACTGTTTTGGTCATTTAAGCTTTTAGTGACTGTTATGCTGGTTTTAGTTTTTAGCTCCTGTTCTGATCATTTTAACTTTCAGCAGTTTTCCTGGTTTTAGCTTTTAGTTACTGTTTGAATATTCTTAATATTTAGCTAATGTTTCACTGGCTTTAGCTGTTTGCTGCTGTTCTAATAGTTTTAGATTTCATCTACTGTTTTGCTGGTTTTAGTTTTTAGCTATTGCTCTGCTGGTTATAACCTTTAGCTACTGCTACAATAATTTTAGTTTCCAGCTACTGTTCTACTCGTTGTAGCTTTTTGCTACTGTTTTGCTGGTTTTCGCTTTAGCTATTCTCCTGCTGGCTTTAGCCTTTAGCTTTTGTGTAGCTAATTGTAGCTTTTGTTCAGATTGTTTTAATGTAACATTTCAGTGTCAGCATCTTCAGCAAGTTTCAGCCGTCCAGCACTCAGTATTCACACAGCGATTTTCACCGAAAAACAGCTAAATTTTGTGGTTAATTTACGTTTTCATTGAACAGATTTTGCAGAGGAACGACTTGCTGCTATAAAGTGTGGCCAGGCATTCGAGGATGTGCTGCATCTTAATGAGGTATGTCTCCCTTGTTGGCCTCAGCAGGGGAATCATCACAGCTCATTTTGCAGTCCTGCAGTGTCCTATCAGCTTTGGCAGCCTGCTCTAAGTTCACTCCATCTGCCAGTTGCTAGGTGCTGATATATAAAATGATCTGTGCCTTGGTAGCCCCTGAGCACCAGGGAAGTGATTTGCTTTTGAGGACAAACTGTGTTTCGTGAATCCTAATTATCCTCTTTGCATCACCAGCCTGACATGGTTTTGTCATTTATCCCTCTCTGGAAGTGGTGGAAGAAAAAAAAAAAAAAAAAAGAAAAGAAATGTGCAGAGACTGCAGCAAATTACATCTGCCGAAACACACCGAGCTCCCATGCTTATAGCAGCCAAAATGCAATACTGGTATTATTTAGGGATGTCCTAGTCAAGATTTTTGGCCCCCAGTATCGATCCGAGTCATTTACAAATTAGGATCTGCTGATACCAGGTCTCAAGCCGATACTTGCAGTATTTTGCTTTTCTTTACAGCGTAGGCTTGCAGACTACATACCACAAGTACATTAAAGTTATTAAAATCAATGCCATCTTGTGCATGATGCCTCAGTAGCTCTATACTGCAGTAAAGAAAGCCTGTTCATTTTGTTTAAGGTGTTGTCTTATTGTCAAGAATAGAAAAAAATGTCAGGTGTTTTTTTTATACATCTTGGAAAGCCCTGTGTGTTGTGTTGAGAGAGTCGGACGTACTGTGGCTCCAACAGCTCCAAAAGGCAATGAAAACCTATTTTCTCTCCCAAGGGTTATGGGTTCATCATCCAGAACAATGAATTCAGCCACTCATTCTGTAGTTCTTTGTGTCTTTTGAAATAAAAACAATACGAAGAAGAAAACAACGAGGCCATGAACAGAGTTCCTGTCACTCATCTCTTTAAAAAAACCTCACAGGTGGAAAAACAGCAAAAAAAAAAGGACTTTGTTCTGAAGCTTAGCATTAGCATTAGCTTATAGTCTCACAGCCTGTTGCTGTTCGACATGTTGGTGCTACATCACAACAGCTGCCGTAAAACCATGCCGAGTAGGTCGACAACAAAGAGGGAGCGGAGTGTGGCAGCTACTCCAATACTGATCAATGAAAAAAGGCCTTGATCGGCTCCAATATGACACTTGCGATTGGATTGGGACACCCCTAGTATTTTCTTCCATCATTTCTTTCCACGGGTTTGGAAAGAGGTGAAAAAAATTACATGAGCGTCTAGCTGTGGCACTCTAACCAGTGTGCACATGTGGAAAACAAATCACTTCTCAGTTTCAGTCATGTGAAGTGTCCTGAAACAACTCTGTGGCCTTTTTTTTTTTCTCAGGCTCAAAGCACATCCAACCAGTATGGAAGCATGACCCCTCGGCTGCCTTTCCACCGTCCGCCAACGTCCTCGGGAACCCCGTTCATTTTTATATAGTAATATAGTAAGGACGGTGAGAGAAGGGAATGTCGTGAATGTTGCAAAGGAGTGGAGGAATACGAAGAGGGGGGTTGACAGAAGGAGAGGGAAAAGAGAGGGAAAATCAGGGGAGTAATGGGAAAGGGCAACAGATGAGAGTGACAGTATGATGGAATGCTCTGTGTCGTAGTTGTGCTCTCGAGGCTGGGAGGTGTGTGTGTACATGTGACTGCAGTTATTGAGGAATCATGTGTATCTGTGTGTCCTTGGGTTTTAGAGAAAGGGTAACTGATATAGGCATTCACATTTGTTTAACTATATAAAATAAGTGTAAGCCTTCCAATCGATTCATCACGATCTATCAGTTATAGCTTATTAAATGGAATACACCTGAAGGCTATATTGTAATGTTAATTGTAATGTTCGTGGCAGTAATTGGGCCCTCATTGACTTTCTTTCCAAGAGTTAGCATGATTGATGTCTCTTTTACATCTTTATGAAGCTACTGTTAGCAGTCTGGCTTATTTTTTTATTTTTTTCCAAGAGAAGACAAAGAGAAGAAACAGCAAATTGGCAACCCCAGTTCCTAAAACATTGGCAAGTTGCATAAAATGTAAATAAAACAGAATGCAATGATACGCAAAGCTCATAAACCCATATCTTATTCACAGTGGGTTATAGTAAACAATTCAAATCTTTAAACTAAGAAATTGTACTATTTTTAGGGGGAAAAAATTATAATTTTTAATTTGATGGCAGAAAACATCTCATAAAAGTTGGGACAGGAGAAACACAAAGCTGTACAAATGAGTGGTGCAAAGAATAAACTAATTAGGTTAATTGGCTACAGGTCAGTAAGAGGACTGTGTATAAAAAGAACACTTTAGAGAAGCCAAATCTGTCTAAAGTAAAGATGGACAGAGGTTCACCAGTCTGCGATAAAATGCATCTAAAAATAGTGGAACATTTCTGAATAATGTTCCTGATTGGAAAATGGGAACGACTTTGAATATTTCATCATCTACAGTTCATAATATCATCAAAAAATTTCAAGAATCTGAAGAAATCTCTGAGCTCAAAGGACAAGATTGAAAGTCAGTACTGAATCTTCAGGTCCCCAGATGGCAAAGTGTAAAACTGTTCTGTGGTCAGACAAATTCAAATTTGAAATTCTTTTTGGAAACCTCAGCTGCCATGTCCTCTGTTCTAACGAGGAGAGTGACCATCCAGCCTGTTATCAGGGCACAGTTCAAAAGCCTGCCTCTCTGATGGTATGGAGGTGCATTAGTGCCTATGGCATGGGCAGCTTACACATCTGGAAAGGCAACATCAATGCAGAGAAGTGTCTACAGGTTCTAGAACAACATATGCTCCCGTCCAGATGATGTCTTTTTCAGGGAAGGTCTTACATATTTCAGCAAGTCAATGCTAATGGATGCACTTACTGTATCCATTACAGCAGCATGGCTTCAGAGTAGAAGGGTTCAGGTGCTGAACTGGCCTGCTGCAGTTCAGACTTCTCACCAATTGAAAACATTCGACACATCATGAAACAAAAAATCCAGCAAGAAGAACCTAGGACTGTTGAACAGCTAGAATCCTCCATCAGACCAGAATGGGACAATATTCCCTCCAAAACGTCCAGCAGCTGCTCTCCTCAGTTCCTAGATGTTTACAGACTGTTGTTAAAAGAGAAGGAGATGATTCACAGTGGGGAACGTGGTACTGTCTCATTTCTTTTTCAAATGTGTTTCTGCCTTCAAATTCAAAATTACCTTGTTTTTTTTCTAAAAACGGCACCAGTTCTTAGTTATGTCACTGTGTTCCACTGTGAATTAAAACTGGGTTTATGAGGTTTTCAAATTGTTACATTCTCTTTTTATTTACAGTTCACGCAACGTCTTCACTTTTTCAGAATTGATGTTGCAGATTTTATACTTAGTAAGTACAAAACCATGTAGTGTTTGAGCCGCTCACATCACACATCCGTTTGTAAGGATTAGGTACAGCATGTTTTTCTTAGCTCGTGCACATCTGCACATTCCTCCACTCATTGGTATTCCTGTTCATAACACCCTCCTCAATCAGCAGCGGAGAAGCTCTGATTAATGGCAACAGTGAGGGCAATCTCCGTGTGATTCATTAAACAGGACCGGCGTGAATAAAAAGGAAGATTTGCTCATATTGCAATTTAGATTCCATAATATGTTCTGTCGCTGGAAATAATTCATGGTGTTGTTAGTGGCTCTCTGAATATGCACACACACACATACAGAGCATTGATGAAACTTCTGAAAATGTTGAATTGCTGATCATTGTTATGTCCAGCCGTAGTTGGAATAACTAATATCTCTGTTTGAGCAAAAAATTAAATTAATGTTCTTTTTTTTTTACTTTGCACAATTATTGGCTTCTGCTTTTCTTGTCAATTTAAGCTGTGCCACATCACAAGTAGACGACGTAAAAACATCTTCCGGGCCTGCCAAAACAGGGGTTACTGAATACCACCAGGCAAGAGCGCCATATTTGTGCATTTAATTGTCATGTGTTAGCCAAGCTTAAAAAAAAAAATCCCCTGGTTTATGAGCTCATTTGAGCCAAAAGAGACGTTCACACAGACCGAACCTGACAAAAACCCATCTCTAGAAAATCGCCTCCACGCTCTCATCCACCTGATTATCACAGACTGATTCCTATCAAACATTATCCCTATGAATGTGCATGAACATGGACCATCAGGCGAGTGTCATTACGGCTGCCCATTTGCGAGGTAAGAGACGATGGGATGTGACAGCGAGGGAATTAGCTTTGTGTTGGCTCTCTGTCACTCTCATCCTAAACTCTACTTGGTGAGGGAGTGTGATTATACACAGTAATTTTTAACTTAAGGCTTTTGCCCTTTTCGCCACACTCCGTGCTCTGTGACTGATGTCACAGCAGATAAGGCACTCACTATTGATAACTATTTGACAGAACGTCACTTCAAAAATAACTGGACAATCCCTTTAAACACTCCATGCCTCACTTTTCTCTCCAGCCTTACTGCAGAGCACACAAAGGCCACATGTTGTGTAGCTGCAGTGGAAGCCTCCTGATTTCTGCTGCCTTTTTCTCCAAGGTGATTGCTGATCTGAGTGATAAAATGGATGAAAGCATCCAGGTGGAAAGCCAATCATACAGAGATACCTTGTATTGCTTTTTCATTATAGCACACCTACATGAAATGCTTGTTGCAGACAGTGTAACTGAGCCGAGGCTGTGTTTCTCTGGGCTGTTATCTCCTGCACTGCTCCCTTACCGAGCAGAGTTAAAAATCAATAGGTTCTGACCTTACCTCTGTCAGAGGCTTTGTTGGAGACCCCAACCCACAGAGCAGGACCCACCGTGTCTCCCACTGTCTCACTACAAGCTCTAGTTGACTGCTAAAGAGAGCTGCTGGGAGGAAGTGGAGTGCTTATGGACAGCATGATCTGATCACAACAGTCTCTGCACAAACTGGTGATAATCTATCTATACACAAAAGATTCCAATATGTTTAGCAGTTTGTTTTTTTTAAATTAATATATACTTTAAACTTTGAAATTGGCAAGCAACACTGTTTTCGCTCGTGTCAGTATGTGTGTTGGTGTCTGTCTTTCCAGCCTTATCTTATTCAAACTTCAAGATAGTTTTCACAATTGGAAAGTGTTGAGCAAGACTTTATAGGATAAATCGCCCTGATAAAATATCTTTTAATTATTATTCTGTCCTCTAATGGCCACAACAAGTAAGTATTTGACTTTGTAGCCTTAAAATGTACACAAAACACACACGGCACTCTCTGAAACCACAGCGCATGCTCTAATACCAAATCCCATTTAAAGCTTTACTTTAAAGTGCTGTTTTTGACCAAATATTTACAGCTTATTCTATGAAATATTCTTTGCCTTTCCAAACTTTGAAGATAAATTGTGTATTGTTGTACTCTACTACATTTGCTGTAATTTTTACAATAAAATCTTCAGAACTCTAAACTTTTATTGAACAAACAAATCTGTTTCCAATATTGTAAGAAAGGTTGCAATTCAGAAGGAGCACTTTCTCCCTGTGTCAGTATTTGTGTGGATGAATTAAACTGCGTGTTGAGAAGGCGATTAATTATTAAGAGGGACCCAGATTATAAGCTGTTCCCTGTTGTGCAATCAGCTGCACTGAGATGAAAAAAAGAGTATGGAGAAATATGGCAGAATGGGATGAATGGTTTATGAAATATGAATATCCGGCTGGGAGGTGTACTGGACAGGGAAGTGCTGGCTCATTTCTCAGACTGGCTCAGACTGAAAAATGGACTTTAAGTGAACAAAACGGCAAAGAAACGACAAACCGAAACAAAACTTAAAGGCCTAGCATTCATTGAAGGAATGCATTTCATGCCAGAGCTTTAAAGTTGAGAAATGATGGCGTAGTAGCTGTTTTGGTCAAACCTTGAAAATAACATTGCAATGCGCAAACTTGTGCAACATTGTGAGAATGCTGCTTTTTTTTTTTTACTCCTAAAGTAAAATATAGAAAAGGTTACGGATGACTCATTTTATTATGCCAGTAAAAAACATCAGTAATTGTCTCCACAGACTAATGTTTGCATTTTATATCCATATAGCATTAGCAATCATTCATTAATTGGAGGAGCACTTACTCTAAGCGCTTCCCTCTGTGTGTTGGCACTAAAATAGAACACCTTGGCAATCCCTAATGGCTTCTCCAACATATGCATGACTTCATGCCTTCTGGTGCAGCTATTCCAAGAACAGCAGCTATGATTAGCATGATAGCAGCGATCTTTGTTCCCGGTGAGATACGAGCCAGAGCCTCAGACATGATGCAAACGTGAAACATGAAAGCTGATGCAATGAAATGAAAAGGATGTGTGCTGTGATTGTGGCATTGTCACAGTGAGGTTTATGTACACTGCCAGGGCAACATTAGTGGCTGAACTGCATCATGCTGTTCTG
>JAOXNZ010000105.1:14136423-14153687 GCA_028566095.1 Kryptolebias brasiliensis
ACAATATATCATGACTGAATGCCAGAAAGAGTGTTCATGTACATACAGCACGTTTTCAGTCAGCGTCACCACACACATAACTCGTTGCTGACTGACAGAAACATGACAAGAGTAGATTTTGTTCCGCCGATAAAGTCTCCAGGATGTGATGTTGGAATTTTGCTCTCAAACTCTTTCTTCCCTTCCTCTTGTTGTCTTCCTCTTCTTCACTTGGCTCTGTTTTTGTTTGACTTTTTTTCTTTTATGGCATCCATCCTCTTCTCTCTGCACACATACTTATCTCACCCTTATTTTTATTTTTTTTGTTACTCCCGCTTCCATGTTCTTTCTTTGGTTTGCTTGCCAGCAGCGCTTGTGCCTGGAACAGAGCACCAGGGCAGACATCTGTCACACAGTGTCCCTGATCTGATCTGTGGCTTTAAGCATCGGGGTCATGAGGAGTAGCAGCCGTCAGTCCAGACGCAGCGGCAGACAATCCGAGAGCTCTATTTGTGTCCTTTATCCTTCTAATGTATCCAAGTTTCTCTGGTGTTCTCATTAAAATTCACATTGCTTGCAGCTGCACAAACCAACCACAGTACTAAGATGTTTGCTGTCTTTGTGTGGAGTGTTTGCCCTTTGGATTGTGTGTCACAAACTGGGCTGACACTGTCACGTTTTGCTCATAAAACGCTTCCTTAGATTTTTGATTGCAGAGAAGGAAAGGAAAAAGCTGGTTTTATTTGGCTGCCCATCAGCTGTAGTGATGATCTGAAAGTAAAAAAAATAAAAATTGACTGTTAAACTGGATTTATGCCTTGGACAGTGTTATTAATGACAAACCCACTAACAGAGTGAACAGAAGATTGTTAATTGTAGCTGTTCAAGTCTCGTAAAGAATGTGTAACAGTTGATTGACACACGTATTGTCTGCCAAGTTTGATATTTTACATACTTTCTTGAGAGGCAATGGCTTCCTCTCTCTGTTTTGACATTTATTGGCTATAGATATTTCCTCTTAACAGGTGACTCGATGCCAAGTAACAAGATTGACATTCTAACTTGAGGCTTTCATGGGAAAATACAAAACGTCTTCAAGGAAACTGTCAACAAAGCGCAGCAGCAGTTTTGCAGGTTATAGTTTACTTGTTAGAAACCACTTACATTGTTTTTTTTTTGCAGCCTCCAACAAATTTCCCACTAATACATTTTAATGGGTTGTAAAATTGGATTTGAAAGTGTTGGATAGGAACGTATTCAGAATGCAAAACCACAAGTTTGACAGTCTGATGGAACTGCCCTGTTTTTATCTTATCAGTTTGACATTTGACATATGCTTTCTGTTAGAGTGAGGAAGTAGTTTTTTGACCTTTCAAGTAATTAGCAGGGCATCCATCTTATCAGTGTCAGAGGGTACATTCACACTTCAGGCAAATGTGACCCAATTCCATTTTTCCCCCCTATGCGACACATATCAGATTTTTTCATAGCGGTGTGAACGTGACAAATCCGTTTTTTTTATATCCGGCAAGGTCTTTTCCATATGTGGTACTGAATCAGATACATATCCAATTTTTTTCAAAGCAACCACAGTGTGAACATTGATGTTGCAAGTCCCACCGCTCATGACTCCGACTCTGCATCCACACATGCCTCTGCACCGAGGTAGCAGCCACAGCCCCAGAAATGGTCATCGTTAACATTTGCGCTCTTTTTCTTCTCTGTCTTCCTTATTCTTTTACCATTTGGATGTACTGTTGGCCCTGATTGACAGCAACTTCAAACTCAATACACACATGCTAACACTTGCAGCGTCCATATTTACTTCTGTAATTTTAGCATGCAGAGTGTGACGTCATGTCTTCTTCTGCGCATGCGGGTCAATTCGGGAACTGCAGACTGTTCACACTGGAGTCTGATGGAGGTTGCATTTAAAATGTAATGTGAACGACCATGCAAAAAAAAAATCAGATTTGAGCAAAAAATCGGAATTGAGCATTAAGACCTGCAGTGTGAACGTAGCCATATTTAGTTGCTGGTTGTGCTACATCTACAGTTGCTTTGTACTATATATACTTATATAGGACAGCCGTCAAGGTCCCAAACATTTTTGAATTAGTGAAAAACATGGAAAGCACAGGAAGCGATTGAGAAATCTACAAAACCACAGACCTTTATGGTCCCTTACGATAAAGCAGCCAACCCATTTGATGAACTCAGCCTGCCAAAGCTCCAGAGTCTTTGAATCTGAAGCTGCTTTGAATCAGCTCATCTTATGCGAGTCAGCAGAATCACAAAGTAAAAGCTGAGCACGTGTGACGAGTAGATTAGTCCCTCTCATTACACCTGTTCCCTTTACAAATAAATGTCTTCACATCTTGCTCACTTGAATCCCTGTGATGGAAATCGCGCAAAGATAAGAAGAACAGCAGACGTTGACTGTTATCTTTTGAAAGATAATTGACCTGTGACACATTATTGGCAGGAGCCCAAGCCCATGATATGCTTCATGGATTGAATGTAAATGCTCTTTTTTCAGATAAAACTGAAGAAAAGCGCGGATATACTGTGAATATGAAGAAATGGATTTACAAACACTCTATAAAGTCTAATGTGTAGTCAGCCCATTCAGTACTAATTTCTATTCAATACTACCTGACAAAATGTGCCCTCTAAACCCTAAGGTATTTAAACATCTAACTACTGAGAAAATACTTCCTGGCTAGCTTTAAGCCCTTACCAATGAGCTTCATCCCCCCAATTTCCATTGTGGTCCTGTTCATCATGGTGGGAGAGCTGGTGCCCATCTCCAGCCATCATTGGGCAAGAGGTAGGGAACACCCTGGATGGGTCGACAGTCCATCACAGGGATATGCAAATTCCTTGCAGGTCAATTTATCTTTTTTCATAGTTTGTTCTGTGGAATCATCATCAGTTTAAAGATTTTTTTCCTGTCTATTCAACTCTAATGTCATTTAGATGTCTTGTACATGTGCATTCTTCATTTGTCATAGTTTAAAGTCCTGATCTGCCTGAGTTCATTCGCACAGACTTTACGGTATGACAGCAGTTACTAGAGTGCAGTTTTGCTGCTTAATAATTACCTCATTATCTTGATTAAGTTGATAGATTTTCTTTCAATCATCTGATCTTTTAAACAGCTAATCATTTTAATCATTGTGTGTCTCTTACAAAATTTCAGTTAAAGCAAGACTTGTGTTCTAAATTCATTTGCATGTCCCTCACCCAGACTCTACTGAAAAAACTCTCCCAGCGATTACTCTGTGTTTCTGTTATGCAGCAGCTTGGGAAAGCTGGTATATGCTGATGACAGGTGAGGCTCGGTGGATGAAACAGGACAGTGCAAGTTTGTGGGAGGAGGGGGGTTGTCGAGGGTTGTTGTCAGGAAAAAAAGAAAGATGAGGGATGGTAAATGGAGATGAGGAGAAATGGGGAAACGTATGTGACTTCCTAGCTTTATGGCGTACCACCCGCTACTCAGCTGCAGCTACAAATCAAACAGAACCAAGTCGCTGCTGGCGCTTCGCCATGACACTGATCACTGGCACACAGAACACTGTCAAAACCATCTTGATGAGTAATTAGGGATACTCTATCATTACTGCTGCAGCTGTAGGAGCAGTGCTCCTGTAGTTTAATGTGAGCAATGAGACATCTGAGGGTGTAGGACTGTTCAAATCATACAATGTCACCTTCTTTTGGGGTAGGCAGAAGGATCTTGGCTGATGTATTGAAGTCAGTCTGACTCACTGAACCCTGTTGTTTGTGCTGTGTATCTTTACATACTCACTCAGGGCTGTGTGAAACATTGTGTGTGTGTGTTGAGGCATTAAGGTTGTTTATGTGTAAGGCCAATGCACATCATGTCCTGTATGACTTTGACGAGATGGGGCCTGATAGACAACGGTTCTGCGCACACAGATCATGGGCGAAAGTGTGTAAAAACATGATCTGGCAAGCCACTTTCTCTCTGTGATTTAAACATTTTGAATTTTCCCATTGCCCTCGTCACTCGCAGGAAGACCTTTGCTAAAACGCCTACTTTTACACTTGCACTGTGAACAGTTTAGCAATTTGTGCTGTTATTATCCTAATTTGCTCAAAATGAGAGTAACAGCGAGCACATTGTGTGCCCTTTGATTAATTGGGATGTTTTGAATGTGGGACCTCTACCTTTGAGGGAGACTTGATACTTGAGGGGCTGAAGTGTTTTTGATGGAAACTCCATTAATGATTGATAACAGGAGGAGAGCGGTTATCTCCCTGCTCCAGCACCATCAATTATTTAAAGTCCACTTCTTGCATTTTGGTGGCACGTAAAATATCAGTCACCATCTCAAAATCTTAAGTTGATCATATCTGTCTAAGGAATTAGGGTTCTGCATTGATTTCTTAAAACTGTCCATATTGAGGATTGCTTGTTGTGGATTTTAAAGTGCATTGATTCTTTTTTCTTTTTTCAATGATAGTATCAATTTGTTCCAGTTTGTTTGTCTCATCAAAATGTGTTCAGACTTCTAAAACATCTTTATTTTGAGATGATGCTGCTCTATTTTATCTGAGTCAATCTTGAGATAATCTTTGATTTTAATGGTTAGAATAACCCAGTCTGTGTTTATGGTAAGTATTTGACATGTGCTCATGATGTTGTTCTAAGTGATGCTGGAGATTCATGCCAGCCAAAATACGAGTACATGTCAGTACAGCATTAGGTGTTTTCCAGAGCTGAGTGGTGATTCAAGCTGCATCAAGACAAGCCGACAGGCCTGCAGGTCTCTCTGTGTCACCACCGAAGTCCCCATCAGGCTTTGCAGGGGGAATTCTCTCAGAGAGTGTCGCCACGCTTCCACACAGGAGACCTGATGGAGTCTTTTTTGCTGCATGTGGCAGCCGCTGAGCAGTGTCTGGCCACTCTTCTCAAAGTGCTTCAAGGCAAGGCAAGAGTGGATGCTTTAACAAGGCTTCAAGTGGCTGCAGACGCTTTCTTAAGCCAAGGTAATGATTACTCCCTTGCATAGATGCAGAGGATGCCTTGGAGCACTTCTGTTGAACGCTGCTCCATTTTTGCATCATTTGAGTGACACCCTCATTTACTGGTGTCAATACTGGGGTTATTTATTGACTACAAATGGAGCCCTGCAGCACTGTGCCTTTCTTAATTTTTTTTTTTCACTAACGACCTCAGTCTTTTAAGATGAGCAGAGGAAAACAATCCTGGAGATTTGAAACTGACTAACATGATGGCGGGATGCAAGGATAACAATGAAAAGGGATGGTAAAATAAAAGGAACAATGATATGATATGGTTTCTTATCGGCACCATAATAGGTGTGTCTCATTATAGCAGTGAGGCTCTGCATGCTACCCGTCTTATGTCAACATTGGTGTATTGACATAAGCTGCTTCCCACTGGCCACGGCTTCTGTCCTGAGAGCTCCAGGCACTGTGATGGTGAAGCAGTGTGATTAGATTTACAGACAGGAGATTAATGTGAACAGAGTTTATAGCACAAAGGCATAAATCACAAAGAAGAGGCTGGAAGCTTTGTGCTTGACCTTTTTGCATGGCGATAATGATGCTGGAGACAGATACATTCCTTCTGGACCTGCAAAGCTACAATGTCTGAGTTTGGATGACACTATCACTAAAGCAAAACGTACATGGGATTAATAGGTGGGCCAGTCAGCACTGTAGAGCATTTAGATGAAAGGGACAGCATGCATGAAGCTGTCAGAGCATGACGTGTTAAAAAGTGAGGGACACAAGTGAATGCACCTAGCTTGTGCACACGCAGAGTGACAGGCTTAAATCTGCTTGTGTTTAAGTAGGAAGTGAAACCTGTCTTTCTGTCTGTACGCTGTCTGTCGTTACGCCGCCGAGCAACGGCAGGGTTATTAGAATAGCCCTATGGCTGTCACTGATAAGGCCTGTATGGGTGCTGCCTGCCTGCGCGGCAAACACAAGTGGCCCAGGCCAGGGGATTACTGCCTGCTGCCATTTCTGCTGATGCCTTTCTTTACGTTATCCTCTCCAGTCAGATGTGCTGCATTTGAATAACTTGGCTGATGTTGGAGAAATGGAACTCCTTGAAATCTCCACCCGCATACAAATGAAGGTGCACGTCCCAAACGTTTGCACATTCACACTTTTGGTTTCTCTCGCTTTTATTAGCCTTGCTTTCACAGTCTTCTCCTTTTCTCCTGCTAGTGGCCATAACTGGTTATTTACATGCTTTGTCACTTGCTGGGCGGAGTGATGCTGATGGGTGAGGAGGCTCGCTAATCCACTCTGCTGCTGTCATTAGAGAGAAGCAAACAGACTATTACCACCTCCTTCTGCTCTTTCTGCTCATCATAAGCTCGTCCAAACCTCACATGAACACACACACACACTCACACCCACACACTCACACACACACACACCCACACAGCTGTGAAGGAGAGTGCCTCTTGTTTCTTTAGCACTGCTGAGTGGAGCCCTGCTTTGGTAATTGATCCTGTTTGGTACATGGGGAGGAGGGAGGCAGAGAGGGAGGGAAGGAGCCCCTAAGTGTTGTCAGTTTGCTGCATTAATTTTTCAACCGTGGCCAGTGAGGCTGAAGGGACGAGGAGGGGCCCATTGCAGAGCTCACAGAGAAGAAACCGTTCTGCCTTCACTTGGATTGCTGTTTATTGGTACTCATTCTAAAATAGGTTCTTGTCTGCGAGAGTCATTTATGATTCAACAGACTTGTCTGCTCACTCACAGCCTCCTGCTGATGACAAATTTGTTTTCCTTCGTCTCCTTTTCTTCTGCAGCTCACAAATAACCTTCTGGTGGTTATGTGACTTGCGCCGCTTTGTCTGGGTGTTTGTGTCTTCTCGTGATGTACAGTATGTACAGCTGATAATAGACAGGCCTTAATCTGTGCTTTTGGATCCCTCTAATGGGCTCTGGTTGTTGACTCACTAATGATGTCACCAAGGCAGCTGAAATACTCAGTTTCTGCCTGCCATTCTCCGTAGTAGGAATTGCTATTATTACTTCTGTGCTTCTCGCAGCTCCTACTTGTGGACTGTGTCAAAATACTCATTGACTATAATTAGTAGCAGCACTGTGACCTTGCCAGTCAGCGACTGGAAAGAAGTGATTTTAATGTCCGTCAGAGCCACGTTGGTGAGCACTTTCATGAGTCATTAAGAGGCGCTCGCAGCCACAGTGGACGTCACTGCTGACATTTGAGTTGATGTGAGTCACAATATCTTCCTTGTGCTTTTTTTTTTCTTCTTTTATCTAATACTTCTCAAGCAATTTGGATATGACACGTTTCACTTTGCATGTCCTGCGATCGTCCCCTGCTAAGATGCAGCACCTTAGAGCTCACCGCTGGTGTCACACAGTATTTAGAAATGCCTTGTGACGATGCAGTATGTAAAACACAGTGTGGGAGAGAGCTGCCTTGAGGCTACACAGAAGTGAAGTCATGTTCTCTGGAGTTACAGCAAACCAAGTCCTGCACTGTCAGAATGGGTTGTATGCAGAGGACAAATCTTCCCTCTTAAAATTTTCTGTCACAGTGTGGATCCAAAAGACCATTTTAAGACAGCACTGATGTGAATACACCTGAAATATTGAGACTATTACATATAAATAAACACTAATATATATTTACATGTAATGCTCCAAAACTAAACTCTATTAATATATCAAAAAGGCTGCTGAAATGATTAGGCAAGAGCAATAAGGGATTCATAGGTTGAGATTTCCCATTTTTTAGTCCATCGTAAACCTCAAGCCAGAACTTCAGTTTCCTTTGAGATTTTGTGTTTGCAAAATGTTCATGACTTTTAATTTCTTAGAATAATCAAATATGAGTTTGTAGTTTTCAAGTCCCAACAGAGATAACCATGGTGGCATCAGAAATAACTCAAATGACATATTTTATTTTTACAAAAAGCTTCCCTCTTTCCCTCAGTAGAGGTGTTAATGTGAGAAGGTTTGATGATAAAAGAAGAAATATGTTTAAAACAACAGACATAAGTAAAAATAATCATTTTATTGCTATAGAATTTACAGTAAAAATAAGCATAACATTGAAAATCCTTACATGTATATTTAGTTTTGTTAATACTGTATTGTTGGATCCAAAGATACCAATAGTATTGCTTTGAAGTCATTGAAATGTTGCTGCAAAGTTTATTCTGCCGTTCATAAACTTTAAAACTTGCTTAAAATCAAAGCAGAAAATTCAAACTGCATAGTCTGTATATCAATAATGTACTTCCTGTACTACTACTTCTTACTGCTATTGAGACTGTGATTCGCAAAGATGACATTGACGGAAATCAAACAACACCCACTTTTCATGGGCACACTCCGAGCACACCTTTAGCTCACGTCTTAAGAATCGATTCAAAGATTACGAGTCATCTGTGTCCTTTACTTGGACCTGATAAGGCTAACATGCTGGAAAAATCTTTACTTTTAACGTTTAACCACGACTCTATGACATTTTGATTCTTCACATGTTTTGAATCTTTTTGCATAAGCTGATATTTATCTGTATATTGTTAAAATCACTGTTCCGGAATGCAAGGGCCAATAAAAATAGTTGTGTTTTATCTCTAAAAATAATGAGTAAAAATCTACTGAAGGTCTTAATATGCCTGAAATTACATGTAGAAATAAGATAGCATGACAAGCACTTCTGGGCAGATGCTAATATTTTATACTGGGGTATAATATTCAGAAGCTTGGTGTTGAAAACAACTTAAAAGGTAACTTTCAATAACTATTTGGCAAAACATCACTTCAAAAATGACTAGTCCATCCCTTTAACAAAAGCCGTTGAGGCAAACGTTGTTGGGTTTAGTGTTTAACATCAATACTGCAGCACACTAAACATTGTAAAAGGCAGATTCTGGTCAAAGATAGGCAGGCTTTGTGATTTCCATCCTCTTTCAGGTCACGCAGGTGAGAGTCCTCTCAGCTTTGTCCCGTTCAGCAGGTGTGTTTTCTCTCCCGGGTTCAATTCTTCCTCTCCACCACCTCTGCCCTCCTATCCTGTTACCCTCCTGCCAGCTTCGCTAGCCAGGACAGGCCTTATTCCACTCCAAAACTATGATTACATTCTTGAGCTATTTCCCTCACCCCTCCTTCAGATCAAGAGCCCACCGCATCTCTCTTCCTTTCAAGTGGAGGCTGCCGGGTGCATTTCCCCTTTGAAGATGTAATCTTGGAAAACACAGAGACATCTCTGGGATTATCTTAAATGTCTTCAGTATGTCAACAGCCTAGCCCTGTTGCAGAGCAGCTTTGGCCATTTAAGGGGTCGCCTGTGATGACAGCAGAGGAAAATGCCGCACTGCAGAGGTAATCACAGGGTCAACGCTGCTGACTTCATTCAGAGCCAAACTCCCACTGTTAAAACTGGATGTTAAAAGACGCAATAAAATGATGTATTTCCTCATGTGGCAAGGTTGTGTTTACAATTGTAGGTAATAGCAGGCGGTGGCGTGCTCAGCAACAGATGGTGTTTGTAGGTAAGGTTCATTGATGTCATGGTATTTTCCAAAAACGATATGACAATCTAAAAGATGCAACATCTTAACTAAGCATACAAAATAAGATGAGAAGCATTACAGAATAAGTCACAAGAGGGGAGGTTAGTATACACCGAATTAGAGGCATGTAAGTGGGCGCTCCTTGAAAAGGATCTTGACTTTGTAATCATATCAGATGTTATCGAGGGGAGATTTTAGGAAGGGTAAGTGCTTGGAAACTAAATCAGAGAGAGGCTGCCTAGGGAACGCGTTGTTATCATAATTACCTGCTGAGCGATGACTGCAGAGCCGGTGTTGATGTTGACGCCGAGCTGCCCTCTTCTCTCCAACGAGGCTGTCTTGTGTGGGCTGCTGCCTGCTTCGACATCTCTTTGTGCTCTGTTCTTTGTCTGTTTTCTTTCCCCCCCTTCTCTTTTCAACCAGTAACGGGGACTGTCGGCCAAAAACCCAAATATTGTTTTGATGAGGTCAGGCTCGCAGATTGAGGATTGGCTTGCGTCAGTGCATACGTGCGGGTGCCGGGCCTGTATTCGGGTCAGTCCCGGGAGCCAAAGTGAAACCCCATCCAGTACATTTCAACGAACAAACGGCTCCTGCCCACTCTCGAAACATATCAACATTTTTTACATACATATTATAAGTGATTTCTGTAAAAGATATACATCTCTGGTTTCTCCACTGGCATTTAAACAAGAGGAAATTTTATATTATGAGCGGCAGTGAGTGAAAGGGAAGGAGCACTGACAAAGAGAAACACTTTGCTTGTTTTAGTTTTGGGAAAATAGTATTCTTTTGCTAATTTCCCCTTGATAAGTATCTGACATCTCATAGCAAAGTGTTTTATCGTTGCATAAGGAAAATTGCTTCTCTCAGCTCCAATCGATTTCAAAGACTCTGCCGCTGCTTAAAACTGCATTCTCTAGTTTTCAAACTTCTTTTATTTACATAAAAGTAATCAATTGCATGCAGTGCATTTGCCTGCTGCTTTTTTCTTTAAAACCCTAACATGGACTTTATCCTGTTCCTCCGGCCTTCTATTTGTTTCTTAGCTCTCTGACTGTGTTGCAAATTCTTGCTCTTTCCTCTTCCACCTGGCATTGTTGACTGCTGGCTGCTGTGCTGGGGGCATTGATTTTTACTGCTCGGCTACTCTCTTTGGTTTAACAGTTGATGAGTTGTGTTAAGACACCCAGGGACAGCCTCGCCTGTTTTAAGGAGATGAGGTTGGCTTTATTGCCCTTCTGCTTCCTCAGCTTTGCATGATAAGATGCATGCACGCACTGTATATGTATAGATATACGGTCATTATTGAGTCTGTCAATGAGTAGCCACTTGAGACTGCAATTCCCCCACCAGGAAGCTAAAGTAAACATTGTGGCGTTAAGGGCTTTTAGCAGACAAACTCGAGCTTTGTCGCTTTAAAGACTTTGCACAGAAAATTGGTTTATCTCAATCAATCATCAGACAGGATTGAAGTGTTAAGAGAGTGATACTAATGATGATTGTAAAAGATGAGACTCTCAGCTCATGTAGGAACTTGACTCAAGGCGTTTCAAAGGTGACAAGAAGTTTTAGCCTTACACAGTCTCCTACAACCTCTGACATCCTGCACACAGGCTCAGAAGTCATGGATACGCACACAAACTTTGTTTAACACGATTAGTCTCTTTGAGGATTTTTACGGCAGCCTCTTATATCCAGGATGAAAGAGTTTGCTCTCCTGACAGGAAGGGGATGAAAAAAATAAAGCTGGAGTGTGCAAAAGTTACTACGAAGCTCTCAGCCTTTCACTGCAATATTCACCACATTATTAAGGAACACATTGCATTGTGCCGTGTCGCTCTCAACACCATCTGTAGTGCGCTGCTCAAGTGGTAGCAATTTTCCTCTAGTCTGATGTCTCTCATGCGGTATTACAAGTGAAATTCGATTGCAGATCTTGATGTTCTAGTGCATTTAGTTTCTCATAAATGTTAGCATTCCAGCGTGATTGCTCCCCGGCAGTCTCCAATATTCAAAGCTGCAGTCCTGTCAGAGGTTTTAGCTCTCTTTTTAAGAGACGAGGCTTAATGTCATTTCACAGAGGAAAAAAAAAAACTCAACCGCCCAGCTCTGCTTTTAACCTGGAATTCAATCTAATCTCAGCTGCAATAAAGCTGGATTTCTTTCATTGATGCTAAGTGACATCACATTGAAGCATCCAGTGGGGATGAGTTAAAACAAATGAAAACCCTCACAACGAACAACTTAATGTATGGCTGTCTTTCCAATATGATTTGGCCTCTTTTAAGCTGATCACCCTCACACACTGAGTACACAAATGCTTTTAAAAAGGTTCATCGGTGTGTGTTATAGCGGGGTAATATCAGCCTAATAGGCTTACCTGTCAGCACTGTATGGGACATAGATCTTGTAAATCACATTTGTGTGCAACACCTGCTCGCCTCTCTGCGTATTTATGGTTTTCTCCTCCTCCTCCCCCTCCCTGTCCTCTTCTTTTTGGCCTCTGTCCAAAGTCAACCCCCTCTTCCCTCATTATGTTCTTCAGCATGTCCATTCTTCTCATGGATTAAATGAGCAAGCAGGTGTTGTGTCGTATGAAAGGCCCCCAATTTCTTAATACTGCCCCTGTTTTTAAGCAATGTCTGCCTTGCCTTCTGAATATCAGTAGATCAGCTACAAATATAGCCTTGAGAAGAAAATGATTTCAGTAACAGTGTGTGGCATTTATCAGCACATTTTAAAAGATTAATTCTATCCTGACCTTAAGCAGATTTCTGCAATCTTGAAAACGGCTCCATGCGGTAAGTTAAAAAAAAAAAAAAAAATTCTTCGCCCAGTGCACAAGTTATTCATTTACATTTTTATCCTGTAACGTTTGGAAAATTCTTCAGCTCTGATTAGAAGATATACTGCACCTTGGATGAAATGGAGCTGGTTCACTAACAATTTGAGACAATATGAGATATTGTTAGTCAAGAAATGTACGGAAGAGGTGTGTGAGTGGTGCATTCTCCTGAGGGACCTGTTGCTGTTGGCTTCCTATAAACTTTAGAATAAAAAGTTGCAAGTCTCAGTCTCAAACCAAACCAAAAATCTCAAAAGTCAGATTGTTGTTTTCTTCCTTTGTCACTACGAATAATTCTGGTTACATTAAATGCAGTCCATTACACAGCATTGTCTTGTAGCCCTATAATGTAATTACAGTAATACAGTATTAAATAGTTTATTTAAGTTGAAGTTTCCTGCACTAACAGTAAATAGTAAATTAATTGGTTCAACGTATCAGAAAAATTTCTTGTTTCAAGCTAATTTTTACACAATTTCACTTCAGGGTTTGTCAACAGGACAGAAACACTGAACAGAAACGAAACGTTTTCTAAAATGTCTTACATAAATGAGTACATTTTGCACGTATTTGCAACCTTTTTAGTTTAGCACATAAAACTTTAAGCACCAAAATGACAGATAAACACTAAATCTAATCTATGACACTTTATTTATTTAGTTATTCTGCCTCAGTTCTCGTTGCCTTACGCAACTAATTTACTGTTTTTAAAGAGGGTCGAAACATAAAAATGAAAGTGGAACAACAGTGCTAGTTCTGTTAAACTTAATGAGAATGGTGGTAATGAGGACAAATCTAAGTTTTACGTCTAATTGAATTTTAACTAGCTGACAGAATCCTAAAAAAAATGCTGTGTGATTAACAGACCAGAAGTTTGTTTTTAATCATAAAAGTTCATTTTGGAATCGGTACAAAACACAGGAATTGTCCCGTGTGCTGGTTTGTGTTCTGGGCCTGTGCTGGGTTTGTACCAGCCTGTTAAAGGGTGCAGTGAAGCAGCAAGAAGAGACTAAGAGGGGTGTATTAAGGCGGTGAATCTCTCCGCTCTGTGTGTGTGTAATGGACTCAGGATGAGGGCTGACCAAGCACCAGGCTGCTGATAACCTTTGGGAAGGACATTGTTCCTGTGCAGCGGGGGGGTGGGGGTTGCTGTTCACACAGGTTTGCTGCAGTATATACACACAGTGGTGTGATTGGTGGTGCGGTTGTTCTCTGGTTCATTGGCTCTCCTGCAGGGTTAGGAGGTAGAGTAAATGGGGCAGTATAGCAGAGTCCCCCATGGTTTCCTCCATACATTTTTCAACACAGGCGTGTATTTCTCTGTGATACATTTGTCCTCTGTCTGAACCAGGTTCTCCCTGGCATTCCATTAAAAGAAATTTAACAGCCTTTTCTTTCTGTCTTCTTTTCCCTATAGGGAACATGTTGTCCCTCTGGACTGCTGAATATATAGAAGTCTCAGACAAGAACAATGCTTCATTACAGGCATGGGAAGAAATAGAGGCACTCCATCAAAATAAACCCACTGCATTGTGTTTATTCATGTACAGCAACACATCAAGGAAAACTCAGAAAGCATGTGCAGATTCTGCATATGTTGTAATGCATTAACTGGAGTCATCTTGTTAACCCTCAAAATACCTGAGGCTTTACATTAAATGTTTTTTTTATATTTTTTTGTTGCCTGTAAAAAAAAACGTGTGGTGCTTTATAAATACTATGAAGATGTTTGTAATTTTTAGCAAAACAAATAACGGCCCTTTCTGCACCGCCCATTGGTGGCACTGTTGCACCTTTCTCTTGCCATCCTTAAAGAATGTGAGTATCAGAGGATTCTTGCATACCCAAATCAATGCCTGTGTGTGTGTCTGCATGACTGTATGTGTATGTAGGACAGCTAACAATGTGCAACATGCAGCTCTAACTATAACCACATTGTTGTCATTTATCTCACTCTGCTGGAGAACATTCACTGATCACAACAGAAGCAACAATGTCTTTTTTTCTGCAGCCAACTAAAAAAAAACTTCAGCAATAAAATAGTTAATTTGAATAAACAATATTAAGTTTGAGCTTGAGTATCTACGTGAGTATGAAAAAATGCAAATGTGTTGTAATACTGGAATAAACTGCTTGTGACATGCGATCATCTTGCATGGACACAGTCATCTCCGTCATCAGGTTTATTCTTTGTATTGTATCAGTATGAAATAAGCTTTGTGCCCGTTGGTAAACTAGACTCTTAAAAAACCATATGAACACATCTGCTTGTCTGCAGCGCAAATTTGCTCTGGTCTTTGATCATTATTGAAATGAGCTAAATGTCCCTGTAGGTGCTCAAAGCCAATCCATCCCTGATGCGTCTTTGTGCTGTGAAGTGAGGCAGTTACAAAGCCATAAGAGTTGACATGTAAAAAGGTAAGCCGGCTTTTCAGCTCAGTAATGTGACGATGTGATGGCATATGCTCTATGCGACCAAACAGATTTATTACAAAGAGAAGATTGATGATGAGACACAGCAACTTTGCATTTAGCTTAAAAAATTAGTTCACCACAAAGAGGATCACTAAACCGAGTTAATTCATCCATCCATCCATCCATTTTCTTTACCCGCTACTTCATTCCGGGTCACGGGGAGCCGGTGCCTATCTCCAGCAGTCACTATGCGAGAGGCGGGGGACACCCTGGACAGGTCGCAAGTCCATCGCAGGGCCACACAGAGACAAACAACCATTCACACTCTACTATAATATGTGTTGATGATTTCCAAAATGTCATCAGTGTTTTTTCTTTGGTTGGAAAACAGTCTTTTCTTAAAAAAAATTAAAAAAAAACTATATCAGTTGTACCTTGTGATAAACTTTTTGCTACAGTGGTGAGTTAAACATAAAAAAGAATTAATTTTATTCTCTCCTTTGTCTCTTATTTAACAATGGTTTAAGGCTTGAAACTTGAAAGCATTTGGATCTATAAATTTAAACTACACTGTTCTGCTAAGTGCCCTGCGATGGACTTGCAACCTGTCCAGGGTGTCCCCCAATGTAAAAAGCGGGTGAAGAAATTGGATGGATGGATGTTCTGCTAAGTGAGAGAAAAAAAAGATCCACCAAATGAACTGCTCACAACTTTACTCTGTAAAGAGAGAATTATTCAGAATTATTATAATCAATAATCATCTGGATGAATTTCTTGGTAAAAATGGTAATTATCTAAGTGAATCTATTAAATGTAACAAATGGCTGCTGCTCTGTGATTTTATCACTGTATATCTTAATTCTTAATCGCAGCACAAGTTTCACAGTTCTGTGTAGTTCCTTTATCTGCACTAGGCCTCAGATGCTTGATACTGAACATGACACTTAAATAAAACTCAGAACTTGACTTTGGCCAGGGGAGGAAATTCCTAAAATATACCAAGCAATGAAAATGATTCAGATTTTGATTTTAGATACTGCATATATGACTTGCTACAAAGCACAAGACAACTGTGATGACATATTTGGCAATGAGTCATGTCAAATGCAGATATTTATAGGTTATATTAAGTACCCTTCTTATCTCCCCCTGTGAAACAGTCATTTTGTTACATTTAAAAAACTGCTCACCACAATGTAAAAAAAAAAACTAACTTTCTGCACGATTAAATTGTTTTTTGTTTTGTTTTTTATTATCTTAAGTTTAGAGGATCTCATAGTTTCAACAGAAACACATTTGAATCCTTTAAAAAAGTCACCAAAGTGACAACCTAATTAAAATTAAATGGACAAAAAGGAAGAATACATGATGAAGAAATAGAGGTAGGCTTACAGTCAACCAAAGAGTAAAATTGAAATGCAGGTGTTGATTTTCCAGCTGCTTCATAGACCTCCTCCTCCCCTCTCCTTCCTTCAGCTGTCCATTTAAAGCTGCTCTCTACCTTCCTGTCTCTCTATGTCTTTACATATTTCTCTCCATCTTGAGTGCTGAGCCTCACCCTAATTAGAAATTCCCCCTCCGACCAACTGAAATTGAATTGCCCATCATTTGCATAATGATAGCTCACCGGGCTGACGGCCGATTTACCATAAGATGAAATGTAGCAATCACTTAAGAGAGTGACCATGAGGGAGAGTGGGTAAGGGTGTGCAAAAGGGAGAAAAAGAGAAAAGGGAGAATTTGAGGGTGAAATGGGATCGCGAAGATAGAATGTGATAAAGAAAAGCAGATAGAAAGAGAGACTGAAATCGGACAGGTATTTAGGTTATTGTCTCATCCAGTAATAATGCTGGAGGGAAGGTTGTGTCCTCAATATGAAACAACAAGGACACAAAAGGACACCATAACAGTGTTTAGATTCTCAATGCAAACTCTTTAGTCTTCAAACTCTAATTATTACAGACCATATGCTGCATTGAGCTAATATTCTGTCAGAGTACTGCAGACATGATGTATGATTAAAATCTTGAAACAATAGTTTATATTATTTGAAGTATGTTTTATGAACAATTAACATCTTACCTGTTTTAGATAGAGGCAACCAGCTGTAAACCATCCTGTGCAATTTGTAGCACTTTCTGCCAAAATCTTTATATTTCTGCCAGAATAACTGTGTAATGCAAACCTGATGGTGGTGTAAATGTTTATAAGTAGCCTTTGTATGTGTGTTTGTGATTAATGTTTCTCCAAACTGTGGTCATTTTACCTGGTCCTAGCAGGTAAAATATTATTGTTCATAATTTTTCCACAGAAACTCAATTAAAAGGTTTAAACCCTCGCTTTAAACATACAATTCAATTGGTTGAGCCAAGAGAATTGTTTCTGGCTGACTTTGTCAGGTAGACTGATTGATCAGTCAGCCAATTACCTAGGCAGTTTTTTTTTTGTTTGTTTGTTTT
>JAOXNZ010000105.1:14153787-14171401 GCA_028566095.1 Kryptolebias brasiliensis
AAATAACTGCCGGGGGGGGCCGGGGTGGGGGTAGCAGCAACACCACTGAAGGTACACAGGTAAACCCTCCCTTTTTTAAAAAAAAGAAAATCCAGAGCTTGTTAATTGTGCACGCTTTTTTTTTTTTTTTCTGTTTTCCCGCTGAGTTGGATTAAACTTGGCATGCAAAGGCAAAGTGAGGGAGTAATGGGGCTGGTTTTGATTGTACCATTCTGGCCTGGAAAGAACTGGGAACTGAGCAGTCTGCAGCTGCTGTTTATAAGAAGCTGTGCAGGATCCTGTATGGCTCTGTCGAAACAATTCAGCCAGAACCTACCAAGAAGCCAGCGTCAATACTTGGAAAAATCAACTGAAACATGATGATATAATTCAGGAGCCACTTCTTTCTAAGTGTATTCCCAGGTTTGGGAAGGGAGAAATTAATTTGTGACTGACAAATATAGATATGTGATATGTGAAACTCTAGTAGACTTTAATTTATAGGGTCTATTTGATCCATACTCCCATAAAATGATATATTTGATGACCAGTAAGACCTATCTGACTGATATCGGTTACTTTTTTTGCAAATCATAACCTTAATATTGTTCAAGTTCAAGTCTTTTAAGTTTGCAAAATCAGAAACCTAGATTTTCAAGTAGGGTATTGTAGTGGAAACTCTGCCACTTAGTTTTAATTTTATCTCCATTATTTGCCTTTCCTCATATACTATTTGCCTCCAGGAAATGAAAGGCATGACTTTATGGTTTTAAAGGGTGACTGGGGTGGATCAAAAAGCAAATCAAGTGCAATGTATTCTTCATTCGGACTCACTGATTGAGGAGGAGCGTTCACACTCTGCAATCATTAATAATGTGCCCATACTAAAGCACTCCAGCAGAAACTTTATAAACATCTGTGACTTGCAGAAATTTTCCAGATAAGATAAGAGCACGGACTTCAGAGCGCAGAAAGTGACAGGTTTAACATGCACCAACTCGGCAGAGTGAAAGAAAAGGAGCTGCAGAATATGACACCACATGACTGCACACACATGAAAGGGAAGGAAGTTTCTTTGCTTCTTCCCCTGCTGTTGTGGTGCTGTGTTCATCTTTTCTCTTGCCAATGGACTCATATCTGTTTCCCCCACCCCACCCCTCTCTTACTTTAACACAAACACTGAGCACCAACAGTTGATCAAACAGGCAAAATTTGCCTGGACAACCAGCCACGTTGAGTAATATTAATCCCCTATGGTTTAATTTGTTTAGGAAATCTATCAGTGCTGCAAACATGTTACAGACTGTTGCTGTTTAGATAGAAGTCATTTCCCCTCTAGCTTCAAGTGGATGCATTTTTAATGTTAATAGTACATAATGCTGTCACAGTTGACACAGAACCTTTCACTGTTTCTGGCTTTTTGCTTGAAGCGACTTAAAAACTGTTCTATATGTTTGTTGTAACGCAACAGAGAAACAGCATAGTTAAAGATACAGTTCTATTATGTGAGTCTGATCAAAAATAATATTCTCCAAGGTGTTTTATCTCCAGCTTGGGAGACAGTGAGGATGTTCAAAAGACAGGAATGTGTATTTTTATCCCTGCTGGTGATATTCATTCTGGTTTTTATCTAACAGCCCATTTTTCACTTTTACAAGCTGGCCTTTTTTGGGTTGTGTGTGCTGTGAGAGGCTTCTCACAAACAACCTGAGGTAGGAAGCGGTGAGAGTGGGAGGATAAGAAAGAACATTGTCTTTTCCTCTTCGGCTTAGGGACAGAAAAGAACAGGTTGTGTGAGGATACTTGCTTTCCTTACCGTTGTCTAACTCTGCCTCAGGGTCGCCCTTCCTTCTTTGATGCAGCTAAAAGTTGTCTACTTACAATCTGTATGTTTCTCTGCGTCAGATTGTCCTCGGTACGCAGCAGTTCAAAGTTATATTAACTTTTTCCACCTGTAGAGATAATTATTGCTTTACTTTAGAATAATAAATGTAAGTGGTTTTCTTTGAATGATTTATTGCCTACTTTACATAGTTGTGACTCAGCTGTTGTATTCATTAAACTTTACAGACATAATGTCTTATTTTAGCTATACCTACTGCAACAATCAAGTGACAAACAATAGTAGCACACAGCAATTAGAGATGCAAGTCTAGTACTGTCCAAGGCTGAACTTTTGTGCAGACAGTCTAATCATTTTTCTCCTGAATCATAATTGAGTCTCTTTTTTTTCCCTCCTGATGTTGTTTACTTGTGATGAAGCTGCTCAGCACATTAACACTTCTGTCACTCTGCTTGACCGTGAGGATGGTGCTCTCTTTTCTTTGGCATTTCTGTGTTCAAACAACTTTTATTTTCATTTCATCCTACCTCAGAACTAACCACCAAAGCTTTCTTTTTGTTGTGTGAGACACACTTATGTCTTTCAGTCTTGAAGGACGGAGTACAGCCAGTATCTCACTGGGCTGAGACTGTTGGAGACTAATTCAAATTCAGATTTGGTTTTGGACAATACTTTGAAGATTAGATTTTTGTTGGGAAAAAAAAAACACTTCATTGGGCAGCACTTAACAGAAAGAAGCATCAACCTTTAGTTGGGATTAGCCCAGAGTTGAAGTCTGAATCCCAGAATGGCATGATTAGAAGAAACTAAAGACCAGAGTAAAGGCAAGATGTTTTTTTTCAGTCTTACACACTTAGATAGCATCAAAGAAGACAAGTGGTCTATGTAAAGAGCTGTTTGATTGCTGTTATGGCAGTCAATTTTAAATATCATTACCATTTACAAGGAACCAATTGTTAAAAAGGAATCATTAATCAAGATTTGGTGTAAGTGGTCTTATTAAACTAATAGCAACAGTGCCCCAAACCAAGAAAATGAAGAAGCAAGTCACAATAAATCCTAATATTCCTTCAAATATTTCTAAACGCTCATATAATCTGAAATGACATCACCCCAGTTGGCCGCCATCTTTGTGTGCCAGTCGGTCCATTATGTTATCCATCACTGGGTCTCTCTGTCTGGCATTGTCAATTACCCAGAGGAAAACAACATTACAGGCCTGAATGGGACACGGAGCCGTGGCAGGCCTGACATGGCTCTGTTATATGATTACACAACCTGTTGGCTGTCCGCCTGTCAAGTGTCTCCTGACTCTGATGAATGGCTGTAATATGCAGCGCATCACAACATGCCACGCCACACACTCATTAATGGCTTCTCATAATGCCTAGGACGTAGCTCCAATGCCAAAGCAGGACTCCCAGAGAAAGGGAGGTGAGGGTGGGGGGTAGCTGCTGTAGTGCGAGAGGAGTGAGAAATGGTGCTCGTGAATACTCCAACCTTGTAGCTGTAAACAAAAGAAACATGGTGTCCTGATCTGCATAATTTCACAAATTGTGCGGCAAGGCGCCTACATCAGTCACATGCAATTCTCTTTGTGAATGAATGAAGGATGACAGAATTGAATGCAAAACACAGAGATGTAGAACTTATTATTTCCAAGTGTGCCCATGTTTCCTCAATTAGATACATTCTTGTCCATCTGTGGCATATTTAAATGATCTGAAATTTCATGCAGCACAGCACCACTGTGTGGGAGCGTCACAATAGACACGCTTCGGGAAAAAAGACTGAATCTGTTGGGTGCCATTTGAAGCTTAGCTGATTGCTCTTTCTTTTGGTGAAATGGGAGAAATGCTATCCAAGATCCTCCAAACTACTTGACTCTCGTCTGTAACAAACAGATTTGATTCTCACAGAGACACTGCTCCGAGTGCTTTTAAATTAAAGGAGTGAAAATTTCTCTGAATGAACTATTTTCCAAGGAGCTTGGAGGAAAGATGTGGTGCCAGTGGCTGCATGGCAATTACATAAAGTCTTTTTTACCAAGTGCACCAGCCACGGTGAGGTTATTTAAAGCTTACAGGCCTAAAACAGAGTTGCATGGAGGTATCTGTTGGCATCTATCAGAGCTGTAGAGTGAAAAATTCTTTGCACACAGACTTTTATACAGACCTTCAAAAGGCTAACAGCATAGGTCAAAATTTGAGCTCAGATGCTAATAAACTGAAAGTTAGCTTGAGCTGGGAATAGCTAACAACAAATAATGCCATTGAAAAACATATGAAACCCTATAAATAATGAGAATGAAGAAGCCTGGGTAAAAAAAATCACAGACTAGCTGCATTGGACAGTCTTTTTTTATTTTTAACTCTTACTTCCACTCAGCTACAAAGCCGAACTGTCTGTTCTGTAGTAGAGCGCAGCCACAGGACCTACAGGAGCGCCGACACAAGCACCGGTAGCCCACTCTTAGGATTGTCGTGCTATACCTTGTAAATGTGCTTTTGCAGATCAGACAAAGAAGTACGTTTCGATTTGCAAGGCCTGTGCTCAATACATTGCGCCTCGTCTTACTTATTTTGCATCATCCCACACTGAAGTCAATATTTTTACTAAAAAAACAACAAACTCAGGTGTTTAAAGATTTCCAGTGTACCTTCCTCAGATGTTCCATGTTTTCAGCCTTCATTCCTCGGAGGAAAGCGCTCAACAGTTCCACACCTGTGTAGACATTGTGTGTTTACAAGTGACAGAGAGTGACGATCTATTTGAAAATTCTTCTGTCTGTGACAGTGTTTATAAGTAAATGTACTTCTCACAGTGTGAGTTTCTCTGTTTGAAATGCAGCACCTCCAGATGTGTCTTGTAAACTGCAACCGCCAGTTTCTCTCTCATTCAGAGGGGACCGCTGAAACAAAGCCATTAAAGTAGCACTCTCCTCAGCGTGAAGATTTGATACGCGGGTACGCCTGTCTGAGCGGGAGTCATTTTTCATTGTTTCAACTTCATAATTGTGACACTGAAGAGCATTAAAGAGTAGCTTTGCATTGATCACAACTCGAGCAGGTTTGTCATATTCATATATGCTGAAATGTGAATGTCAGAGGTCACAGAAAAACCTGTTAAGAAGATGCAGATTTATGCAACATGACCACATATACATTTGTAAATGTGGTCATGCAAACAATCTCTGTACAAATTATAATCTTTATAACAGCAGTTTCTTGTTGCTTCTGATATTTAGGTCTTTCCAGTGCCTGAGTGTTCTCCTCTCTGCTCCATGACCCCTCCTAATTGGGAACGTCTGTTACTTGGGGGGGGGAGGCTAAACAGACAAAGATTGAGAACAGATTCTCATGTGAAAAAGGAAGAGCAAAACACTGTGCAAATGATTGGAGCAAAGACCCATGCAGCCCAAGTTGAGGATGTGTGCTCAGTGGTTGGCGGCATGAAACTTAACCTTCGTCTGTGTCTTTTCTGGCCACAAGCCGAAGCCAAGCACATCTCATCAATGTAGGAGTGAAAAAGCAATATAGAACATGATAAGGAGCAAAAATAAGAAAAATTCTGCCCAGAGTAGAGAGAGAGATGTACAGAGAAATCAAACCACAGGGTTGGGAAGAGGTACGATAAGCCCTGTGACAGCTGCGTGCATGTCTTACTGGGTGACGGTCTGTCCGTCTGTCAGAACAGATATTTCTGTCTGTTTAGTGCTGCCTTACAGGCTGCCAGAGACACTCCTCGTGTCATCGCTGGGTGCCTGCTGTCACTGGCTAAAAAGGAGAAGGCAGTGAAGTGTACGTGTGCACGCGTGTGTATGTGAACAAGAGTGACAGAGAGAGAAACTCTAGCAGCTGTCTTGAAAGCTCTTCCACTCTGTCAGTACATCTAGAGTCTGTTTTCTTCTAATATATCCTCTAGGAGACAGCGTTCAAGTCAGTTGTTTGGTCAAAAGTTCAAATGTTTCGGTTGTAAAATGAACACTTTGGGGAAATCAGCTTGCTGCACAGCTTATCAATTAAAATAATGAGATCATAAACACAGTAAAAATCCATTTTATCCATCTTGCCATTTCTTACCGTGCTTGTAATAAAAGAAAAATTAGTTTTGTTTCCTACAATTTGGTTTTTAGCTGTACATTTTAAACCAAAGAATCTGTAGCTGGTGGTGTAATGAGTGAGCACTGGGAAAGTGGGTCCTGCCTATTACTGTACTGCATTCCTTCCTTTTTTTGTGGATTTTTGTTCTTCACAATATGTTTTTTTTTTTCAGAATTATTATTAGCTAGAATTCCGTTTAGACCTACTTCTTTAACGCTTTGAGTTTAACTGAACTAAATCTAAATAATTTAATACATTAGAAAAGGTGCGTGGCAGTCTTCGGTTTACAGCACTTAAATCCTGCTTCCATTGTTCTGTGAAACGCTACAGATTTGCACTAGATTTACAACCTATTTAACTGTATTTCAAAATAATTGTGATCCACAGTTGGTTGTTTAACCAATAACAGCAAATAACCATAATTCATCACCATCGAACGGTATACTCTGTCACACAGGGGTCCCCACACCCACCCAACACACTGATACCAGGAGTGCAGTGGCTTGCTGCATTCATGACAATTACACATGTAAGGTGCAGATGGCATGTTGATAAGCAAGCAAACAAACAAACAAAATAAATAAATAAATCAATCTGCTGAGCACATTTAGGTCAAAGTATTTCTTCTGCAGCTCTGTCTTGAGCATTGCAGTGAGAGCCAGGAACGTTTGTGCTGGTGATTTTTTTTTTTTTTTTTTGAGCTGCACAATATTAGAAAAACATGCAAGTGAGATAAAAAATATTACAGTGATGATATCTGTTGCAATATCACAATGCTCAAAACAGTGCTTTATCATCTTGGCCACTATCTAGGGCAGCGAGGTTCCATTTGATTGGCCAAATTTATTGATCTATGCAGAGGGAACGCACGGCACTTGGAAAACAGCCTAATGTTCCGCTCCGATATTGATACTGCACATACTGATATTGTGATAACGATAGATTTCATGTAGTCATAGTGAACTGCAGTCTGAAACATTATTCTTATCCTCACCGAGTACTTGTTTTTACAATTTAATATCATATTGTGTTACTCCTAAAAACAACCTTTGTCTTAAACATTGAGATTTATTACCCCCTTGTAAGAAAAAAAAAGTAATATCTTGTTTACAATTATTTTAAACTAGCAATAATCCTGAAAACTATAATGCTTCAGCATTGATACTAATATGTGCATTTGTATTCTATCCCTTTGTCAGAGATGAAGGATGATGCTGAGCTCCAAGCTGCTCCAGCATTGTGCCTTTCACTTCAGCCAGTGGTGGTGTGTTTGTACTTTGTTGGATCATTGCCTTTGAGAAGTGCTTTGTCTTGTTCAGGTTGAAAACTGCTTTATTAATGAACACCAAAGCCCCAAACTGTGAAAGAATGAAGTGCAAGAAGCCTTTTGTTGTTAAACCTGTCCAGCCCTGCACACTCTTCTGATAATGTCAAGGCTTTTTTTGTATTTTACAGGTTTTAAGCAAATTGTAGACAATCTTATAGCAGATTTTCCTGATGTGTTTGAACTTTTTTAAAATTAGATGCATGTTTTAAAGTGCTTGAATCTGCTTTAAACTTTCACACTGTGTTCACTCAAAGCAGGGAATTATCTCGGAAAACCTGTAGTGATTCTCCAGAAGAGACATGACTGTCAGCTTTATGTAGGAGGAAGATTTTACATGACTTTTTAAATAAAAATAGACCGTTTTTAATTTCCTGGGTCAACCGAATGTGAGTGTGGGTGGCACGGTGAGACAGCAAAGCTGTAAATCTGTGCATGTCTTCAGAGTTTGTCTGAAAAAAAAAAAAAAAATCTGGCTGGTGTGTTCAGTGTACATTAAAGATTTTTAATGTTTGTGAATTTGCAGGATAAAACAGCAGGTATCACTGATGATAGTTTGTTAAAAAGGCTTGACCTCTTGTCTTGGATAATATTAGTCATGACGGCCGCTATAATTTTACACCCTGAAGATAAGGGATTACCATAAAGAGCATGTTAGGTTTCGGTGCCTGCACTGTCATTACTGAGACAATGAACCGATTTTGTGCACTGCCTTTATTCGGGGGTCACTATTTCTTACTTATATGATGTATTTTTGCCTTAAGAGCTGACTATTACAGCAGATGATTGTAGTCGCCTGTTGTGAGTGCTGTTGTCTGATTATGAACACATGTTTTTTTTTCGTTTTTTTTTACCAATCAAGATGTCCGTGGAGTGAGGTAATGGAATATTTAAAAAAAAAAAGAAAAGTCTAAGGGCCTTAGTTTGGTATTGAGCTACACAGTGGATAAGTGGTTACCGTGAAGGTCGACGGTTTGCACTCACTGAAGTCTGTGCATTCTTTTGAGACTCAGCATGTGCTGTTTTTGGCTCCCCGGTTTAGATGAGGTTTAGTGAACTCCAGTCACTAAAAGGTGTGAACTTGTGCAAGCCTTAAGTGGGAAGGTTTGTAACGCAGTCTTGGAGTTTTTAGACAGTGTGTGATTTAGTGCTCCTGAGCTAGCTCAACTTTTCCTGACCTTTTCTTCTTGCATTCAGTAGGAAAAAAAAATCAGTAAGTCTAGGAAGCAGTGTTGCTTAATTCTACTGGGCTGATTTTAGCTGTGGCATGAGTTTTCACAGTGCTGTTGCCTGTAATTTTGTAGCAGCCTTGACACCATTGCTCCAACTTTAGTTTCTGTTTTGCCAGTGTTCACTTCGTCTTGCTCCTCCAGTGCCCCGACAGCCCCGTAACTACACACCAGTGTTTATGTTCTTTAGGTTAACATGGGTATCTCTGCGCGTAACCAGAGCCCTGAGCCTACATGGGCACTTGGCCTACATGTGTGCTTGCGTGTGTGAGTGATCTTGCAGCTGCAGGACCCGTCTGTTTCCCTGTGTCTCTCTCTCCTGAAATGAGCTGCAGGGACTTGCCGGTATTTTCATTCCCTCTGGAGGTATTTCCGCACACCAACAAAGCCCCAGCCTGCACGATGAAACAAAGAGGAAGCAGCTTTTGTGCGATGAGCAGCCACTTTCTGAGTGTTTGTGTATGTGCACTACTGACCCTAGCTAACAGTTTGCTACATGCAAATTTACTTTTGAGCTTGCAATTCAGGTTGCTCCGGGCTTTTGTTTGCTCACAAGCCAACTGTACCATGAGAACGAGCCTTCTTTGTGTCCCATTCACTAAACAAATTTGTTTCCGGTTTGCCTCTAATTAACAGGTAACATATTGCTGTACTGGTCTGTGCTTTTTTACGGGCCTTGTTAACCAATGGCCTTTTCCAGTCTTCACTTCCTCTGTAGCTATTTGCCAAAAGGAAATGTGTGCTGTAGCCTGGATCAGAATTCTCCAGGGTGTCTGTAAGTGGGAAAACATTGAACTGAATCACTAGTAGTAAAAAAAAAAAGAAACAAAATCTCCTTTTTAGAGTTCAGTCTAACATAAACATACACTCTTTGCCCTTATGTCCACAATCAATTAGTGCTTTCTTAAAATAAGTCCAAGGTTAAGAGCTCACATGAAACTTTGTTTTTGACGTCTTAGTTGATGTCATCATACAATAACTGAAATTTGAAATTACTGAAACTTGATTTTTAAAGCAAAGAAAAAATTGTCTCTAAAGGCAGAGATTTTCTTCAGGGCCGTCTGCAAGAGTCAGCACCCTGTAGGGTTGACAGCCAAGGCCTGGTGACACACGTTCATGCCCATAAACAGGGATTTGGTCCTCTGGAGAAAATAACCCTGATAATTACTGGGTTCATATGGACCTGCCCACAGTGAGAGGAGGGGAGGAGGGCTGACTGAGAAGACGGAGAGAGCCACATCCGCTTGTGCATTCCTGCATGCTGTGTCATACTGGTGCAGAGTTTCCCTTCAGGTTTGCACAGAGATTTCCACAAGCCAGAGAGTGCAGAGCCACTGACACAACACCCCGGGGCTGTGGACGCTTAGGTTTAAAGCTGAACGAGGTAATAAGCCAACAAAAAGAGAGTATAACTGTTTAAAGACTCAACTTAAGAGGACTGGCAGACAATAGTGTAAAAAGTGGTGCCACATGAAGGGTGGGATTCATGGAAAAAGAGGAAAAATACAGTTTGGTAACTTAACTGTGGAGACACTTAAACTCTCCTCCTGGTTTCTTTCTCCTGCAACATGCAGCCTCTCTGGTCTCTCTGATTTTGGCTCAATCACAGCAGCCAGAGCTGAATGTCTGTGGCTGGCTCGCCGCCCGTCTGCTTGCCTGTCATTCAGCTGGTTAAAGAGGCCTTGTTGAACCACTGCACTGTGCCTGGCTACTACAGGGCCATTCATGCCTGCAAGGCCAGAAACAGCCAAGTCCTGTCATTGGTGCTAGCTTGCACAAAGCAATTTACTACTTGAAATGACAAGGGCAGTTTGCTTGTTAAGCACAGTTTACCCTAGCTCAAGCAAAGCAGTAATTATTTTTTCTTTTACTTTGGGGTATGTTTCAGAACATTTTCCTCTACAACAGAGTGTCATATGCACATGGTGTCTCTGTTGCTTAAAACCTTCTCAAAGGTATCAAACCACAACATCACAAAACAAAACAAATTCCTTGTGCTACATTGAATGCTTAAGATTTTAAATAGATGACTTAGAAATGCAGTTTTCCGCCTTGCTTGTCAGATGCTCTGTCTGGCTAATGGCTGCTCGTTCTGTCACAGTTGACCTATGCCTCAGTGAACTGTTGTCTGTCCTTTTCTCGGTCCCATTGTGACACACATGGCGGGGACATAAACAAAAGCCGTGGCTTTATTTTTGTGCTCTTTCACTTTACCTCGTCCCTTGTGCTGTCATTCCAGACTCCTCCAGCTTCTTTTCCATCCTCCAAACTCTCTCTTGTCCTTCTCCCCTACCCCTCACTTAGTGTCTGCATTCCTAACATCCTCCTGCTATGATTAGCATTAGTGTTAAGGTTTTTTTTTCTTTTTCTTTCAGCTAGTGTAATGTTTAGATCCTCTTGTGTCCTTGGAAAGCATCTCTAATAAGCTCAGACACACTGATGTCTCTGCGCTCCACGGGCCTTATTCTCCAGCGTCACAGAGCGTGTAAACAAAGACTGGCACAAACACATGCACACACACTCTTTTCCTAACGTGCTAATAGACAAGCATGCCAACCCACTGAGGACGGCGACGATGCTAGCTCGCTAACGTTGACCTTCCGTGTGCCAATCACAACAAATCTGCTCCCCAGGATTTGAATATAGGGAGGAAAACAGTGTAAATTGAAAGCAGAAATCCCCCCGGTGTGAGACAAGATGAGCCTCGGAATAAATTATTCAGATGGCAGCCTCTTTCCTGCACGATTCTCGCCTTCTGCTACATTTAATGGCATCTGTGATGACGCCCATTGGAGATGAATCCAGATGTAAGACGTTTGTGTGTGTGTTTTTGGTGTACGTGTGTGGCCCGCTCACCCTTCTTCTCATGCATCCCATCATGTCGTGTGATAGGGAAACAAAGCCTCAACAGGGGAATTTATTTCTTCTCCAGAGAGGCCTGTAAATAAACAACTAGTGAATCAATGCCTTCATTTGTTTTTCCTCTGATAATTCTGCCTTTCTCTTTAGGCGGCGTGACAGCATTTTTTAAGCTGGTGTATTTCTAAGCAACCATATTTCCTCATGGTAAGAGTGAGAAAACATGCCTCACCAGCCTCATGTTTCATTACAGAGGATCAATAAATTACCTTGTGTGTCGTACGTGTGTGTGTGTGTGCGTGTGTGTGTGTGTTTTCCTTTCATATCACCCACTGCAGCTCATTTAGTGCCATGATGGAGCCTTTGTATGAATAGGAAATAATACCAGCAGTAGGAATTGTGCGTTAGAACTACTCAGTCAAATAAAGACACATGGGCATAGAAATTACAAGGCACAGTTGAATACAAAACCCCACAGCAGGTCCTGTGGTTAATGCATTTCGGTCTTTGTGAGCGTTATTGATTCGCTGCAGAAGGATGCCCCTTCCTTTTGAAAAGTGCTTACAATATTTTCCTGTTTGGAGTATTTTTTCCTTAAGCATGTTTTCATTTTATTTAAACTGAAAAGAAGCTTAATTGTGAATCATTTTGCTTAGCTCTTAGATGCTGAGAGAAGCAACATGTTCACCTTTTTAAAATCCTTTTACTCTAACAATACATTCACGGATAGCGTTTTCTTTTGTCATGTTTTTCTGTTTGTGTTTATTTGATTGTATTTTTCTGCACTTTGCTGTCTTCGGTTATTATTTACCAGGAGGAACTTGATTCTAGAAAATATGAAAGGTATTACTTGTATTGTTTGAGTTCAACGACTGATAAAAACAAGGAATAATGGTGTCCTTAAAAATAAACTGTGAAAACCTTGATTAGACCAGTCATTCATCTAATGCTGCTCTTGGTAGTATTACCATATCACATTAGAGCATGGACTGCACAGTGTTAGTATGAAGTGCAATTTCAATATTATGATGATCATAATATTGATCATATTTTGTTAAATATTTCGATGATCATATCAATTGCAAAAACGAAAAAATACTTGCTCTTTTTCTTTTTCGTCTGTAACTACAACACTCTCCATGTGCTTTTGCCACTATCAACTAAAGCGACACTCACAACCCACTATAAGTGATTTGGACACACATGGGTCACAGGGATTTATAGATCGCAGCTAGGCCACAGGGTCCTCCTGATCACCAATAGAAAGAAATATTACGGATCAACTTGTCAAGTACAGATTGAATACCCAACTTGCTTGAGGCGTGGTAAAATTTGCACCGTAAGCTCGTGGAAAACGAATGTTTGATGCCCATGATCAGTGCGTGTGACTTGCAAATAACCAATCTTGTGTACCAGCTGTACTTATGGTACAAGTAGCTAGCACAGGACAATCACTACTGATTGTGATGCAGTGTGAGCAGTCATGTACTGCCCGATGCGTTCTGACATTGGTGTTTCTGTATTACCAAAGCCAATATCGCTTTGTGCCATTCTTCAGTTTCTATCATCTCCCTTTAGAGGTCCAACACCCTCCGTTGATGTGGCAGAATTGCAAAAGCCATTTTCCTGACTTGGTTCAGGCATACACAAGAAGTGCCGGTTCTCTACATATTGTGTGTGTCCCTGGTTTTTCACAAGACCCATAGAACTGAATATGTAGGACCAAAAGTCTCCATGGCCAGTCAACAACCTGCTACAGGGCTAAACACACACAAGTGACACGCAAGTCTAAAACATGATTTTTCCAAAATTTTCCCCATAGACTGCTTATAGGAGCACTTACAGGAGGTTGTGAGTGAGCCAGGAGTCAGCTGTGGGCATTAGGGCAGTTTGAGTCTTGACTGCCAAATATATTATTGGCACACAATTTGCCTGTGAATTATTGCAATCCTTTGTGATAATAATGCAGATACTGCTATGGATTGATACAGTTATGATAATAATTGTTTGGTGTATAGTACAGCTCTAATTAAAACCTTTTTTGGGTACTGGTTTATCATCTTTTCTTTTTTTTTGTCTTATTTGTATTGCATATCAGTGTGTGAAATTGCAATATCAAATCATATATAGTTATTTAAACCCACATGACTAGTTTAATTTGACTCAACTCTAGGGTAAATTAATAGATTCTGGCGACATAGTTGGCTTACTGGCACTGGTATTAACTTTAGTTAAATATGAGTCAAGATATTTTTTTCTACTAAATATTCAAGTTCACCTGTTTTAAAAAGAGAACTTTAATCCAAGACAATGAAATGATTTTGAGGCAGAATATGAATGAACTGAAACAAAGTCAGTCCTGTAAAGTAGACTGCTGCATTAATACGCAGCAAGTGGTTGTCCCATTAGGAGATTTGTACATCTCCGTTAGAGGAGAGCCAAAACTGGAAGCAAAATTTTCTCCCATGACTAGAGCTTGGAGAGTTTAAAGACAGCTGCTTGTGCAGCTAGACTGGCACAAAGCACTCACAAGGAAGACAAGAAATCATCTTGCATTTGTCATTTAAGTATTTCATGTTCAACATTTGGCAGAATTAGAGATACATATTCTTTCCAGCTCTGCCAGTCCTTGTAATATGCCTCTAATTTGTCAGATCCACAACATTGGGTTTTATTTCATTTTAGTGAATGATGCCAATCAAGTCTTGCCTTCCTATCACAAAATATATTGTCACAATCCCTGATACATTGCTTTTTTGTTTCATTTTAGACTCTCTCTCTGATTGATGAAGATTAAGAAACAGATTTTGCTAAAAAGCAAACACGAGATCCTCCTGATCCAAAACTGGTAAGAATCTTGATTTGTCACCTCTGTCTTGTCTGAGCAGTTCAATATAAGGTTGCACAGTGATACTGATATGCATCAGTGTGGTTTTAAAAGCAATATAAGAAGCTCTGTTTGCATTTTTCCACTAGCTGCAAAACGCACCATACATACTTTCACATGGAGAAAACCGCAGCATTGTTCATGTTATAAAGTAAAGAAAGCAGAGGACTGAGTGTTTTTTAACTAAGCACATAAAAAAGGTTCTAGGTTTCTAAAACCATTTTTAAAACAAAGCTAATCCTACGTTGTAGTCTGTGGTCCTGCTGCTTTCAGCATAATCTAATGACCCACAAATGTAGCAGAACATTGCGGCCACCAAAGCTTTCAGTGAAAGCATACTGTGCGGTTTCTTGACTGTTCACATGGTTGTAAGTGATTGCGTTTCTTTTTTACGTGGTTAGACAGCTGGTGATTGTCAGGTAGAGGGGCTCAGTCAGTTTGTGTTACTGTTCTTGCCACTGAACGGGTTCTTTTGATGCGCGTTTGTTTAAAGTATGTTAACCAGAGCTCATTCTTGTATGTATACTGCAGTAGTAATACTATTCTGGCTCTGCTTCAGCCCCATTGCTACAGAGTCTTCAATATATGTTATTAGCCTTGTTGAGCCAATATTAAGTTACAATATGTCACCATTTATCTGCCTCTTATCAACTGTAATTTCAATCTCCAAAAGGACATACTGTAATTTTTTGCCCAGCCTCCTACATTTGCTTTCTGCTGCATCAAATGCAGAGCAGGGCTCCATTTCATGGCAAAACATGCGTAGATTTTGTGTTCAATTAGCTTTTGAGCAGCTTGAATATTATGCATTCAGCTATCCCTTGGACTCTATGAATTTTAATTGTCTATTTAAACCCATGGCAGTCATCATCGCAGTGTCGAAAACCTTTGACCACCATGATGGATGATGTAATTGGGTTGAATGAGGATGCAGGGAAACAACAGACCAAAGGATGTCATGTTATGTCTCTGACGCATTAAAGTAAAAAGAGATCTTATCCCTCTTTTTTTTCTTTTGTTTGGGATGCTGTACAAAATGTCGTCAGCATAGTTTGTATACATGTGAAGAGGCATCAAAGAGCTGGAAGGTGAATAATTTTTGGTGGCATCTGCACATTTTGCAATATGCTAATGAGCAAAGGCTGCAAAAGCCAGATTGCCAGAAGAAAGAAAGGAAGATGGAGAGAAAGAAGTTGAAGAAGAAGAAGAAGAAAAACAGGGAGAGAGCAGAGTGGAAGAGGGAGAAACAGACGGAGGCTGGTGTAAATTATGGATACAACCTGTGATTTCCAAGAGAAAAAGAAAGGCAGCGAGGAACCTCAAGTCATGCATATCAGATTATGCATTTACCACATTTTCTTATCATGGTCCGTGAACAAACTCAAATGCAATCTGGCCTCTTTGTGCATGGATGTGTGTTTGAGTGTGAGGCCACTTACATATTCATCCATGTCAAGTTTCATGGAGTTCTGTTGTGCTGTCAGGCATTCTCAAAACTTGGTCTGAACTGTGTGTCTAAAGGTGTGCTGAAGTCTGATGCATGGACACTGATGTAACAGCCACTTTTTACTGCTTTGAATGACTTTACGTGCCTACATCACAATGGGTATTTATTTGTCATTGTTTAGCCATTCCTAGAGCTGAAAGGTGCTTTGTTTAAAACACTTGAATCTCATTATGTGACTTGCCTGCTTGAGCAGTTCTAAGTGAAGGTAAGTAAAAGTGAGCATTCGTGTGCCACTGCCACATCCCACCCTTGTGTGCCAGTCCCCTGTGTGAGTGTCTGTGTGTGTGTGTGCCTGTGTGAATAATGGATCCATTCTTGAGTCGTGTCTGTGACTGGGGTCTGTGCAGTGGTCTGGTTTTCCCAGCAGAGGTGGAGGTACAGGAGATGGGAGGGGCTGATAGTCTGGAAATAGCTCTGCTTGAGCTGAGAGCACCTTAGGTGGGCCTCAGTGTCAGCCTCACCTTCCTTTAGCATGACTAAAGTACGGTTCCACTTGCAAACCTGGGATATATTATGCACACACTTTAACAGATCTCCAGTCAAGCTTTGCTGTATGTGTGATCTCCTCAAACGTGACAGCAGACTTCTGGTTTCTAAGAACTGAACAAGAGTAATATTGCACTTAAAGCAAGAAGTGTCAGCGCTTGCAACAGAAAATATGAAGCTTCTTTGGATCTTGCTGTCATGTAAATGTGTGTTAATGTGCAAAGTAGGTCATTTATTTGGAGCAGGGACAGCCGTAGTGTGCTTCTCTTGAGCGATGACAGAGCAGGGAGTCGTTCACAAGCAGAAACATAGCTGGATTTGGTGAACTGCAAAATTAATTTACTTGATGTCATTCCTAAATTTGAAGGAATGCATATTGCCCGCCGACTTTTGTGCCAGAGTTTTAAACTAAGATCATCTTATGATGAGAATGGACAGAGTTACAACCGTTTTGGTCAAACCTTGTGAATGGTGTTAAGCATACAATATTGTGAGATCCTGCAAGAGGTGTCAGTGCTTAGACTATGTGTTGAGGATGACTCTCGACTACTACCATGCCAGATTTTAGCTCAATATCTTTAGAATTGACTGAGTTATGAACATTTTTGTGTTAGCTAAGATCAGTGGGCTGTGGTGACCATCTAAATTTGGTTGACTCTAAAAAGTTAATCAGCTCTAGATGTACATCCAATAATTAATTTCTGAGAGTTTCATTAAAATCTGTTTAGTGGTTCATGAAATATTTTGCTAAGAGACACCAGCAGTTAATGCATAAAGCTTTTGTAGCATGATGAATATGTGTTGAGGATAACTCCCAGCAACATTTTAGCTTAATATCTGTAAAACTGACTAAGTTATAGCCATTTTTGTGTTGACTAATAATGACTAATGCTGTTGCTTCCATCTTAATTTGGGTTCACAAAAGGTAATGAGTTGTATATGTATGTCTAATGATTATTTTCTGAAAGTTTCATTAAAATCTATCCAGTGGTTCATGACATATTTTGCTAACAGACATTCATAACTGACTACAGTAGTTAGAGGAAAAGCTTTAAAAACAGATCTCATGCAATCAGTTAGTGCTCAGAGTATGCGTTGGGGATGACTCTCAGCTACCACCGCACCAAATTGTATATCTATAAAATTGGCTGATTTATAGTCTTTTTTTGTCTTAGCTAAGGTTGCTTAGTTGTGGTGGTCATCTTGAATAACGTTGACCAGTTTGCAGAGATACATCCAATAATTACTTTCTGAGAGTTTTGTTCAAATCTATTCACCGGTTTATGAGGTATTTTGCAAACCCTACAGACACACCAACACATGCACAACGACATGGGCCAAAACATTATCGCCTTTTCGCCTTTGGTCGGCGAGTGACAAAACTGAGAAGGAGGTGT
>JAOXNZ010000105.1:14171474-14193558 GCA_028566095.1 Kryptolebias brasiliensis
CGGCTGAAAAATCAGACTAAATCAGATTACCAAACAAACAATAAAGAGGATTAATTCATATCTCTCTCTCTCTCTCTCTCTCTCTCTTTTCTCCTCTCAGACAGACATAAAATCTGCAATCTATAAAATCCCTTTAGATGATTTTTTTTCATTTGTTTGTTTTACTTTGTGGCCTTCTTTCTCGAGTCGTGTACGGAATGAAACTCTTTTATTCTCTTTTGTTCTCTCTCAGGGCATCTTGAAACTGACTGACTAAAACATGTACCACACCAGTCCTAAAAATATTTCTACCGAGTCCAAATAAAATCTGCTCAGGCCTGAACCTGGTATAACTGTTATGCTGCTTGATGTTGGGAATAAGGCTGCGTTGAAACCAGCTCTGTAGCTGCCAGTTAAACAGTGACAAAGTTTTAGTGGGATACGTCTAAATGTTATAAAACACAACACACAAAAGGGAAATAATTACACCTTGTCCATGGCTTTCAGAGAGCAGATATGTCGCTGCATTTTTTTCAAATTAATCTCAGAACCTATTGTTGGTTTACAGGGATTCAATGTATTCAAGGTAAAAGACGATAGATTAATTTGGTTAATTTTTTATAAAGCGTACGAAGGCAATGGCCATGTGAGGCTTTTCAGATTATTTGTTCTCAGCCAACATTACACACCACAGGCCATGCTGCAAGTCTACAGCTCTCCAGCGCAAAGCCAAAGAAAGGCACTTGCCTTTAGAGAAAGACGTGTTCGCCTATGATGGTATTGTTTGTGAAACAGGAGCTGTTCAGATGTGCTTCTCCTTTTCTTCCGATTTAATTCAAGAGGAGCTCGTTCAACAAGCGCAGCAACGAATCGCTCTCCTGAGTGCTTATAGCTGCTAAAAGATTTGTATTAATATCCTCACTGGTGCTCTTTGATATAAACTGATTCATTCGGAGCACTCGCATGCACGCGAACACCTCAGAAGCACAATATAGCAGTGCTCTTGACAGCTTGACAAACTGACGTTCCCACTCTCGATCGCTCCCCGCTCCTGGCCTCCTGCTCGCCCCGTTAGAACTGTTTATTGTAACCAACAAGACTGTAATCAGCGCAAACCTAATCAAATCATTGCTCCAACAAGCCTCTGCTCGGGCTGCCGCGCTCGCGAGGAACACATCAAGAGGCAGCCTGTTTGTACAGCAGCGTGTAGTGTAAGCAGCCGCTGCATGAAATGTCAGGAGAAGTAGGATTATTTTCAGAAATGTCACTGACAGCATAATAGCTTAGCGGAAGAGTGTCTTATGCTATGTTTGTGTCTCATGTCAGCAGGTGTGATATGTAACTGTGTGTGTGTGTTTCAGAGTGTGCAGCAATGAAACAGAGAAAGTAAACAGCATGAGGAATCTGTTGACTGAAGCTGGTGTGTGATTGGCAGAGTGTGCAAGTTTGCTATTAAAGTGTGTCTTTTGGATCTGCACAAACAAATGCACATCTCCAAACCTCCTCCTCGTTATTGGCAGCAGGATAGCTGCCTGGGCACTGGGACAACGTTTTGTGTGTGTATCTGAGCTCATCTGTGTTTGTGTGTGTGTGAGTGGCGCACGCCTGGCTCAGCGGCTCATTCCAAGATTTGGTTAACCGAGTTGGCTCGCCCTATCACATAGCCACAGAGTGTGCAGTTGCTCCAGCCTCTGTTTCATTTAGTGGCACCCACGCTCTTATCCTCTTGCCATGAAAACACACAGACACTCGTGCTTTTTTATCCACTGCAACAGACATATGAATGCATGCACATGCACACAGCTGAATGAGAGAGTGACAGAGTTAGAGGGTGAGAAAGAGGGAAAAAATAAGAAAGTACCAATTAGGCTCCTGAGACAAATCTGCCAACAGACATCAGGGGGTTGGAGGCGGAGAGTGTTTGTATGTGTGTGTGTGTGTGTTAGATAAGGGGGTAAGGGGGCGTTTGACTAGAGCCGCTGTGTCTAACTTTATGTTATTCTTTTGGTTTCATACTTTTATAACCTGCTGAAGTAGTTGGCAATTATCAAGAGCTTGTTGTTTTTTTTAATATTTGTTTTGTTGACAGTTTTGTGCTTGAGTTCTAAGAAAAAATGTGATGTATGTTTGTTCCCTCCATCACTTTAGTACATGACCTGATACTAACTGCTTATATTTTATGATATATCTAGAAAATAGAACTGACAATAAATTGAAGACAATAGAGCTCATATAACCAGGTCACATCTGGCTTGGAGCGGTATCTCATCAAATATCTCATGGTAAAACTTGTATCTTTTGGGAAACTGTAGCTGATGGTATATCTTTAAAATTACAAAATGTCAGTGTCCTTAACAGATTTCAATAAAAAAAAAAACAGTACTCATACATCACCTTTTATCCTTTAGGTCTGTTAATATGATGCAACACAATACAATCCACTACGATATGATATGACACAGTATGCTATTATTTATAATATACCTGTAAAATACAACACCAGGACCAGTAGTTATGCACCTTGTCTACTCGTGCATTTACCCTAAAGGTTTTTGTTTTTGCATATGAAAATGTTCTGCATCTTGATGCAAAGTGAACCCCCTGACCCAGATCTGGATCCTGGCAGATGCGTTGTTTATGATTTGTAGGATGCAGGTCAGTTGAGTTGACGGTCTTTCAGTGTGACCCAGGAAACATTTGCATACAAACTGCTCAAAAAATGTGGCCATACAGTATGTGGAGCCGAACATCTCTAAATGTGGAAACAGAACCATTTGAATCTCAAGCCAGCAGCAACACAGTGGTGCTGAGTTAGAGCTTCTTTTTTAAACTATAACATAACAAAATAACTTCTAACATTTTGAGGCGTGCTGGCAACAAGATTTATATCTTATTGGAGGACTTGACCAATTACCTAGTTATTGGTCACCACTGAAAAGCAAAGGCATTGGATGTACATCTTCAACTAATTCACCTTTGGAATCAATTCAAGATGGCTGCCACAGCCAACTGACCTTTAGAAAACACAAAAATGCCTATAATTTAGTCAATTTTACATATATTGTGATAAAATTAGGTGTAGTTGTAGCTGAGAGTCTTTAACAACACATACTTTGAACTGATCATTACACAAGATTTTTGCCTAACATCTCAGCATTACCTGTAGGAGTCAACCCTGTTTGTCTGTTAGGAAAATATCTCATGAACCACAAGATAAATTTTAATGAAACTTTCATAAAGCAATCAGTGGATGTTTATCTACAACTGATTCAATTTTGGAGTCGGTCTAATCTAATATAGCCTTGACAGCTAATCAACATTGGCTAACACAAAAATGGCTATAACTCAGTCAGTTTACAAATACTGAGCTAAAATTTGATGTGGTAGTAGCTAAGAGTTATTCACAACACATACTCTGAGCGTCCTATCTCAGGACATAGCACAAGATTTTGCATAACTTTATTTTCAAGGTTTGACCAATACAGCTACAACACCTTCAATTCTCAGCAGAAGATAATCTTTGTGTAAAACTCTCACATGAAAAATGGTGGGCGATATGCATTCCATCTAGGAATCCTAGACCTTTAATTTTCAAAGCAATGGTCTATCAAGATTGTTACTTTCTGTTTAACTACTAAAAGACAAGTGTTTACTTTGTGTTGAGACTTTAACATCAGCAACCAGTAGCCGGGTCTACATCCAGACAGAAAAACTCTTGCTGCACTCCCAAACGAAGCCTCCTCTTCATGCTGCAAAACAAAAGGCTAGTTTGGCCAAATCTGGACTGACATCATTGGCAACAGCTGCAGGCTGCATGCACTGTGTGTTTCTGCGTGTGTGTAACTGTTGCTGTGTGTGTGTTTTTGCGTTCGTGTGTTTGCGTCTGTCAAGACGAGGTGACCTGATTGCTCAGCTGAGCAGTGAGGAAAGACCCAGCTTTGTGTCGTCAGAGCAGTGCCATTAAAAAGCATGAGAAACGGACCACAATGCACTCTGGTTGGGTGCCCCTCCCTCTTACTGTCTGTGTGTTTTGTTTATGTCTGATGCCTTCCTGCTTACACCCCCACCATGTGCACACTTACACACAGTGGCACGCCTGACAATGCCAAAGCAGGTTTGGAAATGCAGCTGGCTGTGCGCTGCAGTATCAGCTCCAGATCACACAGTGAACAGGCTAAATCCGGTCTAAATGTTCTTTAGCCTTATTGCTGTAAGGACAGAACTGGTTACATCCGGACCTCTATCTTTAGTTCAGATCAAATGTGCCAACAACAAGTCCCATGTGGAGTGAATGCGCTGCTCCATGTTTGACTAAAGAAAAACCAAGAGTTTTACACATAGCATCTTGCTTGATGTGTGAGTTATTTTTAGTGAACCAGGTCCCGCTGAAGGTACCAAGCCTTGCAGAGTTATGATCAATCTCTCCATGAACATAATTCAGTTTAACCAGCTTCAAGCAGCTTCAGTTCTTAGTTTTAGTAAAAGGTGTGTGGTCTTGTCTTTTCCTTCCTCCGAGCATAAACACATAAAAATGCTTTTACAACACACACACACAAGCAGAAATGGCCTCCGACCCCCCTCAGGGTTCACCTCAGTATCCATGTGAAGAACTGTGTGTTTGTGAGTAAGGCCTAATAACCTCACTAGGCCTATCCCTCCTCTGCTGCTCCGTCTTATTACTCCCTGCAACCTTCCTATTTTGTCCAGAGGAGGGTAAAGAAATACGATGGGTTTCAAGCAGCACCTTGGAAGGCTGGAGGAGGGAAAGAGGCTGGAAGGAGAGATGTGAGGCTTGAGTATTTTTGGGTGAAGGAAGGACACACAGAAAGCAGAGAATAGAGCAGAGGGTGGGGGGCCAAGACGGAGTATTGACGAGGCTCAGATAAGTGAAGGATTAGTGGGTGTGCAATGAGCCTGGAGCTGCTGCTCCCCCATTCAGCGTAGTGGTGAAGTGGCGCTTCTTAATTAACTGCCAAAATTAAAAAGACATGCTTTCATACATGCACACACAAGGACACCACATCTGTACTTTTGATCACCTCCATTCAAAACCTTTCAGTCAGTCAGTGTTTAGTATTTTGGACATAAAATTCTGTTTAACCTATTCTTAAAGGTCAGAAAATAATTTATTAAAGGAAAAACAGATCCACACATATGTTTTCCACTCGAACTTTAGCTTCACTAAAATTTTAATCCATAATAACCTACAAAACGTGACACACAGATGAACACATTATAAAAAAAATCACACGCAAAATCTACTTTATCATCCCTTAACCTTCAGTTTTTACATTATTCAGATCCTTATGCAGACTACATGTGTTTCTGATTGTGTGTTTTGTGTGACACTGCCTGAGCCCACACACATTAGCGAGGGTCAGGTGTCTGTTTTCCTGTCTAAGAGGAAACCCAGAGGCTCAGCTTTCAGTGAGGGTCACCTGTCATGCTCCTCAGAGGTTAAAGTTTACTCTGCTGAGGGGCGAAATGATTTGACTGGGCTTCCTCAGATACACACACATGTAATCACCTCATCTCTTTCTTTCACTTTGAGATATTACAGTGAATATATCACTTTTTTTCCTTACCGCTGAGAAAGGTAGACTGAGTTATTACCAACCAACAAAATGACAAATTAGGAGGTAATTTTTCCAGTTAATGAAGTGATCGCTGTCCAGACTGTCACAGAAGATTTTTGGGAATCCAGAGGGATGCCTTAAAATTTCCAAATTTCTGTCAACTACAGGTCCCAAACGAAAGAGGAGCTGCAAATCCTGACAAAGGAGAATTTTGAAATAACTTATAACTTATTTATGACTGGAGACTTGGTGCATCTAAAAAAAAGAAGAATGAAACTTGATGATTTTTTGTAATTCTGTCTCCCCCTGTTTCCCCCTTTCCAATCTTCACATTTACTTTTCATATTTACTGTTTCAATGCAGGAACTAGCCAATGTCCTGGGCCTTTTTTTTCCCTTCTCCTCTTTGCATCCTTGTGCGTATATTCATTACATGCATATATCTATTTCTGCGTTCCTCTCTCTCTCTGTGTGCCCGTTTGCTGTCCTCGGTCTCTGACTTGCTCTTGGCTAATAGCTTAAAATGTCACAGCAGTTTAATTTCATGGAAACAAGCTGGTTGAAGAAATGACCCAGTGAGCTCTGTGCAGTTTGAGTCGAGTTTTGACATTTTCAGCCTGATGTTCTCATTAAAATGCATTGTTTGGACGTTGTGTAAACACTTTATTGAGAGAGAATAATGGTGTTTTATATGTAAGGTTAATTTAAGATGTAGTGACATTTTTTTCCTGCTGCACAGGGAATGGGATGGAAAAAACCCCACTTTGTATCATTCGTCCTTGTTGTACATAAGCCATAATGACTAGATTTTATTTTATTACACTAATTAAAAGAAAAACAAATTGTGTATAAAAGCATAAAATAGCTGCTAATTTTGTAAACATGAAGCCAGTTTTGGATTAGAGTGCAATATTACCTTGAAATGATGCATTTTGCTTCATTTCCATACATTTTAGTTTTCTTTCTCTTAGATATTTCTATCAAAGGGCTGTTTGTCAAGCCTTTCTTTTCCTGTTTCTGTCAAGCTATCTTTCTGCACTGACAGGTTGACAGCTATGTTTTCTTATTTTCTTTCATCAGATAACAAGGGCCTCATGAAAAGTTAGAGCAGTTAAGAGTTTGAACTTTTTACTCCTCAGATGATTAAAGATTAGATTTAAGACTGGCATATTTTGATGTGGGACTTGTAAAAAAATATTCAAATGGGACAACATGGGCAGAAATTCAAGTTGAAACTGTGTTTTTTTTCCCCCTGTCTCATTAAAGATTAACATGAACTGAACTGTCATATTTGTCATTCTGACCCTCTAATGGCCACTTGTCCATTTGAAGCTGAACATTTTTTGATCAAAGCTGACTGATGACTCCAAACAGCCACACAGAATAGCCTCCCTAATGTTTGTTTGTGTGTGTATGGGTTTTTGTTTTTTTCCCTAAATTAGATTTGCAGCTATTACTATTCATCATGAAATTTATGTAGTGGCTGCTGTGGCTGTGTTTGCCTTCGTATAATTGTGTGTATGTGGTCAATGGTGCCTCGGTTAATGAGGGAGGTCTGTGTTGCCCCCGGCACAGTAGCTCATGGAAATCAGTGTTTGATTTGCTGGCTGCTTGATAAAGGATTTAATGCTGCAACATGACCCCCCTCCCCCTCTCACTGTAAAGGAATCGCCTTATTCAATCCATTTCTGCCTCCGTGTTTGCAAAGTGGTGGTATTTGCCTCTGCCCATGCCTGCACTGTTTGTTTGCAAATGTGTTGGCAGGTAATAAGGTAGCTGTGATTACCTGATGGCTCTCATGTCCACTTGCTACTATCAATGTGTGTCTGCTTTGTCCAGAGCGGTGTAGAACCACTCCAGTTCCCCCTGCTCTCGGTGTGTGTATCGACCAGACTCTGGAATGGAGAAACGCCTGCCCAGCACACACAAAAATCAATGGCTGCTGTTTTCTTCTCGCCAACGGTCTCCTGTTATCTGCAATGAATACAAAGCACATATTGTAGCACACAAGACACTCACGCTCATTCACCTCATTTTTATGTCTCCTCACTGGTTCACCACAGTGGCAGGGGTCACATACAAACCCACAGGATACTTGGGGTAAATCACTTCTCAGTTGCACTTCATTGAAGGAAGAATGGCTCTCGATTTGTGCAGGTGTGTTTGCCATCTCGTCTTCTGTCTCTTAACGCGCCTTGAGTGAGACCTCCGCAGCTGCACCTTTCACCGGACGGTAAAGTTTATTATTTCTTCCGCTGTATAAACTCTGTTCTGCGAGCACATCAAACAAGGCAGCAGAGAGTCTGATTGAAATGTCGTCCGTCTTCCGTTGTGTTGAGCAGCATTAGCAAAGTGGCCCACAAGTGTTTACTTAGCCAACAGAGCAGTTCATTTCAGGGATAAGATCAGACCTATTTTCACCACATGTTCCTCCCTCTATCTGTCCCTTTTTTTTCTCTTTAATTGTCCCAAACTCTGTCTTTCTCGCTGTCTGTGTCCCCGTCAGGGATTAAAGGTGGTGGGAGGGGGAGAAGGGGGAGGTGGCAGATTAGCGCCGGCCGTCCAGCACGTCCGTCTGTCTGCTGTCAGAAAATAGAATTCATTTGTGTGATCCAGATGCTTACGCTCAGCTCTGTGTGCGTGTGTATGTGTGTGTTGACGCTCAGCCAGAGGAGAGGATTGGCCATTGGGTTGGGGGGCAGGGAGGAAGGGGAGGATAAGGGTGTGTTTGATGGTGTAGGGTGGAGGTGCAGGGAAGCTCACATCCGCTATGCAGCTTTTGTACTCACATCAAAGAAAACAGCCATGACCCGATGACAGCGTGCACTGTTTAACCACCATGACACAGTACAGTATAAACAGAAACGAGAACTGACACATGTACAGAGGACTTAGGTCCTGTTCACACCATATATGGTCACAGGAAATCATTTATCATTTTATTATTTAAAGATGTCCTGTGTGTGCACCTAAATCAACTTTCTGATTAGCGCTTTAAAATAAAACTTTCTGAATAAATGGTGAGGTTCAGGATTATTTGTTTATTTTAAGCAGTTTATTTATTGACTGAAACCAATTTAATCATTTGTATTCAAAGCTATGTAATTGCTTTCATAGACCTACTACTGTTTCAAATTATTTATTCTGAAACACGTTTGTAATGTAATTTGCAGACAGTATTTAAAGTACACTCATTGTTTCCCTTGTGGAGAGAAGGCGGAGAGTGCGGGTGGGGGCTGTGCTGGCAGTATTAAGGTTACAGCTCAGGGGAGTTGGGCGAGCTAATGTGGCTGGCTTCTTCATTGATGAATGGACCGTACTGGAGATCTCGTGGAGGGCTTCAGAGCAGGATACGGAGGGAGGTCTGTGGGGTCCCAGAAGGAAGTACAGCTGGAGTCTGAGAGGGGGACCTGCCATTAATCAAACTCCTTCCACCTGCCATCTCTCCTCTCTGTCTCCTGTCCTTTCTTTATCCTACCAATTTTTAACCCCCCACCCCCCATTTCTGTGTAACAGTTTTTACTTTACATCCCTCTCTTGTTAGCTGCCTTTGATATGCACCAGTCTCCCTCTCAAACATCACTTTGCAATGTGCTTAATGCTATTACAAGCCAGTAGCTCAAGCAGTGTGCTCTCAAAAAAGAAGAGATGGACTCACACTGGGGTTAAACACGACTTAGTTTCCTTAATTCACTTAAACTCACAAGCTTCTGCTCCCTGCACACTAGCCTCTTAACTTCCTGGTCGGCAGAGCCCTCTAATGCCCGCCTGAGACTTCTATAATGTAAAGCGTTGCTCGTTTTGTCGCTCTGAGGTCAGTAAGAACATTACGAGGTGCTTTGGCCATGTCAGAAGTCTTATCAAGTGCTTGTATGTGTTTTATTTGTTCGCTGTTATTTCTCACGGTGTATCTGGATCAAGTGGGATGATCTCTGTGAGGTAGCACCTCAGCATGTCATGTGGAACGCTAACTTGATGAGATTCAGTCACCCTCCTAAAATCCTTCTTTCTAACAAGAAAATGATGAGCACAATGTAACTCATACACCAGTAGCTAATTTTGTTGAACTTTTGTTAATTGCTTCTTTTATAGAGCCACTGATTTGGGCAACTAATTGTGGCTTAACCCTGCAAGAGAGAGATTAAACATCTACAGCTGTCACTTATCACGCCTTTTTTCTCAGTTTTTAATTTTTTTTTCTTATATCTGAAATGAGCAAAATGTTGCACAAAGCCCTGTTTACTCCTTTCCAGTTGTTGATAATAAAAGCCACCTGCGTTGGTTTTGCCACCTTGGCCTCTCCTTCTCCTCACCTCTATGCTTGCATCACCTGGGATCATCAGTAAACAGGCTTTTCACTGGATTTGATGGAGGGCCTGTGTTTTGATCTGGATGGATCTGTGTGTGTTTGGGTGGGGTGTTTGCACCTTCAAATGCGGTTGCGTGCTCTGCAGGTGGCGGTGGACAATAGAGTTACAGACAAAGGCAGACTCTCAAGTTCACATGTAAAAGTGTGCAATAGATGGCAAATTTTGCCATCGTGTCTTTTCTTTTTTTTTGACATGTGCCTGGAGCTCAAACACTGTTTCCTGCCACGCTGTATATCAAACCTGAACATGTGTGTGAGGAAAACCTCCATCACCAGAGCACTTTGGAGCCTCCGTAGAGCTATCCTCCTCATCAAAACACTACCATTATTGTATACATATGGAACTACATGTCTACAACCCCCACCCTGTATTTGATCTGGTATTTCCAAGAGCATCACTGACTGCGTACCCTTTGAGGATCAAACACGAGATGTACTTCACAGCAGGTGATAAAATAAGGTGATATGGGGATGTTTTTCGTAGATGCTGATTAGATATGTTTAAACATATACAACAACACACATGGCAAGTTATCACCACCTCATTGCACGTCAAACAGCAGAGAGGTGACGAGTGATACTACCTCCCAAACACAGAAACTGCTGAAGGCACTAAGACGCTTCTGCAAGAGTGCTGAAATCTGCTCTAGTGCTGAAGTTTTTAGTTTATTAAAAGACAAAACATCAATCAGCACTTGTGGTCGTCAGTTAATCACTTAGCTAATTTTTCTAGAAAAAATGTCAAACATTCAAAGGTCACTGGATGGTGAGAGTTTGCTGCTTTGTGCTAAACTGAATATTTTGAAGCGGTGCCGATTTTATTGCAAAATTGAAACTATTTGGATGAATCAAAACTAAAGTTGGCCAAAATGCTGCAAAGCTTTAAAATGTCATCTCTGGTCGTTCTAATTCACACCTTTTGAAATGCTTTGTTTTTTTTTCTTTTTGTTGTTATAAAGCCAGTAGTCCGACAACTATATTAGTACCATTTTTCTCACTTCTTTAGAAAAACAAAACACTACTTTGCTAAAGGTCGAGACAGAAAGAGCGCTCTCTAGGACTTATTTAAATGTGTTAACTCTTATTAGTCACATAACGCTAGCTGGAAGAAACAAATTTAACCAATTTTATCTTGACATTTTTCTTTTGTTTCTTTACTCTAAAAAAATTGGTTGAAATTTGTAAAACTCACAATAGTAAACTCAGCACTTAAGGTTTTGTGAAATAGAGTGTTATAAAATGTTTAAAAACCTGAGGAATTCAAAAGAATAGAATATATAAAATAAGTTATGTGTGATAGGGTTCAAGTGCATACTTAGTAGCCTGTATTTTGGCTTTGCTGCATAAAAATGTAGCCAATTTAGCAGAAAATGTCATCCACTGTTACTTGTATATTTAAGATTTCATCCATATCAAAAGACATAAGTTACCTGATAACTTAGCTGAAGGAAGCTTCTCTTTCCATTTTATAACTTTTAGCTGTTTAATTTGTCATTGTTTTTGGTTTCTAGCTAAGATGGACATGCAGTATATTTTGTGGGACAATCCCAAATACAGTATATTACAAAGTAGTTGCAAGAGATTACACTAATACCTTGAGAAAAATAGTAACAATATTAAATATTGACCACCAAAATGTATGCGTTATATTTTGAACAGACGAACAACAAATTGTTGCTGATTCTTGGCTGCATCAACAACACACAGGGTTAATGTTGGTCTAAATAGTCCTTTTACTTACACTGGGAAGACAGTGCAACACCGTAAAACAAATAAAAGTCATTTATGAACAAACTGAAAAGGAATCAGTTAAGCCTTTAAACTTGAATTGGTGTCTTAATCTTGCTTTCAGTTTTTTATTAACACTGTTATTAAAAAAATAAAAAAATACTACAAAGAAACAGTTGACAGGTTGATCAGCATTAAAAGTAATTCTTTTTACTGACCAAAACTCTTGCCAAGCTTAGAAGCCTAGCTGATAGGATACGATCCATAAGTGAGGAAAGCTGCCCTTCTTTCCTGATTGTGTTGTTTAAATCAGACTGACTTCATTAATAGTCTGATCTGGATGTAATTAAGAGTGAGCAGAGGGTGGTTGGCTGGAAGGGAGAAGAAAAGCAGAGAGAAGTTTCTGTTCCTTTTTTTTTTTTTTTCACCCTGTTTTCTGTGTGGACGAGTCAGAGAGGGAAAACTCCAGACAGAATCAGGTAAAAGTCAACAAAGAGGGACCCTCAGTTTTTTTTTTTTTCCTAACAGATTTTTCGAGACACAAATAAGTAAATGAATAATAATACCAAAGCTGGTAAACAGTGCGTGAGAAATTTGGGCTCATTTGTGAGCGATTATAGTCTGCTTGTCTGCCTTTCTGTTTTGTGTGTGCGGATTATCTGAAACACCCCACTTGCACCAGTTTCTTTCTGTCCACGTGTTTACTCGGCGCTGGGTGGAAAACATAAATTGGAGACAGAGCGTTCCCCGTCTGAGCAGCTTGGAATAGGGTTTGGACTCGGAAAGCTGGCTTTCCTCTCAGGAAGTGTTGTTCCTCACCGCTCTCCATAAACACTGGAAAAGAGACCCAAAGAAAATGTCCCAGACTCACTATTTCCACTGTAAACATACTGACATACACATATTATACTGCCCCCCTCCCTCTTCTGTTTCTCTCACATGTTTCTCTTCTCTTTCTCGGGTCAAAGGCTCTACATTTTTATAAAGTATGGCAGATGGTAAGATCAAGAAAGCCAAGTCTGGATGTAGGTAGATCAGCTGCTTTTGCTTTTAATTTTCTTTTATGTTACTTATTTGCAATTTCAAAGCACTATGAATATATCTTTTACTTAGACACAGAGGCTGACTTTCAAGGCTTATGCAAAGTTCTTTAAGTCCAAAGTTCTTTATGAAACAGTTGTTTTTTAGAAATCATACAGAAGCTCATAAAAAAGTAAAAGATCAAGATTCCCCTGTTTAAATTGAACCCCTGGGTGGAAATGCCATTGTTTCAGCTGAATTACATCTCAGAGCAGTGTAGAAGTTACTCTTCGGTTCTAACAAGTAGCTGGACAACAGTTCCTCTTGCGTGCAGTTCAGGTTAATAAACACACTTGAGAGGGAAGGGAGGCGGTGGGTTCTCTTTCTATAAATTTTAGTTGTCATGGCATTTTTATCTTATACTGGAGTGTTATTCTGAGTGAATATTATCACCACGAGCTCAAAACCCTAAAAAGAGACGTAAAAAAATGTTTGCCGTTTGTTATTGCCGCACCTTAGATGTGACAACTGGGAGCAGGACTCTGTAATGTATCTCAGACGAGTTCTGTTCTGTAACGTTATTGTAGTTTTTCTTATCAGCAAAGTCTTATAACTACACATGGATCTTTATTTACCCTAAAGATTACAGCAAATTTGCCATGTTTGATGTGCTTTACGACACAAACAACTACCTTTTGCTGCTAATCTTTGGGCTGTGATAAAAGGAACCGAGCTTACTTTAGCATTCTTACCTTTATGTGCATCAGTCTGTAGAGAAGACTGCATTCAGAGTGAAGGAGTGTTGGGGAGACAGAGGTTAGAAACCTCTTTTTTTTTTTATTACATTTCCTCGGCAGAAAAAGGAGGCAAGACGGACACTCCATATCTCCCCACTGCACTAGAAAACTCATCTAAATGGAAAACACATTGTCTTCATTATTTTGCGAGCTGAAAGAACGGGGTTGTCATGGTAACAGCCATTTGAGTGAGCTCAAGCGGGCGGCCAAGGGGTTGGTTTTAGGGCCAGAGGAATGGAGAGAGAAAAAAGGAGGAGGAGGAGGAGGAAGAGGGGGTAGGAAGAAGGAGTCTGGAGAGGAGGGGGTAGGCTGGTGGGAGGAGAGGAGAGGGGCTGAGATGGAGGGAAGACAATAAAAATGAAAAAAAAGGAAATTGTGGGGTGAAAGAGAAACAGAAAAGAGATGGAGAGAAGATGAGAGGAAAGTTCTTTTTCCACCGGAGCCAGGCAGTGCAAATGGCCAGTTAGTGGTTCTCAGAGAGCAGTTCAGAGGCCCTTATTAATTTCAAGGGGCAGAAAGATGGTAGATTTAGCATCTCAGGAAATCTCCTCCAACTGTGCTTCACTGCAGCCTCAGTGGTGCAAGCCTCTGTGCTTTAGCCGGCAAATGCATCAGAGGACGGGCTTTCTTTGAGTGGGTACTTTTGGTAAAGGGTCTAACAAACTCTCCTGCGATCTCCAGCTGCCTCTGCTCGGCTCCAGCACTGATCGACAACCTGCCTGCTTCCGTCTTTATTAGGTGCTTGCGTCCTGGCAACAGCGAGCCCAACAACAACACACTTAATCAAATATTTACCCCTTTCTGAATTGACGACATGCACCCAGGATATGGCAAATAAAACCAAGTGCCAGGGCGGTATTTAATCCAGCCCTTCTCCTCTTCAACTTCATTTCACACTTTTTCTCTAAATGATAGATGGATTTTCACCATGTTGCTGTCAGTTTAACATCAACAAGGATTATGGTTGTTGTCACAGAGAAAAAGAACTAAGATGATTGTTTATTTAAGTTGCCTTCTGCGTTTCTGTTATATATCGCCAGTGGCGTTGATGTGACTGAGAGCCCTGACAGAACATCATTATGGCAGCCATCAGGCGATTAGGAAAATTAAAGTAATTGCTTAAGTCTTTATCGTGTAAGTACTTCCCCTGGAGTGTTTAGCGTAGTTTTAACACCCATTAGGATTTGACATCCAACCTTGTGTGTCTTCAGAGGAGTCGTGGGATTATCATTGATATTTGGGGTTTGAAGATTAAATGAAACTGAGAAACCAAAATACTTGCAGATTAGATTTATTGTCTGCAATTAAAACCAGCAAAGATCTGTGAAAAATAGTGCTCCAGAGCTATCTGCAGTGCATTGCACAATGTTAGTCTGCAGTGTTTCCCTGCAGCCGAATAAGGTGAAGTATTTTCTTGAGGAGAACATCCAGATCTGCTAAAGGTAAACATTAAAAACCTGTCAGATTTTTTTCTTGTCTTCCATCGTTTTTCTGCAGATGTGAAACCGTGATCAATGAAAGCACGGATTCTGTGGCTTTTGATTGACCAGCATTTAGGGTAAGAGATGTCCTGCTGCTGCGTTCTGCCTGGCCGACTGACCGGCCAGCTGTGTGGCCGCCTGTAGGTCTTAGTGATTCATGTCACACTGTAATTGGTTTACCTGCTCCCTGTGTGTCTGCGCTCTGAGAGGACCAAAACAAATTACCCAAGGATGACCTCTCACCGTCTCCCTCCTGCTCTGCAACCGTTGTCCCCCCCCCATCTCCCTCTGCTTGTCTCACCCTCCGCCTCCTGCTACACGCAATATGTGTAGCAGTATGCAATATGTGTATGTGACTGTTATTTCTCCCATTCTCCTCGTCTCAGGTTTTCCTGCCCTCCTTCTGCACACCTCAAATCTCTCAAGCTGAGCCACACTATAGTAATATTTGATAGTAAAAGCAAACTGTAGCACGCTCGCACACATTAAAGCCTCCTGAGGTTTCCGAACATGTGCGCCGATGTCTGACTGCTGTGTCAAGCATCACCGTGACACGTTACGCACACATGCATGCATAAAGATAAGCTGATAAAATGGACATGGGATCACAAAAAAATAAATACTTACACGCTATTGGAGTGCTTTCAAGAGTGTTTTGTAAAAGCTGCAGTGAAGCACATTAGCCTTTCTGTGCTGTTTTTTATTTTTTTTTGTTTTGTGCTTGCTGTGCCAGATAATACCGGTGCGGTTTGTTCCTTCGGTGAATAAATCTGTTGCTCTGTGTACACCATTAGGCTGTTTTCTTTTCACAGCAAGCAGATGTTTTGTCTTCTTTGCCACTCATACTCTTGCTCTCACACAGTGGTGAATAAAAACTCAGCGGAGCAAGATGAATGAGTGCAGCATTCTCCTGTGTACCTGTGTAGGAAGGTCTCTCAAAGGTTACCATGCTGTTTCTGTTAAAATCTCCTGTCAATGGTTTTTCAGGAGCCTAAAATCATGATTTGTTTGTGTTTGTTGCATTGCTGGTTACTCAGTCTGCTTTGATATAGCAGAATCTAGTGAATGAACTATCAAACATCAGTTTAGTCCCTTATTTCGTAATAAAAACTTTATGTTCTCTGCTCAAAAAGTCAGCTCAGAAACATCAGTAAGTGATATAGGATATGGGCTTCTCTTGTTTGTGTTGGTGCTATATGTGGTCCGTCAGCTCCGTTCTGCTGTGAAGAAGACAAAAGTCAGTGTGAACTAGAGGCACTCAGAGAGCGCAAACTTCCACCAGGGCCATAGGGTCATTAAAAAAATAGTCACATGGGGATTGTGATTTCAGTCACAACCAAAATTTTATCAGTTGTTTCTTCCGACTTCTCCTGAAAATTTTATGAAAATCTGTTCATTCGTTTTTTTAGTAATCTTGCAAAAAGCAAACAAACCAACTAACACTACTGAAAACATAACCTCCTTGGCGTAGATAATAAGTACCTGCTTTGTAGTTCAGTAAAACTAAGCCATTGTTGTGTTTCTTGCTTCTTTCTGTTAAAACACACAATGTGGTATTTTCTAACGTTTGAATTTTTGGATAAAGTGCTTAAAACAGCTTGAAACTGTAATCTTTATTTTCATTTTGTATGCATTTATCCAAAAGCAATGCAGTCACATTGCCCCTATTTTAACCAAAGAATGTCAGGTTGCAAAACGTTTTTTAAGATAAGTGCCTTATTTTTTTATTTTATCATCCATCTGTAGATAATATCACAAAACATAAAACATGGATATATATGCACTGTTAGAACTATTTAAGGTGCTGAAAGGGCTTAATAAGTGTTTTGACTTTGGGGAAATTGTAAGAATTTTTCATTTACTTCTGATTTGACAACTATACAAAATGTTTTCTTTTGTAAATAAAACAGAAGTGATGTAAATATTATAGAAAAATATATTTCTATTAGAACATATATATTGACCCATATGATGACATAATAACTCAAACTGTACATTTGGTGAAACGAATAAGTAGACTAGTCTTAGCTGGGATATAAATGCCATCATCTTACTTTAGAAACTGATTTTTTTATTGACGGTAAAAAAGTATTTTCTTCTGTTCGAGTGTCAAACAAAACAACAAATCTTTCTGTGATCAGATGTTTGCATTTGAACTTGTTTTATTGACAGCTAATTGTCAAAATTATTGTTGAATTGTTTGTTTTCATTTTTTTTTTCCCATCTGTTTGACATTTTTCTTACCTGTCAAGTGATAAAACATCCAAAGACTTCATTCATGTCATTTTCTTGCTGCCATGTGTTGTTGATCAGTATTATGATAACTGAAGAAGTTAGGTCATGATTGTTTTCCTTCACCTCTAAAACCTTAAAAAAAAAAAATCATCTTTGCACAGCTGTCTAATAACCTTTTAGCTGCCTGTCCTTGAAGAAAACTGCATGTTTTTGTGTGCTATATCCCACAGTTTTTGACATGATTTTTAATTGGAAATGAGTAAGAGCAGTCTTTTTATGTTTAATTAGATTTGTCCAATAAAAGATCAGCGGGAGGAAAAAAAAAAAGGAGCTGCTGCATCGCAGAATGTTTGCTCTCACCAAGTGCAACGCAATCGTGCTGGTTGCTTTTTTTTTTTATATAAGAAATGTGTTTTTAGTGTCAAAGACAAGGAGAGTAGAGGGCAGGCTGGCACAGATATATTTTTGCTCTCCCTAATGACACCAATACCATTTCATGGCTTAGTGAGCAGATTGAATCACACTCTGTCTTTGTAAGTCTCACTCTCTGCCCCCTGTCTCTCTGTTTCTCTTTGCTGCACTCACTTCATCTCTCTGTCCTCTCACGAAGTATCACGCGCACGCTCATATGCCACCGTCCGTCAGTGGGCTACACTCGCCCCTGGTGGATGTTGTTTAATTGCATGTGGGTCAGCAGTTTGTCAGTGCTGAAACCGAAGGACATGGAATTTGTCAGTTTACCCGTTCAGCAGCCACAGGGGGTGGTGTGTGAGCTAACAGCTCTGCTGGAGTCAGGCCCATAAGGTTAGCTTTACACAAGCCTGTCAGACTGCCCTGTCAATCACAGTCCTCTCCTCTGATATACTATCATCTCTCCTCACGTATTTTCCAACTGAATTAGACTGATGAGATTCCACTTAATAAACCTTTTGAGGCGCGCTGAGACGGCTCGTGTTGGGTTGTCATCTGAAAAACCAGCCCTGTGTTCTCACGTACTAAATCTTGTGCATCGCCAGCGATAGAAATCTTGCCTTTCACGACAGCGGAAAATCGTATGTGGCACAGGACATACAATCCTCCCCAGCTGGTATTTATAGTCTTCAGCAACTGGAACGTTCTGTGGAGTAAGGAGTTCATTCATTCATCATGTGATGCTCAAGCTTTATTCTGCTCACAGATGACCTGATTTTCTATCTCATGGTGAGATTATATATATATGGCTCCTCCCTCATAGTTCATATGAAACAGTAAAAACAAAAACATGGTCACCTACATGAGAGCACAAACAAATCACAATACTGCTCTCTGGGTAGTTGGGATTCCAAGTGTCACTAGGACAAAATATGTGAGGTTTTATTCCTTCATCCAAATACTGTACATGTATACATTTTAAGCATGGAAACTCTTAGAATCTGTCTATTTTCTTCAAATATTCACTCCCCCAACAACACTTTATAATCCTTTTAAAATAAACTATGATGGTGGAATCAGACGCTTGGATGCTTAAGTTGGTTTTTATTCATTTTTATCATGGGTTAGGTGGGCGGTAGGTGTTGTGGCGAAAAAAGCACCCCAACTCCAAAAGCACCATTAGGAGACAACTTGGCATGTCACTACCAGTAGTGGGTGTAAAAACAAATAAAAATAAAAGTTGAATACAGCCATCCTAACTGGACTTTAAATATTTGAAAGTCATTGCCCATCCCTACCAAAACAAAGACGCTAAGACAAAGTTTAGACAAAATACACTTGTATTGTAGTGAACTTTTACGATTGTTTTACTGACTCAATTAGCTTCATGAAGAGAAGATTCAACTAATCTGTATTTAGGTGGTGAAAATGTACCCAAGTTGCCCACATGACGCTCATTTACCCAATCGAAACCTAGCTTTCTTCCACAAAAGCAACAGTTCAGCAACGTAGTTGACTTGATGTTGCTACGATTGCGGGTTTTTGATTGTGTGTATTCCTTGTAAATGGTTTATTTTAAATTCTTCAAAAGCCTTTAGAGTTTCAAACCATAATGGCAACACACTCATACGTCATCATTTCAGTCATTTGTTTCTCTCAAATTTTGAAGAAACTTTAAAAAATGTCCAAAAAGAAATTTTGACTATAAAAGTTGTGTTAAAATTATTACATTTTTTTCACACACCTTTATGCTATTAGTCTTAAATTAAGTGGAAAAAAGCTACTTACTTAGCTTTTGCTTATTTTTTTATGAAATAATGCCAATTTGGAGGCATCAGCTTCAAGCAGCACAAAACAATGGAAGTGTATTGTGATCACAAAGTCAATGTGTGCAATCTCAATAAGAAAGAATAACTGCAATAAATCACATTCTATTATAGTCCAAGTGCCATGCATTCATGTTTTGTATCTTAATAGTTTTGGACAATCGTATGAACTCTCCCTATCAAAGATGCCCACACTCAGTTTAGATGACCAGGATGCTAATGTATACACAGAATGTTGTGAAGGCAAAAGAAAAAAAGAAAAGTGAGACAAATATCGGTTCACCAAAGACTCAACAATAACATCACAATAACTATTTACCTTTTGTAAATAGTGTGACATCTCGACGCCAAAGTATCAAACTGTAGCGAACTGAAACTCGTTAGAGTATTAGAATATCACAGTGTTTCAATATTATGTATTTTCATTCTGAATGAGCAGAATCAGCTGAGATCCTTTCGCTTTTTCCTGAGTATTGAAATAATCATCTGTTCCCAGGAGGCGTATCTCGTGGCGCATACCTGCAATACTCCACAACCGACGTTCCATATTTATAGACGGCAACAGAACGGCTCATATATCCCCACATCACAGCTGTTTGCATTGCAGTGTTGGGTGTCACATAGCTGCCCGCTGCTCCTGTGGTTGTCACATTAAAACAGAAGATAAACAAACTGCACTATTTAGGGTTTTTTTTTTTTTTTTTCCCTACCCCGCCCCTGGGATAAGTCATTTCACATTTTTATTGAGGCTGGTGGTTGTGGTGGTGTGCAGAGGGTTGAGTTTTATAAAGCCCAGAGGGAGCAATATGACTAATAGTTGGCTTTGCTCGGAGGGAAAAGAAGAGCAGGAAAGATTAGTGGAGGAGAGGATTAACAGAGTCTACAAAATGAGTCAAAATAAAAAATACAGACTAAGGCATGAGGGGGAAAGTAGGTTTGGAGACAATGAAGATGAGGTAGCTTTGGACAGAGAGAAGTGGACTTGGGGAAAATAAAGGTAAAAAGGGAGCACCTGGCTGTTGGAGTTTGCTAATAGAGATAATAGAGATGGCTGGTGGCTTTTTGCAGACGTACTTAAAGCAGTGAATGTGGGAGGGAAGGAGAGACTGAGGCCGGCACAGCTGAGTGGTGTTGATTGGCCTGTTTGAAAACACATGAACTGCAGACGGTGAGGGAGAGCAGCCCCTGCGCGCTGGGATAAAGTGTCGCTCTGTGCCGTGCCACGCTTCAGCCCAAACCACATTAGAGCAAATGAATCCATTCCACCTCCTGTTATGGCAGCTCCCACTCGGGGCCCCAGGAAGGAGGAGGAGGAGGGGAGTAGAAAGGAGGGGAGCAAGAGTGGCAGGAGGGTTGAGATGTGAGGGATGAGGAGAGGAAAATGATAGAACAGAAAATGGAAGGTGGTGTAAGAGACGTCGCATGCTGGGTGGCTCTAATGATGTCTGAGGGCTATGGAAGAGGAGAGCAAAAAGCACATATAGCAGTGTGGGGGGTGGGGAAGGGAATCTGTGGTCGTATAACTGAAGATGATGAGGAGAGAGGATTCTCTGCTGCGTCCAGAGAGCAGAAATGATAGTTCCTCTCTTTTTCTTAATGAAGCTGATCTCCGGCCAAACTTTACTACAATTGCTTTTTCATGTTGTTCAGCAGTATCCTCTGCACTTTATGCTCCGCAAAGCCTGAGCTTTTAAAGACAGAGCATTAAAACATCACCTAATATTCCATTTTCCTGTGTAATAATATTTTATTATGAGCTGAAAGTCTCTCATGTATGGAATAAAGTTCCTCCCTCAAGGCCCTTTGAAATCCATTCAAACCACAACTTGAAAAAAATGTAATCAAAAAGTTCAAGATAACAGCTATGGTATGTTAGCCTTGAAACGCGGCGCTCACATGTTTCTGCAGGACATGTTGCTGTTAATGGGGTGAATTTGATTTCATTGTCAAAACAACTATACTTGCATACTTAAACTGTAAGTATAAAGGCATGTTACCTTTTTATTTTAATTTTCATAACTAAGAAACAAAAAGAACTTCCTTTTATAATTCGACAGTGCATTTCAAATGATTAGCGAGACTTCACAAGTCTGGTTTCTATTAACTAGTGAAGCAAAATGAAACGTTATAATAAAAGGGGACCAGACACTATTACGTTAAGAACTGGTTTAATGCAAAGGAAAATTGGCCTAATTACTCAATAGAAGGTGACAACTTTGTTACTTGTAATTTTAACTCATTTAAAAATGAAGTTTTTACTGCTCAGAATATTAAAAGAAAAGAAATGTGAACAGTCATGTGAGGAAAAAGAAGAAAACTCTTTTATAAGAATTACTTTAACCTCTGGGAACATCTGACATTTTATATCTGGTAGAACACCTGTCAGTTGTGTGAGTTTACTTAATGCAGAACTAGATCAAAACAGCTGGCGAGTCAAATTATTTAAACTTGCCCAGGGTGGACGCGAACTGAAAAAATAATATTGTGTTCATTTTTTTGGTGCATCAGTTGATGTTGTTTTTTTTCTTTTTAAGTATATCATTTTTGCAGTTTTCTAAATGCAACTCAAATAAGATTATGAGCCTGGCTACAATCCTTGTTGATTTTAAAGATGTCATGTTTTGATTTAGATTTATATTTTCCAATTTTCTTTATATATTTAT
>JAOXNZ010000105.1:14193603-14205285 GCA_028566095.1 Kryptolebias brasiliensis
AAAGGCCAAAAGTATTTTTGCCAGCACCAAAGAGTTTGTTCCTAAACTGCTGGAAACCCTTTAGTTTAAGTACCCATCTTTCTTTAGTTCTTATCTACCTCATTATGTAACATATTTGCATCATGTACACATCATATACACATCAAATTCACAAATGTTCAAATGAAGCTCTGATAAATTAAAAAGGCGTGAGCAGCACAAGCAGCACTCTGCCATGTGCCATTGTTACTGTTGTTGATCTACTCGCGCATGTGCAGAATAACTACTGACTGACTGCAACCGTAGTGTGCATGTGCAAGCATTTCCGCTTCCGGTAGACTGTATTTTCCCATGAAACAAGGCCGGGAGTTTCGAAAAAAACTTCCACTCTGAGGCCTGGACTTAAAAACTTCTGGTGTCAGAGAATCAGATCGCTGTTGTTGTGTAGACGAGCAGACGGAACGCAACAGAATTGTTTGGATTTCACTTAAAAATGGTGTTGTGTAAACTGGTTGTAAAAGAAATGATAGAGATCACTTTGCACTTGTTTAAATAGCTAATTACAATATGTAGTGATAACTGCTCATGTCCCAACTTGCTTGTCTTGGTACTGATAGCAGCTGGCTTGGCTGTAACCCTCGACAGAGCACTTGACAAAGGTAGAAGTCATTTGTCTGAAATGAGAAATCACTCACGCTGCGAGTCATCCCAGACCAAGTGTGTGTTGCTGATAATAATGAGATAATTTCAACACTCTCTTTTTTTTTTTGTTTTCCTCTGTCTCTTTCCCTCATCAAGCCTGGTCCTTCTTGCCCTCCTCCTGCCATACTTCAGTGCCTTTCATATTACTGTGCTTTTGTTTCAGTGCGCTTATTTCTTGCCCCGCTTCCCCCTGCTTGTTTTGCTCAGAAAAAAGGGAGGGAGGGGAACAAAGACAGCGAGAAAAGGAGACAGACGCCTCCTTGGATGTTGGTATTACTTGTGGTTTGTTACCCTTCTCTGATTCATAGCTTCATCCTCCCACTGCTGTTTAAAAGGGGAAGTTGCAATGTGCACATCATAATTGGATGTGTAATCCTTTCCTTTGCACCTCTGGTGAGCAGTGCCGAGTGTTAGAAAGACAATAAGGACTTAACAGGTCTCTCTTTGTTGTTTGCATGCTGAAACAACAACCGAGCGAGCCTAAAAAGTCAGACAAAACAGTCTGTACAAATGCTACAAAACACATTTTCCAGCGCGGTTTTAAACCTGATAAAAACAGAAGGCAGAGATAAATCATTTGACTTTGCCTCTTATGATCAAATGGGAAGAGGCTTTGTTTCATTTTGACAGCAGACAAGGGTCAAGATGAAGAGTTCAGCTCTGTTTCTACTCAAGCATAATTTGTTACGCAACACATTTTCCCCCCTGAACAAGGGTGTGGCGCTGGAGTGTCTGTCAGCCTGGACAGGCTGCCCATCAGGTGGATTGACTTTTTATCTGAGTTACAATGCCCCGGTCGGCCACTTCCACCTCACTCTTTCTCCTCGCAGAACCCGAGGGCTTGTATTTGCATTGACTAATAAAGGCTCTTGGCATGTTTATGGGAGGAGAGGTGTACGTTGGATTGTGCGAAAGAATAACAAGGAACGAGCAGAAGAAAGAAAACAAAATTCATGTAAAAGACGCCGCTATTACCAACCCGCACCTCCTTCCTTGTTTTTCAGTGTTGGCTTCAATGTGTTGGGACAGCAGGAAGGGGAGTTGCAGGGGAAACAGTTAATCAATAGCCACAAGGTCAGACGGCCAGCGGCAGGCTGGAGTGTGCCCTGTTAGCGTTCTGTGAAGCGGCCTGGCTGCTGAATGGGATTTGTAGCACTTGTCAGGGCTTAAAGGAGCCCTTTCTGGACCACTTGTTCCAGGTGGAGTGTGTGAAAGAGACACGTTGGTTAGCAGCAGGAGAGGGAGACATCTGCTGGATGTTGGGAAACATAACAGCACAGCAGAATTAGGCCACCCAAAGTTATGAACCTGTTCCGCACACTTAGTCTGGCTCTGTGCCCCGCTATATGCAAATGTGGCTGTTTAATTTTTGACTTTATAGAGCAAGTGATAAGTGGCTGACATCATTTACCCGAGAATTCCTCTTTATTCGTGTGCGCGGTGTGTTTGCTCATGTTTAAGACTTTAAGTGCACTCCAGGTAATTCTACTCTGGTAATGCTTAAAGCTGAGAGGATTAGTAATACAGCCTTATTTTCAAAGTGTTCCTTTGAAGTTTTACCTTTTTGCTTTTTATCAAAGGAAAGAATTCAAGCTTTTGGGTTTACACGCTCTTAAATGTATGCATGTGTTAAAAAAAGAAAGATTGTTCATATATACAGCACTGAATCAAAGATAAGCACACCAGACTCACCGGCGAAGCACAGCGCTTCTGTCGTATTGGCTTCCCCCCCCCCTTTTTTTTTTTAACTCTGTCTCTCTCAGCGGGGAATCTTGGGGGACCCTTTATCAGCTCAGAGCAGCTTTCTGGAACCCTGCCCCCACCCCCCACCTGTGGTTCCTCAGTTGGCCTTTTGTGTGGAGGAATGTGGGATGGACCAAGGCTGATGGAGATAAACACCGAGGGATGGTGAAGGAAGGAGGCCTTGCTGGCAAAACCAGGACAATATCTATTAACCCAGACTGAATCTATCTGTGTGAGATGTTAGAAGCGTGAAGCAGAAATTGTTCCTGTTGTTGCTACTCGCTGCCGGATCTGAACAAAATATGCACAGACAGAAAGTGATGTTACAAAGCCGAACCTTATCTTTTCCTTTTAGATGTTGGCACAAAGTAATAGTGTATGTCACTTTGATAACCTTGAATATGACATCTGCTTTTTTCTAAACGGAGATAACAGCTGTCCTTTCTTTGCTGCAGTGAGATTGTGCTTCCTCGGGCAGCAAAAGCAGCAAACTTTTCTGTGTTTCATTATGTTTCCGTTTCCTGCTAACGGTGCTGCTGTGGTACATCTCACCATCTTGCCAAAAATAAGTGCTTAAGGCACTTTAGGCTCTTCAGAGAGTTGGTTCATAAACAAGCTTGCTTCTCTGTTCGAACATTTGTCAAGCTGCTAAAATGCTGTTTGAACTTTACAGACCTGACAGTTCTAACAGGTGTACCCCTTCTTCTGTCTTTTTCTTTTACAGAGTACAAAAAAAACTTTTAATGGAGTCCCGGTAGAGGCATCAAGATGAACACGTTACCATCGATGGACCGGCACATCCAGCAGACCAACGACAGGCTGCAGTGCATCAAACAGGTGCGCACAAAGACCCTCGTGTAGAAGTCCTGCTTCTTTAGCTTGATTTTACTGCAACACAAATGTTGATTTAGGATAAAAGCCCTTTCCTACATTACTTTCCCCTCCCTCTCAGCCCCTTATATGGGCATGTGTTTGTCTGACCATCAGCTGCAGTTGCCCAGATCATGTTGCACAGGGTCGCAGAGGGAGGCAAATCTGGCAGTGAGCACGAGAATAGACTTCAAAGCAGCAAAACAAACTGTCTCTTTTTTTCCCCTGCACTCCTCGTCAAGCCTTCCCTGACATCATGTTCCTGACTCTTGACGTTTGCCAGCGCTTGTTTGGTTTTGCTGAATTTCTTCCCTGACTGTCAGCTTCACAGAAAGACATACAGACAGACTTAACCCAGGGCTACCGCCTCTGCTTGTGTTTAATAGTCTGTAGAACTCATAGACTGCTTCACTAGCTAGCTGGCTGTTGGCATATTTGTTTATGATATGTGGGTGTGATCCTTTATATCTCCCAACATCCATGTGACACCATGCCTTTGAATAAATTAGCAAATGATGAAGCTTTCAGCTCGAGATTAAGATGTGATGCATCCCTTCTCGGTTTCCACTGTTCCCACCCAAATTCCACAATAATAACCTCTTTTCTGAACAGATTCCCATCACTTGAACTCGTTTAATTTCAGTAAAATCATGTATTCACATCTCAAAAAGGCCTAATTTTCCTGCCAGTCTTTTTATTCAAAATGGGAAAATGTGCAACCCATTTCACAAAACCTTGTTATTTTAGGGTTTTTTGTGGCATTACTAAGCCCTATTTAGGTGTATATAAAAAGTCTAGCTTAATAAATGTTTTGATTCCAGTTTATCTCCTCCTGAGCTTTTGATTTGAAAGAATTCATTGTAAAGCAGACTTCAAAGAGACTGTTAGTCGGTGGAGCTCTGAGCTTGTTGCGGCTCTGTCAAAAGGATGTTGTTTTGGTTTGGGGAAAGTCGCTGGCACAGAGCCAAGTGTTTCGCAGTTCTTCATGCACCCTGGTAGATGTTAGGCAGCCAAATCTGAGGCTGGCCTGGAACGGAGGTAAATCATCTTGTGGAGGATAGTTTGTCAATTGTCTGGCTCTTTGACCATCAGCAACAACAACAGGAACAACTCCGCTCTCATCCTCATGCCAGACTCAAGGTTGTCAGGCAGAGTCGGTGGCGAGTGCTGCAGCAGGAGGAGATGGGAGTTCGGATCTGGACTGACAGCCCCGGCTGGGTTATGTCTGATTCCGCTCACTCTGGAGGCCAATATGCCCTCCCCCCACAATCAAGCAGCAAAAGTGCCAGATCATATTACTCATCTAGAACAGGCTCTCCTCCTTCCTCTTACTCAACAAAGGCATCTCTCACTTTCTCTCACTCTCAGTACTTTTCTTTTTATCACTCAAGTCTTTTGAGAGTCTGCAACTAACTCTATAATATCTTCTCATCACAGAAGATGAGTCACTCAAGGCCTCTTTGCCTCTTGAATAATTTTTTTTCTGGGGGTGGCAACCATGTCTGACATTGCAAGGAAGAGAGTTTTTTTTTTTTGTGGTTGCACATCGTCAAAAAAAGCCACCCTTTCAAGAAACGCTCATCTCAGCTGCCCCCTTAAAGACAATAGTTTTACCCCCTCTGCAGGAAAACACAAAGCAAGACGCCTCAGCTCTAGATAGGAAGAATAAATGCTTTCAAGTGGGCTCAATCTCACCGAGTGAGCAAGCCGCAGCTCTGCGCCATCTCAGAGCTATTAACCTCCTGAGAAGTGAAGAAAGGAAGCCCACTTTTAAAACCGCTTATTGTGTCCTGCCAGCCTTGGTAGCCCTCAAACACTGGGAAGAAAAGACTCAACTGTTTCAGGCCTCAGTGAACAAGTGAGAGAGACAGACAGAGACTGAAAGAGATTAGACAACCCACCAACGGCTTGTACTGAGTCTGCACACATAGCTGCCAGGACCAAGGTTGTTTTCTTTGTGAGCGGCCAAGTCAGTCAGTGGACCTCTGGTGCCGAGGCTCTGTAACGCTGTGAATGAGGAGCGAGAAAGAAGATTGGAGGGAATGATTTGGTTAGCTGTCATGGAGGCGAGGGATGGGTGTTGCCAAGAGAGATTAACCAGAAACACTGGCATCATTGTTGATATGGGTGTGATCTTCTTCCCACAATGCAGCAGAGCCCTGAGTGGGCGTACATCGGAAAGAGTCAAGGTCCTCACAGGGTTGTGCAGAAACACAAGGCATTAAATCAAGGCAGTTTGGAAGGAGAGCGCAAGGCTGCAAAACGATTTGGTTTCAGCGTTTTTCCAATTTGTACTAAAAGTGAGAAAAAAATAACACTTATCCCCATTGTTTCTAAAGGCCGACTCCTCTCTGTCTGTTTGCACAGCACTTACAGAACCCGGCCAACTTCCACTCAGCTGCCACGGAGCTGCTCGACTGGTGCGGAGATCCCCGGGCCTTCCAGCGACCTTTCGAGCAAAGTCTAATGGGATGTCTGACGGTATGAAAACACTAATTATGGTTTTGGTCGAATTTTTTCAGGTATTTTTTTTTAGGAGATGTGAGCAAAACAATAATTAGATTGTGTATACTTTAAAAAGCAAAAAAGCACAGGTTGATGTGCCCACTTTTTTTTTTTTTTTTTTAAGAAAAAAATAACAAATCTATGTACAATATGTTTACATTAAAACTTAATTTCCATGGAAATAATGTAAAAGTCAAAGAGCAGATTTGTACCAGGTTGTGTGTTAATGCCTTCAAGCAGAGAATTAAACATTTTACTTGTTTACTACTAATATCAGTCTGTGAAAACTTGTAAGGGCATTGTTACCATAGATCTCACGTGAGCAAACAGATAAATGCTTGTTAATGAACGAATCACAATAAAAGCTTCTTAAAGGGTGATAAAGAGCTATACAATGGGGCCCACTGCTGCGATCCGGCTCAGCATGGGGGTCTCTCTCCATCAGCTAAATTGTTTCATTAGATTCACAGAGCAAACTGCTGCTTATCTGGTAAATTACTGCACGTAACAAGTCTGCATTCTTTCTAGGATTTCACTTTGTGGTGAATTCAGATTTGAAAGTGGCAGGTTATCATGGTAACCAAAATGGCTCCAAAGGCAATAAAAATGCAGAGCATCTTTAGTTGTACTTGTAGCCTTATGTGGGCACTTTGAAAAGCTGGTAAAATTAAACCACAGAACTGTTTTTTATTTTCTCTACAGCAAAGAGCTACACACAAATATGAGTGGCCCACTAACCTTCCTGTAACACTGTTTTCATATTGACAGGGATATGGGCCTGGGTGTACATCCTCAGAGGGAGATTAGGCTGAAAAAGGCTTATGAGGTGAAACACTGTTAAATCCATGTTAAATCTATGCTAGCCCTTGTAGCTGGCTGCCTGCCTTGTGCAAACTCCGGGCCCGACTCGCTCACTCACGCAGCAAATTGAACGATTGACAGCAACAGGGTTTGACCGTTTTTTCAGGATAGTTTACATAATACAGTTTGGCTGAATAGATTATGTTTTACATGCTGATGGCTTCTAAACAGCTCCAGATGAATGCACAGGAAGTGTAAAATTATTTATTCTCATCTCAACTCCGGTCTAATAAATCCAGTTATTGACATAACTGGGAGTTCCCCCGTCATGTATTCAGTCATAAAGTAGCCATGTTATTTGTGAAAGAGAGTGTTTAATAAAGTCTGAATTTGTTAATTCTAATTTGTGTTCTGAGATCAACGGGAGCAGATGAAAACAAAAGGTGGTTTTCCTCTGATATTGATTTACTCTTTACATTCCTCAGCGTCCTCTGGAATATTATTTCTTACCTGCCACCGAAGGCGAGAGGTGATAATGTGTTTGCCCATGTCTGTGTGTGTTTATCTTTAGCGTTACCAAAATATCTCATGAAACAGTGGATGAATTTTAATGAAATCTACAATAAATCTACAATTGATGGCCACCACAGTGAACTAAACTTAGGAAACTCAAACATGGATATAACCCAATCAGTTGTACAGATATTGATCTAATATTTAGTGTGGTAGTAGCTGAGAGTCATTCACAACACATACTCTAAGCTGTATACATTGGGCAACATCTTTGTTTGTTAGCAAAATATTTTATGAACCACTGGACAAAATTAAAAGTGAAACTCTCAGAAAGTAATCACTGGCTGTACATCAAAAACTGATTAACATTTGGAGTCAACCAAATTTAAGATGGCCACCACAGCTAATTGACCTTGGCTAACAGAAAAGTGGCTATAACTCAGTCAGTTTTACAGACACTGAGCTAAATCCTCAGCTCAATTTTGATACATTCCATTTCAAAACATTTTCACATTTGCTTTCTCTGTTTGAGTATTTGAACTTGTGACCTTTTTGTCGTGTGACGCACTCTTTATTTTGGTGGAGCCAGAAGGGACTTGTTTTGACTTTAACCTTCCAGAAACTCTGCTGTGACTTTGTGCAGGGTGACTGTGGTTTTGGCTCCATCACCTCTCTTGGAGGAGGACACAGTCATTTGACCTGTCCTAACTAGGAATCACTGGACCAACTCAGAACACAGACTCCATATTAATCACAGTTTCTCTGTGTATGTGCATGTTTGTTCACGCTGTTTGTGTCTCTCAAGAAAACAGTGAAATTAAACCTGGCTCAAGAGTATAAAAACAGCTCAAAAGGATTGTCTAGATGTGGGATAATTGTTGATTTACAGCTTTTATGATTAAAAAAATGTCTAGAAAAATGCAGTGTATTCAGTTTAAGATAGAGAGTTAAAGAGCAGCGGTTATGCTTATGATTTATTGCTCTTTCTGCAGGTGGTGAGTCGTGTCGCTGCTCAGCAGGGGTTTGACTTGGACCTGGGCTACAGGTTGCTCGCCGTGTGTGCTGCTAACCGGGACAAATTCACTCCCAAGTCTGCAGGTAAGACCTTCCACCTGAAGAAAGTGCAAGCAGATGCATGCTCATCAATCATGCCATCTACTAGTGTTGACTTGTAAAGCAGAAACACAAAATCTCCCTCATAAAATCATTCAAAAGTCACAGATAATTTACAGGATAATACAAACCTAGAGCGTGGGCTGTTACTTTGCCCTCTTCAGTGCTTAAATACAAATAAAAGTGTACAGTAAAGTCATCATAAATCTATATTTTTGAAGTGTTTGATTTCCTAAGAACAACTGCAATCACAGACAGTTCACAAAAAGCCCGGAGTGTATTATAATGTCAAGATATTTTTAGTTCCTATTAAACATTAATGTGCCATTGAGATGAGCTGTCTGAGTGGTAGCCTCAGAAAAACAGTCTACTCAACAGTCTTGCCACACAAACCCACATTTACAGCCTGTGCAGCCCTATCTGTATGTGTATGCAGCCTGCACGCACATACACACACACACCCCCACACACACATCCCGACACACACACATATGTAGCAGGGAAGAGAAAGCAGTAATGCTATCCTCAGACATTTATCTATCAAATCCAATTTCCTCCGATCCATACCTCCGCTCCCCACCTCCCACAGTCCTGCAGGAGCAGCCTGTTCTGGTGCATTTGTCAAAGTGAAACATGCAGAGGCAAGAGGGAGGGAAGGAAAATGATGGATGGCCAAGGAGGTGTCGCTGGTGTGTGCTGGACCGCTCACTCTGCCTGACGGAGACCTGACGAAGCTGTTGCCAGCCAGTCAGAACTGAGATAAACCTTTGTTCGGTTGTTAGATGAGCAGGAGAGTCAAATATTTTGAATAAACTCAAACGTCCTTGTTGTTTTGACAAGGCAATTATGTCCCGTGTTTAACAAAGGAACTGCAGTCACAATATTAAGAGTAATGCTTTGTAAATTTATTCTGTCGTTCTTCATGCAAGCTGCTTTGTGTTGCAAAGGAACATTCAAAAGCTAGACATGAATCAGTTTTAGCTTTTCTTTGCTCACATGATAAGAACATTTACTAAAGCTGAATATTTTCTTTAAGTTGTAGCGGAAAACATCTTGTTGGGTGGAAGCTAAGTGGTCTGACAGACATCAGTGAACAGTATTGATTGCTGTATTTCTCCCTCTGTCTGTCTTCTTGTGTTTGGATAATGTGATTGTTGTCCAGGCACGGCCCGGACTGGCTGGCTGGACCCAGCTGACGGGCAGAATCATCTTCAGGTCGGTTGATGGTTCTGGAATCTAATAGAAGAGAGCAGTGAGATTCAGAAATAGCTGTTTATGCTTATCAGACAAACTGGAGCTGTAGTGTAATTATGTGGAGTTTGGGGGTGAGAGGCAGGCTGGATGTGGGGGTGGGAGGCAGATGTGACTCAGGGTGGATCTTACTCAGTGTGCATCCATCGGATCTTCAGCAAAGATCTAAAGTAGGGGTCCACAAATGGTGGCTCGCTGTCCGGATCCGGACCCAAATATAGTCTTATTTGGACACAACTTGGTTGTTAAATTTCAGTGACATTATTATTAAAATATTATTTCACACACATTTTCACATTTTCCTGTATTTATGGTAATTAATTTTAGGTGTCACAGCTTTTCCCGCATTTACATTTACATTTTTTTACATTTAAGGTGGTGCTGGTTTCCTACAGTTTACTGCAACTTATTTTATATGGCACAGCTTTTCTAGCATTTATGGTAATAAATTAGGTGACACAGCTTTTCTAGAATTACGATAACTCGATTTATATGAGGCACCTTTAATACAATTTACGGTGATTTATTTTACGGCAATCCCAGCGTCTGGCCTGATGCTTCTCTCTGCAGACAGTTAGTAAAGAAAAGTAGCATGACATTCAGTAAAAGACCATTTAAATATATATAGTCTGGACTTAAAAAAAACAACTTTCTTTAGACCTCTCTTAAATCCAGCTGAAGACCACTAATCTAAAGTATATTTTGGCTTTTACAGCTGCTTTAGCAGTCTGCATATGTGTGTGTCTGTGCGTGCATGGATGTGTGAGTGATTGCGCAGCCTCAGCAGACTATTCTGACAGTCTGCATGGCGACAGAGGCTTGCAGATCTGACACCTGAGAGGCCAGACAATGGCCAAGGAGTCTGGGATGCTGCCTTCGGGCTCCTTAGGGGGGAAGTGGCAGACTCGCAAGAGTGCAGCTTAGTTACAACAGCACTTTCTTTCCAAGCATCAGTCAAATAAAGAGTTTATAAAGCTGTTGTTGCAAGACAGAGAGACAGACAGATATAAAAGATTATTAATCCCATGAGGAGCGTTGTTTTATCTCAGCGGACACTAAAAGTAGAGTGCAAAAGACTGAAGATAAAAATGGTATCTGCAGCTTAATATTAAAGAAAAGGAAACAGTTGGAGTCAGTGCTGGATCAAAATAAAAATACACCATGTAAAACACTAAATAAAAACAGTAATTACAGAAATGCTTTTGTATAATCAAGCATTATTTTCTGAAGTGTTTGTTCCTTTGTGGCAGGGCTGAGTAGGTGTTTGGTCGAAAAAAGCACCCCAACTGGAAAAGACGGCAATGACGTTAGCTTTTATTTTTTTAATTCACTCATTTTAACTAGACATTGACTATTCAAAAATCACTGCCCGTCCCTAGTAAGTACATCATGTAAATTTGCCAGATTTAGCCGTACAGGCTAATTTTTATCTGCAGTTTCTGGCAAAGTGATGGTACAAGATAAAATGAAAAAGAATAATTACAGCTTAGAACTAACAGAAAGCATATGATGAGTAAAATTACATGATTTCGACAATAAAATACATGATCTTAAATAAAGAAAATATTGACACTACTCTAATGATGAGATATTTAAAAAGTAGATTTGTTTGTTTGACACATTCCACTAAAGGAGAAACATCCTTTGTTCATTTTCTATTTCCATGTGGGAGAAAAAAAAGAATAAACGGCTGACTTGTGAGACCTGTCGAATAAAGTGGAGAGATTTTCAGCAACAGCAGGCTGCTGCTGATGAGCTGTCTGGAGATTGTGACCCTGCAGTGAAGCCTGGGGGATTATTGTGTTGCTCTAATCTGGAATCAGCCAGTGAAGAGACTTATCTGCTGTTAGGCAATGTAGCATTAGCACTGTTAACTCTTGGAGCAGAGAAGATATACAGCTTCAACGCTCTTTACACACTTGTACCTAGCATTGTTGCAAGTTTTTCATCTTTTAAGAAAAACTGCTAAAGAGTTATGGATTTTGCGTGGCTGTAGCTTTAATTAGGGAACTGAAATTGATAAATGTATATATTTTACACCTGGTAATCTGTAATCTGCTGCCAACAGACTTCCAGCTCATTAGAGGTTTGTCATATATTAGGTGTGCAGCTGCCCTACAAAAACAACCAGCCTCAACAGACTGAGCTGTTGGTCTGCTGTGAAGTTCAGCAGACAACAAATCAGATTAGCCACATAATCTGTCC
>JAOXNZ010000105.1:14230257-14246568 GCA_028566095.1 Kryptolebias brasiliensis
AATGAAGTTATTTGTGTTTGAGAAAGATGGTTTTAAGCTTTTCATTATAGACCATGAATAAATTAAGTTTAGGATGTTTTTTTTTACCTTTAACCTAGACTTAGTTGAGCTATTTGTGCAGATTAAGCTGATCAGTTTTCAATAAATTATTTTAAATGTTATGAATTCAGTTAAAATGACTGAAAGCTCTGGCATCGCGGCAAAAACACGAACACAGGAAATAAGCCTGCAGTTTACGTCCCTCTATGACGTCAGACGCAAACAGCAGCGTTCATGGCCGGTCAGTTGTCTTCTCCCCGTTAGCGGAGCAGCGATGATACAACTAAAAAATCGCTTGAGATACAGCTCGCTGGGTATTGCCGCTGCCAGGCTGATCTCCTCCGGCGCTGACAAGAACCCTGCGGTGTTTCTGGACATCGAGGCGGACGGTGAGCCTCTTGGAAGGGTAACCATCGAGGTAACTGCTAAAGTAGCAGGACTAACCGCTCACTCGCAGAGACCTTGAACTCACCATCACGCGTCACTAAACATAACAATGTCGCTTTATCTGTTTATGTTCTACCTTGCAGCTGAATGCGGATACAGTGCCGAAGACTGCAGGTAAATAATCACCAAAGTTATTAATGTTTTGCTTTATTTTTGTCCGTTTAAAAAAAAAACTAATCCAAAGTGTAAATGAACAGAAAACTTCAGAGCTCTGTGCACGGGGGAATATGGCTTCGGATACAGAGGCTGCGTGTTTCACAGGGTTGTCCCGGACTTCATGTGTCAGGTGATGGTTTACTCTCACACAGGGCGATGCAGAGGCTCGCAGGGAGGTTATACTTCTGTGCTATTGCGTTTTCTGTCACACAGGGAGGAGATTTCACCAACCACGACGGCACAGGAGGCAAATCTATTTACGGGAAGACGTTCAAGGACGAAAACTTCAAATTAAAACACTCTGGTCCAGGTAAACCTCATCACCAAACTCAGAGCAAGGGCTCTTTTATCTGCTTATCGTGCAGTTCGAACAGAATTCACGCTAGTACATGAACTAATAGCATAATTAAATGTATTTTGTGTAACAGTTTGACCTTTTCTGACTGCAGTTCAACAACTCTCCACTAGATGGCAGTGTCCGATCTCACGCAGCGATCAAAATAACTTTTTTTTAGGGTAGATTTTGAAACCCTCATGATGGGAATGACCTACTTTTTAGAGAATCAACATGCACAAATCAAAACAATTTAGTTTTTTCTCATAAACGTTTTCACATGTTTGTTTTTTTTTTTTTTTTGTGACTCATTTTGTTTTGTGTCAAAGAAGAGAAACAGGGTTTTAGAACAACAAGTTTCTCAACTTGTAATGGGTGTTTGTTGCGGTGCAGCCAGGGCCTAAACATGTCACTAAGTCAGAGTTTAGGTGAAAAACAACATTAGGGTTTTTCTTGTGTGTTCTGCTGATTGGCCTTTTGATCTCCACAGGAACGCTGTCGATGGCAAACTCAGGGCCAAACACAAACGGCTCGCAGTTCTTCATCTGTACGACTAAAACTGAATGGTAAGGACACACCTGCCCCCATCGCAGTCTCATTAACCACCTGCCGCACGCTGGGATCATTATCGCCCTCTGCCGAAAAGCGAAGGCGGACGATTCTGTTTTTATGCCTGTGTCTGTGTGTTCATGTGTCTGTCTGTTAGCAAAATATCTCACGAACCACTGAACAGATTTTAATGAAACTCTCAGTAAGTAATCACTGGATGTACATCTATAACTGAATAACGTTTGGAGTCAAGCTGATTCAAGATGGCCGCCACGACCGACCATACTTAAAAAAACACAAAAATTGCTTTAATTCAGTCAAATTTACAGCTATTGAGCTAAAATTTGGTGTGGTGGTAGCAATGAGCCGTCCCCAACACATACTTTGTGCGCTGCAGATTGCGCAAAATCGTAGGTTAAAAATTTAGCATTGAATGTTGATGCCGTCACTTTTTTTCTGTTTGCAAAATATCTCAAGAACCACTGGGGGGATTTTAATGAAACTTTCACAAAGTAATATTTAGATGTACATCTACATGTGATTAACTTTTGGAGTCAGTCCAATTAGAGATTGCCGCCACACCTAATCAACTTTAGCCAACACAAAATTGCTGTAACTCAGTCAGTTTTACACATATTGAGCTAAGGTTGGGTGTGGTAGTAGCTGAGAGTCATTCTCAACTCATACTCTGAGCGTGACATCTCATGATACATTTTGAGTTTTCGCGTAACATTATTTCTAAACAAGATGATTTTAGTCTAAAACGCTGGCATGAAAGGCAGCAGGGGTTAAGCATTGCTTCAAGGAATGCTAGGTTTTTAATTTGTTGTGTTTTAATCTGACAGGCTCGACGGTAAACATGTGGTGTTCGGGCAGGTGAAGAACGGGATGGATGTGGTCATGAAGATGCAGTCTTTTGGTTTACACGACGGGGGTGTGATCAAGAAAATAGTCATCGCTGATTGTGGGGAGATCAAATAACTTGTAAAACCATTCACAGACTTCTGTCACACGACTCAGTATGCAACACACTTAGTATGCTGGTGTAGATTCTCAGTCATCCAGGACATGGTTAATCCATTTTTTTATTTTGAACCCCTTGTTTTGAACAGTTTTAGTACTTCCTCTGTCTTCCTTTCCATATCTATGCATGAGGGGTTCTTCGCCCAACGAAAATGTGATACATTTGCACTTTTCAACGCCAACCTATGCACTGTATGGAAAAAGAAAAATCAGTCCCTTGACACTATTCTGTTTGCTCACATCGTTATTGCACTTTATATCCTCCAACACATCTCTGTCTTCACTGATGTTTCCACCTGTGCACACCTTTCCAAGTTTATTGTGGCTGTAAAGACTTGTCTTCTTTTGGTGTAATGCAAAAAGTATTTTGAACAAAACAATGGATCCAAGTGATTTTTCTTTTCAAAGTTGAATTCTACGCAGTGTGCCATTGTTCTGTTTTGTTTTTTTCTCTCCGTCGACTGCCAAATAATTGAGCGGCTCGAGCCTTTTACGATCCCCCGGTTTGAAGACGGGACATTTTGCTCTCTGGTGCCACCAGCCCTGCTGGGTTTTAAAAGCTTCCTGGAAAAGCTCCAGCAGCTTTTTTTAGACCCACGCTCCAGTGCAAAGGACTTCCTGTCCATCAGAGCAGGATGTCACATCCATCGGACTCTATTTGAATACAGCTAACAGATGATGTACATGTGGCCTATAGGCTCCGTCAGCGCAGATGATTTAAACTGCTGCAAAGCCTCACAGGAACCCGAAAATGTTTTCAGTTTTGCACGTAGGCCTTTTCTTTCCTTTTCTGGTCCTTTCCTGGAAACGCAGAGCATCTTGAAGGGAGAGAGCAGAAGGCCGGGGGCACGACGGAAAGCCAAGGAGTGGGTGGTGCTGCTTATCAACCTAATACTTTATGAAAGTAAATAATGAAGCGATGTGAGAAGGCAGCTCTTGCCCCTAAATGAAAGCACATGCGTCCTGACCTTCCATCGTTTGTTTGAATTCTCAGATTACATCGTTGCTATAACGACTTTTTTCTTCTCTTTTTTTTTTTTTTTTTTTTCTCAGCTCGCACTCTGTTTGAGCTGGAGATGTTGTAACAAACTTGATATAATTTGGGTCCCCACCCTCTCGTTCGGTTTTAGTTGTTCGGAGTCCGTGTCCAACGCCGGAGCACTGAAACTCGGCTCAAAGGGGCGACGGCGAAGCGGCCAGTGTTGCGCACGCAAAAACGGTGACATCTTTCCAGCTGCTGCGAGCCGGGCTTTTCCTCACCTGACGCTCATGCTCAGCTGGTGTCCTTCTCTGTGTTTTGGTGTTCCTGTCCACAGTTGGACTCAGAAGTGTTGTAATCAAGGTCTGGCAGCTTTATGTGTTTGTTATCTTTCAGCACTTTCAGGGAATGTGGAAAAAAAAACAACATAAAAATTAGTTTTACAAGGCTCTCCCTCCCTTCTGTGTTACACAACCTTCACGGATAACCCATTAAAGGACTTTTTTATCGTAATCCATAGGCTTAGTTTTCACTAAAGATATACTCCTAAAAAAAGAAAAAAAAAAGCTTTCTCCACAGGCGAGTGAGCTAAAAAAACTGAGCAGTTTTTGGCTGAAATCAGACAAGAGAACACGTCCCAAACGAATCGAAACAAATGAAGCAACACATTCTACACCGTAATAATTCAGTTGAACTTTTTATTCACCAAACTCTCAACAGCACTAAAGCACTAAAACGTTTTTGTTTTTTTTCCCATCTAAGAAACAATAAGGCACATTTTGGAATGCCGTTTCGTGGACATGAAAAACAGACCTGCGGTGAACTCTCCGGACCCCTCTTTTGGTTCCCCCAAATCCTTTGCCTCACGTCTGCGCTCTGTCCAATTCAAACTTTTACATTATTGCAGAAATGCATGACAAACAGCTCAAGAGATACACACAGTCAAGGAAGAAACCACAGAAGTGTTAACACATTACAGTCCCGTAAATATGTGTTATTCATGGCTACACTCGTGGTAAATGAAACACTTTTAGGACTAATACTGAGAAGTTGCTGATGATGTTAAACACAATATGTACTGTAGCGAACGTAGGGATTTAAATAAGTATACATTGCACGAAACAAATATTTCATTCAAATTCAAACACATGCACATGCAAACTCTAAAACGGTTCTTTGTCGCACACTTTTTCTGACAAAACTATACACTTTCTAATCTACTCGTAACATTTTATAATAGTTCCTTGTCGATGCTGCTTTAAGCGAACTACATCTCACAGTTTAATGTGCAGTGGTGAGGATCCATCACGAGTTAAAAACAAAAGATCTCTGCATGTTAACACAATATATTTTCTTATTTGTTTACAAAATGAATACACGCAACTGTATGGATGTAAATGGCAGCAAAAATAATTAGTCACATAGCAACTGAAAAAGAACAAAAACCAAACAAACAAACCATGGGTTATTTAACACTGATAACATCAAAACAAAATATGAAAAATACAATAAATGAGAGAAGGTATTCATTATGTACCAGCTTTTTTTTTTTTTTAATAATACTCTGTGTAGACATCAATATTTCCTTCCTTAGTGTAACTTTGTTGCATATTCTATACAAAAAGTGTTGTAAAAAGTCTTTCCATAAATATGTCTGCAGGATAACCCTTCAGATAATTGTAAAACGAAGACAAAACGACACCCAGCTTTGATTATTTCTCAGCAATAGGCCCTTCTTCATAAACAAAAAAAACAAAAAAACAAACAGCTTTAATATTGCTAAGTCGTGGCCATCAAATATATACATAAAAAAATCTTTGACAGGGAAATAGCTCGAGTTGGCAGATTGCTTTAGAAATTTTTTAACATCTATTTTGTGTTCCAAAATACACATCTCACTCATAGAAAAACAAAAAAAAAAGCAATGTTGAACTGCAAAGGTACTAAAAAGGCAACTGTGTAATTCAAGACGCTGCGGTCTACCTTGTTTTACGTGTTTTATCAGCTTTTCTCCTATGATGTTCGAGTTGCCATTTAAAACAGCTGCCCTGTTCTGTGTCTCTGAGTGGAATCAAACTTTCTGACAGGATTTCACAAATGCTTTGCAAACCTCACTGTTACCTATGAGGCTCGTTCCTAAGGCATCATTGGTGTCTAGTCCTCTCATAACAGCCACGTGCATGATGTGGACAGTAGGAGGCTGACAGGAAGGTGACAACAGTAAGACCAATGGATTGTTCCCAACACTGGCAGGTGTAAAACACACACAGGTGCCACATTTACAAAGAGCACGCCACAAAAGCTTAACGGACAGCACTTTAAAAATGTTATTCATTGATTTCTCTTCATGTAAAGTTCTGTGTTGCACTTATGAGCAGTAAATGTCTTACCTGCAGCAGACAGCGACTCAAGCTAACAAACACTCAAAGCAGAGCCTAATTGACAGTGAATTTCTAACATCTAAAACTCAAACTCAAATCCTTAGCGATTCGAGCAAACCCTATGTTAGTTTCTTTTTTACACGCCACTCCTGTCGCATGGGAGAGTTGTTTATGTTGTCACTATCTTCTCAACCTGACTGTGTCTATGCTGCTGTGCGTAATTACACACGCGCACAGAGGCTGCGGAACATGTCCTGCTGCCAACCTATCGTGGCTCTCAGTTAAACGGATCTGACTCCAAAACGATGACTACAGGCAGTAAAACAGAGCATGACGTGAAAGACAGACCGAACTGTCTTTTCTAGGAAGAGTTCCAGGTTATACAGAGGAAGAGTTGTTGGCTAAAGAGACAGAACAACTTCTGGAGGACTCAGATGATCCAAGTTAAGATATTTTAGCAGCCACAGCGCACGCAGTTAGCATAGCAACACAGTGTTATTCTGTTGGAAATTAGCAACAACAGTCTTATCCAAAAGACAGCTGTTTACTATAAAAGTAGTGTTATTTCAAGCTGCTCGGAAAGCCTTGAGTTGTTTTAGACTGCAGAAATTCCCTCTTTAATGGGCCCTAATTGGTTAGGTACTATAATATAGCTGGACTCATGGGAATTTCTCCCTGATTCTCCAAACTATCCCAGTCTTCACGACTTTAGAGTTCAAGAGGTGCTTTGTCAAACCAAACGAAAAAGAAAGAGAAAAACAACAACTTGACGATGCTCCATGCTGGTGTCACATAAATTAGTCCAGTTCAGACTAAATGACATGTGACTTGTGTATGTGTGTGTATATATATATATATATATATATAAAATCTTTACAGGTTGTATATTTTTAAAATTAATGTTCACACCTGACACTTATAGGTGGTCCAAGTCGATATCACCACTTGGATTTAAGGCAGGGAGGTGAGGTTATACAATGTTTTATTGGCAATTATTAACTGATTTTCTTTGAGCTGTCGGTTTGTGATTGAATCACCGAAACACAAGTTAACGCCAGGGTGTTACGTCAACTTTTACCAGGCAGGGCGGTTTATGGAAGATGTCTTAAAGGCACTGTATGAAAAATGGATTTTTTTTTTTTTTGGAGCCTGAGCTTTCTGTTAGAGACTCACAGTTTGTAAGGCGTTTGATTCATGCATCTTTAGTGTCGAGCCTCCCAACTTTGTGGAACTGTAGAAATAAATCACCGGAGTGTCCTTAAAACAGTTGGTTACATTTCAACACGCTGTTATGCACCACGCTGCTCCAAATACATCAAGTAACCGTGTATATTTTCTGACCAAACCTGCAGTTTCTCGGAAAAGAAACAAATCTACAACAGAAAACGAACAAAAAGTGAGGTCCAACATCTCAAAGTCAACTTCATTCTGTTGTGACAATCTACTAAGAAATCACATCTTTGTTTATATTCCATGACAACAGACCACAGTAGGATTGTTATTGCCAGCTGGAATTGCTGGTTCAGCCTTCAGCTCAGCAAACGGCATCAAAGCAAAGACCTGCCATACCAGTTCAACCACTAATGGAGGAGCTACATCATTTTCTTGTCCTTTGTCACATCTTGAACGTACATTATACTTTCTACACATCTCGGTTACCACATGCACATACGCTGCTCCATCTCTGAGCTATTCAGCATATCAAAAACTTCAAAATGACCCTTTAAGTCTTGATGCTTGACATTTTTAAGGCACATAAAGTATGTTACAGTATAAAATATAGTCAACCTGCTTGTTAAATGCTTTAAATACAGTACGTATGAGACTTCACAATTCATATAAGAAGGATCTTTAAAGGCAAATTTCATTAATTCAAAATTATAATAGTTTCAGCTGTAGTGCTTAAGAAATTTACAATAGTATATATAAACACAATGGGTCATCCTCTTCCTTATTTCTTATTCTAAAGTTTGAGTAGTAGGCACCATAAAAAATGACTAGGCATACTCGATTAACCATCACTTTCAGTTTATCTACAAGACCTCAGATTGACCTTCACAAACCAGACTTTCTACGGAAAATTAGTTTCTTTCACTTAACAGACCTGAAAAGTACATTTCTGCAGCTTCTTCCAAGCTTAACCTTCCACTGAACACTTCTCATGTTGCAGTGAGCTGCTGGACTATGACTTGAAGGTGCTAGTCTGTGGAAAATTTCCATTTCGTTTCAACAACTTGACTCGTTTTGGCACTAAAATCAAATGTCTTTCTACCGCTTTTCAAACTCGTTGGAACCTAATGAGGTTTAACGTTAATAGTTCAACTGTCAGAATGACATAGATGCGATACATGAAGGTCTGGTGTGATTTTGGTCAATACTTATGATGCTTATGAAACAATTTAGCTACATGTTACTATTTGTAGAAGGTTTCTAAACTTTTACTTCCCAGCCAGAGCTGTGCTGATCTTTAGATTGACACTTTGCACTGAAAACACAGATCAACACAACACCTGCTGCACAGGGATATTAATATTACAAACAGAATGTTTGACGCAAAAAAGCCCATGTAGCTCTAGCTGTGTAACAGATTTTTCTTAGATGACCCTTCTTTTTTAGTTTAAGTTACAGTAATACAATTTTGGAAAATTGCATATTCATAAAGCAACAAAAAGCTGTCAACGTCTCTTCAAACTTTAACCGAGGAACTAATCTACGCAACTGATCCTACAGTAGTTTCTAAATACACATGGAAGCAGTAACACAATATTGTGATATACAAACATAGAAACAAATAATAATAATAATAGTAATGTCCCAGTTAAAATTTAAATTGCACACTAGACAAAGAGAAAATAAATATGCCAAATGTAAGCTAGGGATGTATGGCACTTTATCCCTCAGTTAATTCACAGTTAATAAAATGTGCTGCTGACCCTAATATGACTAGACATCAGAGGCCTCCGTTTACATCATATCATTGTTAGTTGCCCTGACTAAACGTTGCTCACATCCCACACTTTACTTGGCAGGAAAATGGAAAGCAGATCTCTGTAAACACAAAGCCAACAAACCCCAAAGTGAGGTATTTGACGCGAAACTTATTGTCAGTGACACCAAAACTACATACTTGGCGCTGATTCATCAGTACAATAATTTGCTGTTGTTAAACATACAGTTGGAGTAATACATTTTCTAATATATGCAAACTGAGCTACATGTTGCCTTTGATGCAAAGCACATAAAGTGATTGAACCTGAATATATAGATTTCTCTAATTCCTGTTCAGAGACAGAAACACTGACAGAAAGATGTAAGGATCCACTGCTGTGGTGGGGAAGGAAGGCGTCGAAACAAAAGTGGAGCTACTTTCTCTAGATTCAAAAGAGGACACAGAGGGGACAACCTGGTCAGGACAGGGCTGAGGAAAACCCCGATGTGAGATGGACACCGACGATGCCAGGTGACATGACTTGGGACACTGAAGTTCTTCTCTCCCTCTGGATGGAGATGATTATTGCACACGGCGGCAGTAGTAGCCCAGAACTTTACATTTCTCACACAGGTGTTGTGGGTGCTCCTTACTCTGGTCGGACACATCCAGGCCATCTGGCTTCTCTAAAGGTCGCTGCAGAGACAAACAGAGTGATGTTAAAACAAGCAGCAGACTATAAACCTCTGAGTTTTGCGAGCAGCTGAATTTTCTCTGCTATACGCACAACTAATCTGGCCTTTGAAATTATTTAAACATTTCTCACAAACCAGACGATCAAAAAACAATTAGTTGCAGAAATATGGCAGAGGACCATCAGTTGTGGAAAGTTGCTGTTCACTTTAGCAACACTACTACAGAAAAAGCTCCGTTAACATTTGATTATGATGACCTGTGTGGAAATATTAGCATTGGATTTCTTGGAATCATTATCAGGTACAAAGGGAACATTTCTGAGCCAGCACAGTTGGAGGTCATTTTTAACAGTCCATCTGGAAATTTTTACATCTCAACTTTTTGTTAAAAAAGTAAAAAAGAAACAGTATTTATTCCAAGTGGTCCAAATGAAGGAAATCAGGTTACCATGGACCATTACAGGGAGATATTTCTGGCGTCCACTAATGAGTCTGCCAGCAAATGCCGAGACTTTACCAACACAGTGTCAAAGACATTAGGTCCTTAAGGAAAACTGGAAAATCTGATCGATATTTTATGGCATCCTCTCAATGGTTAGAATGAACTGGGTTGAAAGGCCCTGTGGTCCAGGGCCCCTCAAGTAGCTCAAGGGAGACTTTTCTGCAAGTAAAGTCGTAGTCTGAATTTGAGAACTGAAAACAAAGCATTCCCACACAGAGATAAATGTGTTTACCTGTTTTTTAACTGGAGGATTGGAAATTCGTTTTTTTCTTTTTTTTTTCTTGCTGTTGTTAAGAAAAAGTGCACAAGGATTTATCAAAAACAGAACACATTTTTGATTTTGTGGGCTTGCAATGAATAAAACAGGTCTCTGTATGAAACAACAATATAATAGGGATTTCCTATGTAGTATATTTTATACCATATATTATAATGACATTAGTGGGCAAAGAGGTTAGTGGTTCTTTTTGAACACTGGTAGGAAGGGAAGTATGTTAGATGGGTGATGGAAGGAAATTCGGTTGCCTGTCAGCAATTCTGACTAAACGAACAAGGGCAAAAAGAGTAAGAGTTACTCCCAAGTGAATCCAATGGAAATTTATGAGTCAAGCTGAAACATATTTGAGTACGAGCAATCTTAATGCAGAGAGTCATTGTTATTCGCGGTAATAATCTCACAGTCATGACACTTTACAGCTTATTAAATGAATCAACTGGAAAATTGCATTTAACTGCATTCAGGATGGATTTGTTGGGCTGTGTCCTTTTCCTGATTCAGTTCATGCAAGTGTTAAAGTGGGTCAGATCTGGTATTCAGGGAACAAGAAGGGCCTTAAGCAGTAGGCCTAATTTTGTTTCAGGAAGTGGAATTGAAAGAATGTAGACAAGCATACACATTCAAAAATGAAGTGTTAGGGGATAAATATATCTCTGGTTGGAAAACAAAGGATTCTTTCTCCGTCTCTGTACTCGACAAGCTCTGAGAAACATGAGGCTGAACAGTTATTTAGCATGTTACTTCTCATTTTATGAGTGCTGTTTAGAAAAGCACACCGTGGTTAATATGATTTCACATTTTCCTATTAAACAAAAGGAAACGTTCTGCAGCTGTATACGCTTCAATTAATCACATGTATCTGTGAACCACTAAAAAGGATATTTTTGTTTTAAAGTTTTGATGGCATTCAGGAAATAATCCTCAACTTTCATGCGCCAGGAAATGCTATTTGTTCCTTATATACTGGTTTATTGCCACATAATTGTAAGTAGAATGATACTTATTTCATTTTAATGAGGCCATCTGGAGTTTAGTCAAAACAAGATGTAAAAAAACAAAACAGTAAACTTTCATTGAGATGAACCAAAGTTTGGACATTGTGAGAAATGGTTTCTGGTTAAACAGCTAATTCTCAGAGCATGTTATATTACTTCAGCTGAAGTACCTGTTTGTGTGGATACACGTTGATGTGGCATTTGATACATTCTTGTCCCATGTTGGCCCAGGAGTTTCCACTCATCCACTTCCTCTTACACTTGGGACACTTGTACTCTCCAAAGCATCGTTTTTTCCCCTGGTAGGGTGTCAGTCCTTCACCTTTAGGTCTGGCCTACAAAATAAATAAATAAAGGGTGAATAAATTTATGCACACATGGGAACAATATTTGGTTTGCTTAATCTGATAAAAAAGTACTTTAAACAAGAATGAGGAAGGTTTTTTTATTAGTGCAGAGGGACATTTTTAAGTTGCACTCTTGCACTAAGCTGGACAATAACACAAAACTGAGAGACAACTGGGTGGTTCCATCCCTGTCATGCTGATATATCCAACTTCATCACACAGAACACTCCTACACACAGTTTTGGCTCAATATGAGGTTGTGTAAATGACGTTTACTTCCCATTGCAGCTGTGTTAAATTACTCCTCTGATTCTCGTGAGGGAGATGATTACAAACAGTCGGTCAGCTGTGAAAAAGCACAAGCCTGAAGGCAATATTGTTAGGAAGTGCCGCCCCTATGACTTCATGTTGGCTATTTTATTTGGGCCACTATAACGTATGGAAAAGAGACACTCCTCCTCCAAAGATTTGCCACAAACAAACACGCAGACAATGCCATCAAAGAGATAAATAACAAAGTACCCGTCAATCTGCCAAAATCCAAATTTGTAAATTTATCAGAGCGTGTCATCATCACGTTTAAAAAGAAAAATCCTCCCAGAACCTGTACTTACCAAGTGATAGCTGTCAGATATTGTAAATGGAATAGGAAGAAACTTTGGAAATGTTTTTGCACAGAAGAAAATCAGCTATGACAGAGAGAAGTAATGCACAGCATGCACGCAACTTTCCATAAAGTCAAATAATTACTCTGGCTTTAAAGTGACCACTCCTGACTCCATCTGCAAGACTGTTTTCATAAAAAAACGTCAACATTGGATGCAGGTGTTGGATGGAGTAGATATGGGAAGATGAGAGTGAGAGAAAGGCGGTAGAGTCTGTATCCCTGTTCGCCTTTTACCGTGTCCCAGCCTGGGTATGAGTAATAGAAACTTAAATCTGCATCGCTTTCCAAACAGACGTCAGCACTTTGCATCAGCACCAGCGAGCCACGACTAAGTAACTACGGCTGAGTTTCAATCCAGCCCCTCGATAGAATGACCTCAACCCCCACTGTCAGCTTTGCATCGTCAGTTGCGACAACATGCAGGCTGGAAACTCTGACTGCTGCTGAACTAAAACACACCATACTATATACACTGACAATGTTGTCTTGATGCAATCGTTTAGTAATCCTGAAGACAATGCCATGGCAACGCCTTGTTTGGAAACTCTCCTACAAGTAATCTAGTTACTACACAAACCAACTATAAACAGGCTGCCATTTTCACTTAGGAAAACCAAAATAAAGAACTCTCTGCAAAGTAACGCGGCAGACGTTGGACAGTTTTGAGTTAAAACTTACCAAATGATTTAACCTTTCCATATGACATTCATTTTGTTGTACCCTGATAATTTCCCGATACAGCTGTTTTTCTAAATGTAAAAAAAATCTCCCTGACACTGCAGCCAGGACTCAGCAGGACAGAAACAGCCCTCCTCCATCTCATGACCGTTCCTCTCTTGCTTCATGCTGTTTCCAGTGTCCGGCCTTGGCCTTTTGGCTGAACATCACACTCTGTCTTCAGCTGAGTGCTTTCAGATCAACTGTGCAGTCTAACCAACTAAGCACTGAATATATCCGATCACAAAGAGAGAAAAAAAAGGTTTGTTATTGACTGGTTAGTTATTGACCAAAACATTTTACACTTTTATTAGTGTCTGTCTGTAAATAAGAAATAGAGGCTGCGGGAGTGTCCAGTTCTGGCGGGTGACTGTCCACAGACACACACAACCATCTCATTTCAGTAATGACCAAAACAGTTGACCAGGAGTAACACAAACAAGCAAAGAGCCACAAACAAACAGAGCCATTGACAGTCAGAAGCCTGTCATTTACCACGACACAAACAGCTTGATTCTTGTTGCTACAACACAGGCAGCAGAAGCATGAACCCGATTACCTTAGCTCGGATCAAAAACACTGTTTAGTGGGTCTAAATGAGTTCCTACAGACTTTTCTGTTTATCTGCATTCAAACATGTCACTTAAAAAAAAAAATTCTGGATCAGGCAGCACACATATGTGAGAAGGAGCTATTAAAATAACATGCAACCAGACAACAGTAAGGAAAATATTTTGCACTTGATGGTTATACCACTTACAACTGAGTTGAATAAAAATCAAATTAAAGCAGCTGCTACCTACATCAATAATATTGTTCATCAAGAGGCTCCAAAGACACAAGTGAACTTTGGGAGCACTTGGAGGGCAGTTCGTGACTAAAGCTAAGTTGTAAACCTAAGCTTCTGTTCTTCCTTTGCCCAAATTTCACACAGTTCCGTGAGGCTTTTGTTGACCAACCCACAAATATAAAGATAAACAACAGAAAAGTGGAGACAAAGCAGTGGAAAAGTTGTGAATTTTCTTGCAAAACACTGCAGGTTTTATTTGGACATTTGGAATCATAAATCTAAGCGTTGCACTTAAACTGTGGTCAGCTGTGATGAGGCCATTGCAACACACTGCCTTTCTTGGAGGTCTCAGACGACCAGCAAGTTTAGGCTCTGAAGTCACAAACTTTACAGACACAGCTGGTATTGCACATTCCAAAGGACTCCCAAACATATGGGAAACAATGCCACAGTAACATCTGGACTGCTGTGCCACCACAGCTGGCAGAGAGAGGCTGGGGAAAACAGGACTACAGGCAGCAGCTAATGGAGCAAGCTTCTTGTACACATGAAGGCCCCGTCATTCTGTTTATATTGATGCAGTGCAAATCAAAACTCTTAGCTGAGTAAATGTTTTAGTTATGCTTGATTTCCCGGCAAAAAAACGTCTTAAAGCAACATTTACAAACTGTACTCCAATGTACAATGACTAATTTTAATTTGATTAAACTGCGTCATCACAACACAGAGCACCCTGGAGATGAGTCTACATGGGAAAATGTTTTGTTTTTCTTTGCTCTCTACAAATAAAACCATTCAAGCTTAAGGTAGATGCTAAATGGACATATCCAAGCAATTTAGGGCATTTTGTTTGTCTGTCAAGTGGAAGAGCGTTGTGAAACAGCTGTTGATTTGTGTGGCAGAAGGCGGCTAGTGGAGTTTGTCACTTTTTTTTAAGAGTGCTTAGTGTTTGTTTAAGTCCCAAGGCTAGAGCCCTGTGAGTTAAAATAAGATAAGGGTCAGTGAGTGTGTAAAGGACAGCTTACCACATCCTCCTCTGGTCCAGATGACTGAGGGCAACCATCATGTCACCCAAATGCATTCACACTTTGGGTCAGTGAACTGTTAATTGAAGCATGTACACAGATGTAGTACACATTCACAGAGGCCGTGTAAACATGGCCACACAGAGGCACAAGCAAATATGGCTCTCTTTCTCCTCTTGTCCCCTTCAAAACCCAAACACTCAAAAGCACGCTGAACAAAATCCACATCCACAGGTTTTCATGCGCTCTTGAGACCCAACTGGAACGTCTTGGTGAAGTTTCTGGCATCACTCCCCCTCTTTTTCACCCTTCTGCAAGTACACAGGTCATTCTTTGGCTTGTATCACAGGATTAATGAGCTCACAAACTGCACTAAATAGGATAAACATATCTGAGATAGAGACAGTAAAACAAAAAGGGAGACAAGAATGAGACACAAGATTAGGACTGGGGGAGCTGGAAATCAACCAGCTTTCTGCTCCTCTAGAATTCTAGGGAAAAGAAATTAAGACTATGCACAAATGCACAATGAGAAAAGGGAAAGATTAACTCAACAAGCCCGAACCAACTCCTTAAATGCGGGAAGGAAAACGGAAGAAAAAGAGAGAGAAGGAGGAGGAAATCTAAATCCAAAGCAGATGGCCTCCATAGGGGCAGAATACTGAGAGCCGTCGTAAAATTGTAGCTCTGCTTTCAATTAGGCCTTACATTTCAGAGCCACAGAAAGAAAGAGGTGGGGAATGAAACAGTGTTACCAAACCGCTGTAGTTCTGGCCATAACTATAGTTGACTGAACTTATTATGTGAAGGGATGGAGAGAGAGAGAAACAATTCACTGAAGGAATTGTCTATGTGTCCAATGTGTTCAAATAGAGAACCATTAGGAATCTGAAACATGTGCACAATCATAAGGTACACCACTGAATTTTAAAAATGTGTATAAGTGAGTTATCCCAGTCTAGACAACACCCAGGTAATGCTGCAAAACTGATTAAAAAGGCATGCAGTTCAGACATCTGACCCTGAAATTAATGTTTTGCCACAAAACCATCCTAAAGTTTTGCTCCACTGTAAATTTTAAAGGCATTTCTGTGACTGGCCACTGGAAAAATGCAGTCCAAACCACTGTCTGAGGCCTAAAGGTGATGTTGCATTCACGTTGATCTCATACCAGGCAAAAAGCAATGCCCAATGGACAGACACTAGACTGTAGACTCCCAGACACCTCCCCAAAAACCAAACCTTTAATGCTCTGTCTCCAGAAACAGGATGGGGTAGCCTTGGTTTATTATTAGATGTTTTGTCCAAGCCAAACTTAACAGGAATCCTTTTAGAGGCCATGACTTTCAAGGTTGTGGACGACATTTCATACTTTCACAACATATTTGAGGAGACATCTTTCTTTTGTGAACTCCATGTATTACTCACAGCCAGCTGAGCCTAATAATGTTTATTTATA
>JAOXNZ010000105.1:14251915-14265750 GCA_028566095.1 Kryptolebias brasiliensis
CTGTTTGAAAAACATGAATATTTGAAGACAAAGCAGGCAATTCTTACACTTAAAAAGCCAGAAAGAGAAAACCTCCATCTTTTAAAAATTTAGGACACATGTTTAAATCAACTAACAGATCCTCTCTATATTAAAGATATGACACATAAAACGCCAATAAACACATGTTTTACTGCAACATGCTGAATATCTTTTAATGGATAACCCCATATGCATTTGTACATAACCGCACCAGCTTGTGGCAACAATCAGACCGTTTCAACTGTGTAAGTTACTCAGTCCTTAATCAATTATTTGCTTACAAAGGTCTGCTAATACAGCTGCAACTTCAAAAGGTTATCAGTAACAATTTCTGCTCTGTGTAATAGTATAGATGAAAAGAAAACACTAGTAAATTGTTAATAGTTGGTATAAATGAACTCACAGACTACCACTCTTTCTAATATAAGTTATCAAATGGTATGAGACCTCACTAAATATGACTTCCCCACTAAGTTTCTAAACACAGCCGTCAGCCACTGATTTGCACCTGCTCCACACCCCAGGGTGCTTTTCTTAAAAAAAGCTCTTTATTCCAGCTATCCATATATGCTTGAGCATTCATTACACTATAAAAAGCAGTATACTCACAGCAGAACATCCTAGTAGTTTCCAGGTCTAAATGTGCCCATGAGGTGTTTGTGCTGTCATTTGTGCTGGGTTTCTTTATTAGGTGTTCGAGTGAAGCAGCTAAGAGAACGTGTTGAATGCAGACCAAAAAAAACAGTACAAAATGTGGTACGATGAATGAAACCAGAACAATCTTGGTGCATAATCAAATCCACAGCTATTTGAAAGCTGCAATCTTAACAGGCAACACTTCTTTAAAACTGCACTAAACAAAATGAACCCAAACAGTACAATGAGACTAGGCAGGGAAGTGTGTGCAAGATGAACTACTTTTAGTCAAGCAGTGACATTCGGGGTTAGAAGTTTTCATTTATGGGTTTCTGGGTCTGCCCTCTGAGTTCACAAGTTTTAATAAATGTCTTTGATTTCTCGCTTTGACACGAAGGGGAAGATTTTCAAGACAACAACCATTCTAGCCATTGCCATAAATCCGTTTCCAGCCCATAGAGACGGCAAATAGTTCTTTCTAGGAAATGGCCTCTGCTTGGCAAAGCGTGCATTAAAAGTACGGCATGCGTGTTTATGCTGAAAGAGGCTGATCCTGGACCAAAAAGCACACACAAACTTGTTCGTTTTAGCATTTTCTCAGAGTGAAATCCCGTAACAGACATGGGCGTAGAACTTCTGTTTAGTCTGCTTTTTGACATGCTGATGTATCACACAGGGAAAAGGTAAAGCAAGACAGCTGTTCCAAAGCTAAACGCTCCCACAGCTTTCAGTCATGCAAGTAAGTGCAGAAAAAAAAGGTATTTTGAATGTTTATATGCTAACAACGCACGTGAAAAAATACATTTTTTACAAACAATATACTAAATATTAAAAATATTATTGTGTTAATTCTAGTTCTACTCTGTCCTTTAATGTCAGAAAAGACAATGAAAAATACATGTAGATGCATAATGAATATGTTGCAAAACTAAAACACATCTATGAACACTTTGTAAGTACATAATAAGAGCATTTTTAAATTAGGCAAATAAGCTTTTATAAAAAGATATCCATGCATTTTTGATTTATATAGAATAAATATGTTTTTTCCTGTGGCTTGACTCTGAAAAGGATTTATAAAACATGTTGTAGAAAACCCTCTACCTTTCAGTTACTAAACAGTAAAACAAAGCTTGCAAAGCCAACTCTACAATATAATGATCTGTTGATGCGGATTTGAATAAATCCCAGCTAAGTCAGCTTTAATGACATTATTCTTTAAAAATGAAATGTCATGACCTGCAATTTCTGGTTGTTTTGCTAAACTGCAGGTGGGGGTCTTTTATTATTTATTGTTGTAAGTTGGTCATTTTAACGCTGTAATAATGAAGATTCATTTATTTAAAAAAAGAATTCCCTCAATATATTGTTTTCACAGATGATCCAACAGACAATAGACTTGCTGTATGGCACAAAATCAGCATACACAACGTGTGTGTGTGTGTGAGCATTTTTCTTCTCAATAACAGACCAACATCACTGGTGTCCAAGACAGCTGCAGAGATGTCTCAGCAGGCCAGTGTTTTTTTTTTTGTTTTTTTTTGCCAAAAGCCAATTCACAGATTCCTAGATTTCCACAACTCAACTTTCCTAATTGGCCACGGATCTCAGTGTCATGAGATCAGATGACTGATGGAAACCTCTGAGAGTGCCTGGCTGTTTAGGTTCATAACAAAGAGACTTTTGCAACTCAGAAGCTCCATCAACACACTAGTGTGACATGGAAGCTTTCTTTTCTCACAGACATAGGATTAGCTCTCTATACTCTTACACGTACCATATTAACTCGGTGTTAGCGTCTATTGCTAAGTGATGATGTGGGTGTGAATTTTCCCTATGCCCTCTCCTAGCCTTGGACCTAGCCATGGTCCCACTAGTCCTAACAAGCCGTGCAGCTGCACAGCAGAGTTGGGTTACCAGGCCAGTGAATGACAAGGGCAGGTTGGGTGTCATACGAAGGAATACAGAGGTGCACAAAACAATGTCCTCTGCCCGAGGAAGTCAACGCTGTGGCTCTCTGGTTGCATGCATCTCGCAGAGATCCTTTGCAGTTATTTGTGTTTGTGTGTTATATTTCTGACAGTGACTCTGCTGGATATAACGTACATGTGTGTTGCTAATCTTAGTGTCACTCACTGTGAATTCTATATTGGATCTATGGCCCTACATGGTTTCCTCAATGCTAAAACAGCCCAAGGCTCTTCTCTGTTTCCCTGCTGAAAAATAAAATATCTTGACAAGTGAAGATAACAGCAGATATTCACAGTGACGATGGTCTTGTATCTGATACGACACAATGAAACAGAAAATATGACCGAGTACCCAGCATCTCTGATAAGCCTTATCTGTTTTACAGGGCAGGCTCTATTTGTGTTTTTTTGTATTTAGTAACCTGACAGAGGGAGCGTTAGAGCAGAGACAGATGCAAGGCCTTCAGAGCCTCTGCAGCGACTGGAAGGAAGATCAGGGGTCAAACTGTAAAAACATTCCCATGGTGCACCTCCCCCCCCAGCCCTCATCCCTGCCAGGAACGTCTCAACATGGAAGTGCACACAGAGAGAAATCGGAGAGAGAGACAATTTCTGTATAAAAAAGGATTTTTTTTTTTAAGTAGGGAATAACATGATCTTTTTTACACTTACAGAAACAAAGAACACAGCACCTACAGCTAAACTTAGAGATCACATTGTGATGATACTAACTCAGTAAAAATAGCAGCACATTTCAGAAAGCATACATAAAACACAAAAAATAACTTTATTTTATGCAAGCGAATTGTACATATTTATGTGGGAATACATTTAATCATTAACTACTTGAAGTCCTCAAATATTGAACACATTGATGAGTGTCCTGAACGAACTTTAACATTTTCAAGTTTTTTGGACCCAGAAAACTGACATAACCAATTGATTTTTTAACCTTTTCTCCTTTTTTCTTATAAAAATAGTTTTACATAAATTCAAATTTACGTATTCTTCTTTTTTTCTTTTTTTGGTGTGTGTGTTGGGGGTGGGGTCTTTGAGAAATACTTTTTTTTATGTCTGAACACCTACAAAGCCCACACTAAAGGGAGTTTTTCTTTGCCTCTAAGGATTCTCAACCTGAACTGACTGAAACGCTCCATTTTTAGTCAAGACTTTTCTTCAAAATATTATAGTGTAATAAATTTGTATAATGCTTACCCTGTGAAAAACTAGCTTAATGCCAAAATGGGTACCTAAAATGCGTAGCAACACCTAAAAGAGCATAAAGTGTGCTCTAAATCCCTGTTCTCTTTCTTTTATTTTAAATCACACAACAAATGTATATCTTTGGATGCCCCTTGGGGCATCATTTCCCTCTTTGCACATTACTCTCTTCTTTTGTTTCTATTACCACTGACTAATTTTAATTTATCAAAACCTAATGAGTCATACAATATAGTGTTTTGACTCCTGAGAGAACTATAGCTCCCAAGTGGCCTTCCAGAGGAGGATGTCAACATATTTAAACATGAAGCGAAATAAAATACTGCAACAAAATCCAAACCACAGAAGAGGCCCCTATAGTCTATGTGTTGACGCACAGACATGGAGACGATATAGGACTGCCTGTGTGGCTTGTTGTTGAAATTCCTCTTCTTCTCTTGAAGATCTAAGGCTCTGTCCAAATATACTTGAGTCTGACGCACCACTGTGATGCTGTGAGGGCCCTGCTGGTGGAACAATACAGGCCTGCCTTCCTGACCTCTCTGTCTAGCACATCCTACAGACACACAATAACTGCCTTAATTACCAGACTCCATTCCCACCACTAGGGCTTTCCCCAGTCGCTCCCATTCAGAACCGCAGTCTCTCCCTAAGGTGCCCATTCAAGCGCAACACAAAGCCAGCAGTGTCAGTCCCTGATCTGTAACTCCAGCCCAGGGTGCCAGCATTCGCAGCTTCACCCTCAGTTCATCTGCCTGTCTGTCCACTCTTTCAGTCAAGTCCTGAATCACGAAAGAAGCTGTTGTTTTCATTTGACACAAGTCAGGGCTGATACAATGACCAATTAGTTCAACTACATACCAAAACACCAGTCAAGTTAAGCATTAACTAACATTAAAAAATAATACTGAATGTTCACTGGGACATTCAGACATTTCTAAATACAAAGGAGGGATATTCTGAGCGTGACTGAAGAGTCGCAGCTCTTGCTTTTTACATAATTTACATTTTTTTTCCTGAATCTTTTATTTTAGGAGCACGTGAGCAGAGTTTAGTTACAACAGAGTCAGGACAAATCCTGTCGAGCATTTAATTACAGCTTCATTGTTGGAGTTGTTAGCACACAAAGCAGTAGTGAGTATGCACAAAATTTGCTGCCATGTCATCGTTTCTCAAAACCTCTGTATGTCAAGTCGACACAGATACACCTAAAAATAAATTTTTCTGATATCTCTAAAATGCTTTAAACATTCTTGGTTTTTCTCACCAAAAAGGCTTTTAAATGAAAGGTGCAAATGCAGCAGAAAAAAAAAGTTATTTTGCAAAATCTAACATGGACAGGGCCTGAGAGAAAAGTACAAAGAGGGAAGAAAATAAAACTGTTGGGTTTACAAAAAGTCTCCTTTTTTTGGCTAACTAGATTTTCAGTCTGGCCTACTATAACTGTTTATTATGAATTATTATCAAAGTAAATATCTAAAAGAAGAACTCATTATAGCCATTATAAATGTCTAAATGTAGATTATTAGCCAGAAATGTAATTCTGTATGATAAGAGCTGTGAACCATTTTGTTCAAGTTCAAGTCGCTGCAGAGCATACTGACCTCCATTACACTGTAGCTGTATTAAAAACACACAACAATATCATAACTTTACTACATAGTGTTGCTGTTCTTATTCTTTACTCTGGCGTTTATAGTGTAGAAGTGAAGTGGAACTTGAAAGGCTTTTATTGTTAAGGTCAATTTAAGAACTAAAATAGTAAAAGGTCCTTGGTTTTAAGAAACTCAAATGCTAACAAAAATTAAGCTAATAAAATAACCATTAGTTAGACTAAATCTAGTTATGATGAGAAAAATGAGTGAATTCATGTCATCTACAGTAAGTCCCCATATAAACTGTTTAGCTTTGAATTTGATCATGAAACAATAGATGGTGCCTTTTCTCTTCCTTCAGCCTTATGATCATGGTGGGATTTCATTGTTCATCCCCATTTTGCCACATTTGAATCTTTATTCCAGGGGCAGCTGTGGGTCTACCTGACTGACAGCACACTGCTTCCTAGAGTTGGGGTTTTCAGTGTCACGGTTAACAAAACAGGAAGTGGTGTGATTGTGGTCTCAGCAAAAAATGAGAGGAAGAATCGGATTTCTGTACAGAACACAAACCAGCTGTCAGGAAACCACGCTTTTATCATTCTTTTAACTTTGATTTCCTTTCAGGGGAAGTGCCCTCACTCCCAGCTCACTGTCTCCTGCTGCCTCCCAGCCCTTGTGCTATTTTCAACAATAACCAATAAAATATGACACAAACAAACCAAATAGAAGTGAGTGGCATGACAGCGACAAGACCAAAGTGCTTGCCTACCACAGCAAATAATGGGAGCCGTGTCAGAGCTGTCCCTAGGGCAGAAGGATCATGGGGGTGAAATGTGAAGCATTCTCTCCTGACAAATGTTGAAGTGTGACTGTGGTGGTGAAAGATGGGCTGTTGATAGGATTAACAAACTGCAGGATGCATAACAATGGAGGAAAAATCTAATCAAAGGAAACAAAAAACAGCTCTTGGAAAAAGAAAAGAATACATATAAATATATGATTGGGTATTTCTGGTAAGAGTAGACCAACCATCAGGAGAAATGGCCCTAGGTATGCTAAGAAATACAATCAAAAAGGGCTAGCAATTCAGTAAAAACAGCTGCATGTTTCCATTGCAACAAATAATCAGTTTTAGCTAAAGGCTTGAGGCAGAGCTGTTCTGGATAAAAGCTGAGCAGGAAGCTACAGACCAGGCTGAAAAAAAGAAAGAAAGAAAAATGGGTAAACTCAGACAGCAAAGTTTACCTTGTTTTACTATCTGCCAACAAAATCAACAAAGACTGCTTAACTTTTAGAGCTGAAATACAAGAGGTTTTCTACTTTAGAAGCTCTTCCAAATGTGCACAAGTTGTAGATAAACAATGGTATTGCTGGTATCAATATTTGCATTTTATTTTTGTGCATTTACATAAAATCATTAATAATAATTAAGGTAATAATAAAAAAAAAATTCTGTTTCTGTAAAGTTAGATCAATTACTGACTAGAGAAATATATGTGACACCAAGAATAAAAAACATGAAACTGAAAAATGAACATTTTGATACTGGATAGCAGGAAATTGGATGTGTAACACAGGCCTTGGATCATGGATAGACCATGAAGTGATGTATCGCTGGTAAAACAAAAATTTGCAATGTGTACCTGGAACATTATCCTCTCTACTCTTCCTCTACTGCCTACAACAACAGCCAAGTCACTGTAAATCCAGTGATTCGGGAAAAAGATTACTGCTTTGTCAAAGGCTAACAAACACTGGTAACTTTGAAAGTAAATATGTTTGTTTCCAGAAGAACAACCACCGGTGTTTGTTATGGTAGGCAGTAATGGCAAGTCATTATCTTTATCACCACGACTGAAGGAAAAGCACACATTTTGGCAGTTTACTCAAAGTGTGATTTGCATCTGGTGTGAAGAGGCCCTCACTTCACGGCTCACCTAAGGTTGACACTAGTATGGGAGATTATGGTGACCATTTGTCACAAAGGACAGACTGCTGCTGAAATTAACACCACATGAGGTGTGAGGACTGTCGCAGTAACTGGCATAACAGAAGATCACAGATACAAATCAGCTGGAGAGGTTCAGTCGTGGCCAAACCACACAGGTTTTGACTGGTTGGCTATGACCTAGGAGGGGAAGAATTAGCAGAAATGCCAGAGTACTGATTAAAGGGAAATTCATCCACATTCATTCAACAGACTTTTGTAATTTTAACAGATGTGCTGCATTTTTGTCCAAATAGCATGGAAGTTTTGTGCTTTAAATATTTAGTCAGTTTTAACCATTGATCCACCTGCAGGTTGAATTTAAAATAACTAAACTTGGAATGTAATGCTTTATATGGGATACACACATTTTGCTGATGTCTTAACAGTCTGAACAAAAGGTGCATTATACCGATGTGATAAGGAAGGGTCTGCATGTGGATCAATGGGCTTCATGTGTTTCTGATCAATATAGTAATGGTGATGTCCTTGGCTCACTTTTTCTTTTCAACCTTCTTGTTGTTTTATTGCCTGTAGAAAGATAGAATTTACAGTATCTGGTCATTTGTTTAATATATATACACTTATAACTGATACACTTATAAATGATTACACATAATACATTTTATTACAGTAGAATGATAAAGAAAAATCCACATTATCTACTCTAGCAAAAGGCTAACATTTTGAAAAATAGGGTAAACGACTCAACCAGCACACATTCTTTTTCATCTACAATGGAAAACAAAGTAGAGACAAGTAGAATCTAACTAAACAATGCCATGCCACGCAATGTATTTCTAATGTCGGGTCTGATTCTAAAGAGATTTTTGTGCATTCGTGATACTGCACTGTGGCAAAGACCTTTTCTGTAAACTGATCTTTCAATAGGAACAAATAGCAAAAAGATGTCATTCGGTTCATGATTTTGACCACGTAAACCAAAAGCAGAGACAGCTGTTGAGAGGATTTGTCCTCTGAACAAAACCAAATCCTGAGTGCCAGTGGAAGACATCCTGGAATAACACCAAAGCGTGGCAGCGAGAGGCATTCTGCTCATAACTAGGAGAGCGACCTCATTTTCCGAATAAAAGCCAGTTTACATAACACCTCTGTCCCCATGACAGGGAGCACTGGGCAGCTGCTGCCATACCCACTGCTTTCACCCAACTACAAGAGTTGCCTGAAAAGTAATACCTCCCTATACAAATAGTCCTGTTCTGTGTGCTTCCAGCTTCATGTTATCACAGAAAATCTTCAATTTACCAAGCGATGTGTTTGCATTCTTGCAGCCTCAACTATTTAATGGCCAAACTATCTTTCTTATAAGCAATAATAAGCAATTTTAAATTTGTTAAATTTTTTGCTAAACTTTGTTCAAAGTTGCAGTCACGCTGAAGCTGAAGAGGAAGACTGTTTGAGTCATCAGAATGTGACTGTCTATGCTGAACGAGGCTACAAACTTTGCGGCCCTCTGTGAAGCAGGACCCTCTGTTTTCTTTGGCAGCACATCTCTGGACCAGGCAACCTATCAGTAACACACGCTCAACCCTACATTGTGAAACAGAGTCATTTAGGACAAGAAAATATGATGTGAAAAATGACACACGTCTTGCCTAAGAAGTTGGCTGAACATTCTCATTTTGATTTTAAATTATTATTTATTTTACGGTTTTGTGTCAGGGATGATGTGGTTAGTTTCTTCTTGGTTCAGCTCTTCTCTGCTTTATTTTCCACTAAAGGCAGCACCCTCTCAGTGTGGTCAAGATCAGCTGTGTGTTAAGCTGTGGTGGTACAGAAACATAACCTCCATGTCTATGTGTGAATTTATTAGGCTGTGCTGCATTGATATAACAGACACTTATCTAAAGAGTGTAAAAAAAATACAAAGTGTTTAATACCCTGAATAAGTCTGCAACAGGCTTTGAGTGCAGAAGACTTAAAACTCCTCCAGAGGTGATGATAATGACAGAAAGCTACATGGCGTTTTCAGCCATGCACACCATATGCAATCTATAGTATCGGTTACACAATACAACGAGAAAGAAAAAGAAAAGTACCAAACTGTAACATATGTGATGGAAAAATGCCATAAGTAAAACTGATCCCTGGCTAAGCATTCAGTAACTGGTTACTGGGCAATTGTGTAAAAGATTCAGCACACATGGAAGGTAAATTGATGGAGGAAAGGCCCAGGAGAAACTTAAATAACTGGAGTGGGGTTAAACTCTGGAGCCTGTTTGGAGACTTTGCTAGTTTTTGAGTTACTGTTGGCAGTTTAATGAGCAGCTGAAATACAAACCAGAGGACGACTGAGGGTGTTTTTGAAATACACTGATGAATTCTTAAATCTATTGCTAGATTCATTTCAGTGCTTTTGCTGTCACATATGGGTTTTGTTTAGTAAGGCCAAAAATTATAACAATTTGTCTTCATTTTTTGTTTAATTGCGCTGTGAACTCAATTGATTACACATGATTTAATGTACACCTGCTCTTTGGTTGATTGTTGCCATCATTTCATCAGCGTGCCTAGTATAGATTTAATTAAAGGAAATATTATGGCATGAGTTACATGTTGCATGATATAAAATCTCAAATTCCCCTAAGTGTTCAATGGATAATTTAATTTCCATACACTGCAGAGTCAAGCTTTCCAGGAAATATTTCATCAGTACACGGGTCTTTTACAGACCTCCTGAGACCAGTCGTCATATGTCACAAAGCAAGTGAAAGCATTTTAATTTTTACATGTGCTCCTCATTAGCATTCCATTCAAGACAAGCTGAGGGCTGAGGCTGCACTGCAGCCGACTGGGGAAAGGTACCAAAAACAGTGTGAAGAGGCAAAAAGGAGACCAGAGAAAAAGTCAAGCACTTGAGCCCAACAATAAAAAAAAACAACTCCTTGTAAAAATCCCACAATTCAATGGAAAAATGCCACAGTGTTCCTTATATAAAATTTGATCACTTTCAGGCTGCAGGTCCAACCATAAAGTTTGTCTTCCAAGGTGCTATACTAGATTCCAATAACACCTCAGTAGTTTCATGATCTAGTCATACAATAACTGCACCAAAGTACACGAAATTTAATTCACTTGTAGTTTATGTACATACATCAACACAACATTTGCAACTTTATATAGATATTTATACAATATCTCGTTTTAAGAGGAGTAAAAAGATATAAACTGGGCCTTTAATTAATTAATTTTTTTATTTCATTCACTCTCATAGTTTATCATGAGATTTAAAGTAGATAAACTGTGAAGTTACCACCAAAACATAATTTACGTATATACTTTGCAGCAATACTGGACAAATTTAGCATGCTAAATAACTCGCATTAAATCATAATATTTTGTAATCATATGTTTCTAAATAAAGATGGAAAACACTTTGGCCAGCACTAAAAGAAGATGATGCAGCTCAAAGGGCTTTACAAAGTGTAAAACCCATAAAGAGTAAAAAGAACAAACTAATACATAAAACAGTACCTCTAAGTCCAAACACAGCCTCCTTTTACTTCTTTTACTAGTACTATAAATAGCACATTAAAATACATTTGAAGATATCACTCAAAATTTGAGATGTCCTTAAGGAGCTTGTTAATACGAGGTTAAATTTTGAGTTGATGTTAGTTCTTTGTAACCTCTAGACTACAGCTTGTTTTATTTGTCTTGTGGTGCTTCACAAAAACAAAAGCACCGTAACAGATTGAATCTGTTTTGTATTTGGATTTGTCAGGTTGCAGTTTTCTTTTAGAACCCAAAAGAGAGGCACAGAGGATGTAGAAACTTGAATAAAACTAAGAAAAAATTTAAAAGGAATCAAAAGTGGCAACTTTACAAAAAACACAGCAGCAAAACAAAACTGGAGCCTAACAACAAAAGCCACCAGGGACCCATGAAGCAAACAAAGAACAACAGTAGGATCTGACAGTGAGTGATGATGAGCTGAGTGTCTTTATGCCAGGAGGAGTGATTCCTGAGTGGGAGCAGCTGAGACGAAAGAACCTACGAGGAGCAGGTGTTAGTGGGTAACTGAAGGAACTGCAGGGAGCTGAGGAAAAAAACATGCCACGAGACGGACACAGGCTGGACACAAAGAATTCTCCAAATAAAAACAATAAGGAAAAACACTGTCAGATAACTAAATACAATAACAAACAGTTCTAAGAACAAAAACAAAAGCACAGAATTGCCCTCTGGGATCAATAAAGTATTTATCTATTTAAAAAAGTAGCAGGCTAGGGGATGCAGCTTTGAGGATTTTCTTTAGCTACACTTAGCACTTTTTAGTATCTGATCACGGTCCTATGATTCTTGAAAACTAACAGACATTTAAACCTCGGATCTGGAAAAATCTTCAGCAAGTTTACTAATGCTTTGCGCACATATAGACACACACACGCACACACACACAACTATAGAGGACAGAGGCCCGCCTGTTTAACAAGTGGGTCACACCAGGTCTAACGAGCAAAAGAAAGACAAACGCAGAGAAAGATGAGAACCAACTGAAGCAGATTATAGTTTTTGATGCCATCACTGGTTTGTAAAAAAAATAAGGCTTTCTATACTTTGTACATAAAATAAGTTGTTATGAAATCAAAAACAATGTATAGCCACCAAAAGGAAAATATACTGTATGTCACGAGGAGCTTTTGTCATTTGAAGTCCAGATTATGTCATAAATGTGAAAAACAAATCTCACCTGAGGGCAGTCTTTGATGTAGTGACCCTTGTTGAAGCACAGGTGGCACAAGTAGTTGGGGGGGGGTCTTTTGTTGGGTTTCCTTGGCTCTGAAGAAAGGGAAAGGTCTGAGAAATGGTCCGTAAGGGAGTTGAGTCCATCCACGATGTTGTTCAGGGAGCCATAGGGCGATACATTCTTATACACGTTGTTGTTTAAGGCCTACAAAACGACATCAAACCAGATTCAGTTTCAGTATACCATTTGGATTCTTAGAAAGTTAATCTGTAAACTGTTTTAAATGAGTCAACCATATCTTTTGTGGGTTTAAAGTTTGGCTTTATATTGTTGGGGGGGGGCTTGAAAATGTTAATTTCTCATTTAACTTGGAACATCTGGCAAAAGGCCCAGCTGTGCTTATGAACTGGAAAAGTACTGAGTGTGTTCACAAAGAAAGACAGGACTTTACAACGGATGAGTCACTGTAAACAAGACGGGAGGCATGTTCCCTCACCAGCCTGTGGAACATCAGCAGTGTCACCATGGCGGTAAACTAGCTGTGGTCAGTTTGTAGTCTGTGTGGCATGCAACAAGGCCCCCTGATTTCATAGAGGATGTCCTTTGAATATTAATAACCGGGAAAGCATTGCCTGCAGTTCCTAATTTCCCTTCTCATTCTTGTCTTTCTTAGTGCACTTACAACGTAGAAACATAAGGCAGGGACTGGCCTACGGGAAAAAATGATGTTGATTTGAGAAAATATGTTTTCATATCAGTCTTAAGGAAAAGGTGCAGCAAAACAGTCTTTCTAGTCATCTGCCTTAAAGTGTAAAGGTTTAGCTGCACTTATATTAAATGTTTGAGGCACAACTTTCAAGTGTAAACATACTAAGATTGTAAGTGTTATAAAATTTGTATTTCAACTCCATCATTCCTCGAAGTTGCGTAAAAGTTTTGGGTTTATGTCTGAAAAGTGCCGTTCCCGTGGATGTTTAATGTTGCACGGCACAGAAACCTTAGACCTGGCCCGCTCTGCCAGGACTCAGAGCCAACTCTTTATCTGGAGGCTGTAAGATCGTCTTGCTAAACAGCTCCAGCTTCAAGACTCGTGCTCATTTATTACATGTAGCCGCAGTAAATCAAGCATCACAGCTCTGTATTTTCTCAGAGTTTTCCATCTGCCATGTGTTTCATCTCTCTGTATTTCTTACCACTATTTTTGTAAACGTCCTTTTTTTTTTTGTAAACTACTAAATCTTACATGTTGGTTCAGATTGTGAAATTATTTTAACAAATATAAAACAGAAAACGTTGCCTTGCTTATGTTTGTCATATTTTTTTTCCCCTGCCTTGGCTTCGAACCTCGATCTGTCAGCCCAAATAAAAGAGATTTCACACACATCTGCTAATGGTGCAGTGGGACTGTTTGTTTATTCAGTGTATTTGTCTGTCTGAGTGAGTGAGGGGCTCGCGAGAGATAGTCCTCAAGATAGTCCTTGGGTTGATGTAAGTGTGTGACATTAAACCAGAGTCACTGCTAGTGGCCGTGGGCTGAAGTGATGTGAACAAGTCTGGCACATCTGTGACTGTTTAAACAGATCCAGGGATGAGCTGTCACACACTGAGGGGGTTAGTCAAACACTGATTTTCTTTAAAGCAGGATTCTGCTGTCTGGTGGATGTTACTGATATTCTGTTGAATCCCCCCCC
>JAOXNZ010000105.1:14412189-14425861 GCA_028566095.1 Kryptolebias brasiliensis
ACTGGTACCACTGAGGCCTTGACTTTCCACAACTTCTCTATTTCCTCTTTCAGCCCTTGGTTTTTCTCCAGCTTCTCGTTCTCCTTCTTCCTGATGTTACAGTCGCTTGGGACTGCTACATCTATCACCACTGCTTTCTGTTAGCAAAACATCCCATCAACCACTGGGCTGATTTTAATTAAACTCTTAAAATATAATTTATATATATTGAATATACATCTACAATTGATTTATTATTGTAGCCAACACAAATCAAGATGGCTGCCACAGCCAATTGACCTAATACAACACAAAAATGTCTATAACAGCTAATTTTACAGATCCTGAGCTAAAATGTGTTGTGGTAGTAGCTGAGACTCATTCACAACATACACTCACACTGAGCACAAGATCTCTCCATATTGTGTAAGATTGAGCATAATGTTATTTTTAGTGTTTGATAACTTTGTTTTATAACTTTGTCATTTCTCAACATAAGATAATTTTAGTTTAAAACTCTGGCATGAAAGGCGGTGAGTGATATACATTCCTTCAAGGAATGCTAGACCTGTAATGCTTCTTTTTTTATTTTTTTATTTAAATATTCCCGAGTGCTTATGTTTAATCTGCTTAAGCATTTTTTTTCCAGCATCAGATGGAGTTGTTCAAAATGCTACAATGAAAATGTTTTTTTAAATAAGGATTATTGTTTTTCCCCTACATTATCTTCATCTTTGCTAATCCATGGCAGCATGTGGACCTTTTCAGAAATTAGGTGCAGCACAGCTTTGTGTTGATGGATACAAAGCTTTGCAAGGGTTGATGCACTGACAATACAGGAGGGACGGTAAATCGGTTTGTGTTGTGAGGATTAGGGGCACTGTAACACAAATGAGAGAGAGAGGAAAAGAAAACACCCATATAGAGCTGACATTTCACTAACAGAGACATTATCTGACTGGACTGACATGAAAACCCTGATACTTCAGGCTTTCTTTTACAGCTTCTCTTAACTAAACCCTTGATTTTTGTTTCTTTGTCCAAGAATATTTGCTTACTCTTTCTTACTTTGCAATTCTACAATTTTACCAGGAATTATCACAACAATCTGGAATAAAAAGTTCTCGAAAAGTTTGGATAAGAAACGTGTCACTTGGACAAGAATTTGTTGGAGGATTTGGTCTGAAACCATGATTCCACCTAAGCTGCTTGTGTATCGTCGCACACACTGTGATGTTAAATTAGAGAACGTTCATGAGACGTGGAGACGAAAGAAGTCTTGTGGAGATCTTTTTCAGAATGGATACAGGGTGAGACAGGGCCCTCATGGACGCCGGGGAAAAGGAGGGGAGACTGGGTTTTACCATTCAGTTTGGTCCTGTTTTCATATTCTCTCCAACTGGGGTAAGAGCCTTAGTGTTGATAGAATATCTAGAGGTGACTACAGAATTTTTTGTTTGTATGTTTGTCAGAGTATCATTTTGTAAAAATGATTAGCAGTGGGTTTTCTTATGATAATATTATTACGTTCATATTAGCATGTATTAATATGTGCAGATCAGAAGGAATTTTTACCACAAGCACAAACATGGACACACACATTTTCCATGGGATCAGACTTGTTATGTAAAAACACAATGACGAGGATGTCATACTGTTCTGTAATCCCTCAACAGCAACGCAATTTTTCTACTAACTCAATATTTTATCATGTATTCTAAACTTTCATTTATTGTACACTCTCTGTGTGTCTCCTTACTGGCATTGTGAAGTGTTATTTTATGCCTATAAACTCCAAAAATGTGGGTCATTGCTTGTTTTTCTACAGAAGTGCTGCTCTTAAATATCTGTCTCAGTGCTGAAAATTACTAATACTAATCCCTTTCTCTCTGTGTGTCTCTCTGTCTTTCTCGTTCACACAGGTTTAAGATTTCTGAGGGCACTGAGATTGATTCAGTTCTCAGAAATATTACAGTTCTTAAATATTTTGAAAACAAGGTAAGAATAGTAATTTGTCATACACTGAAACACAACTATAACAGCATGGTTCACTTTAATAGGATCTCAGTATCTATTTGTGCAATGTTCTGTATTTATAGTTTTGTAGGGTATATTTTTTAATTTTACCAATTATGGTGCTTTTAAAGATTATCAAGAAACTAATTGTTGCGCTATTAAAATCACAATTCTCAGCATTTCAATAAATGTTGTCTGATTGTTTTTCTTCTAACCAGCAATTCCATCAAGCTGGTGAACTTGTGTTCCATCTTCATAAGCACATGGCTCACAGCTGCTGGATTCATACATTTGGTAAGGGAACCTTTGTGTGGGACACTGGGGTCCAGAAAGGAGCTGACTGACTTGATGTTATATGTTCACACTTGTGACACTCAAACATTTATAGTTATAAGAATAAAAGAATTCCAAGAAAGTACGTATATCAGAACATTATTTGACACATTTGTTTCCGAACAGAGATTTGTGGTGCATGTTTTGCCCCCAATTTTATCTGGAGGACACATTTTAATGTGACACTGAAGCAAAATATGTAACTGGCTGCAGAAATATAGAATTCTTATGGAGGAGTCTGAATAACAATTGTACCTAATGTGCGGCAGTCATTATTGTAAAACCTAATAATACTAATTTTACCACTAATAGTTCATAGCATTACAGAAATGCATTTATAAAAACAATTAGGATAAATTAAAAGATCAAATTTAATTTTATTTATAAAGCACATTTAAGACAACCATAGTTAACTAAAGTGCTGTACAATAAAATGAAAAAACAATTAAAATAAGGACACAAATAGCCAAAAAACATAGAATCGTTAAAATAGAAAAAAAGCAGAAAAGCAAGTAAAAAGACTAATTTTCTTAAAAGTCAAAACTATTATTTCCAATTAACAGCCAAAGAAAACAAATGTGTTTTAAAAGCATGAACAGAGAGCAGGCACAATTGATCAAGAGTGGAAGATTGTTCTACAGATTTGAGGCCGCTACAGCAAAGGCAGGATCTCCCTTACTGATTAATCTAGAACGTGGAACATCTAAAAGAAGTTCTAAGACATATAGAATTCAAATAAGGGCAGAGAAGTTAAGATAAAGTTTCAGGTGCCAGGCCATGCAAACTTTTAAAAACTAAACAGAATTTAAAAATCTATTTTGTATTTAACAGGAAGCCAGCGTAGAGGCACTAACACAGGAGTTACATTGGCTCAGTTAAAAGTCTGGCTGCATAGTTGTGAACCAGCTGCAGATGGGACAACAGAGACTGGCTGATATGTAAATAAAAGTTAATCCAACTTGGAAGTGTTAAATGCTAAAATTACAGTCTTTGAGTTATAATTATTGAGAATGGATTTGAGTTTGGAAATGTTTCTGAGTTGTAGAAAACTGTTCTTTATTGCTGATTTAATCTGTTTATTAAATTTTATTGACAGTCAAGAAGATGACACCTAGATCGCTGGCGTGGGCCTAAAAATCAGATGATAATGACTTTAAGTGGGAAGCTAGGTCAACAAAAGTGTTTGGAGAGCCAAAAACAACCAACTCAGATTTGCTATCATTTAAATGAAGGCAGATAGAAGCCATTTAGCATTTCACCTCTTTAATACAGTTTAAAATTTATGGTTCCTCTAGATTCAGGATCATATACATCTATGTATTATCTGCATAACAATTAAATGAAATATTGTGTTTGTGGAAAATTTGACCCAAGGTAATCATGAACAAAGTGAATAAAACTGGCCCCAAAATGGATCCTTCATGAACTCCACTGACAGGAGCTGAAGAGGGAGAGAATTTCTGCAAACTTACAAAGAAAAATGTGTCTGATAAGTAGGACATGAACCACTGAAGGACAGCACCCTGAATCCCAACCTGATCTCTAAGACAATTAAAACATATGACCAAACATATGTGGTCAATCTGAGCAGGTCATTGCAGGCACTATTGCAGTAGTCCAGATGCAGCGCTGTGACGGAGCCCAAAACCTAACCGGAACATTGTTGTTATTTTAAAATAAGACAGAAGCTGTGCATAAACAATTTACTCTAAATTTTAGAAAGAAATGGCAGATTAGAGACCGGTATGGTTTTATTCAAAACTGATTTAAAATATAACTTGTTTTTTAGTAAACAGACAACCACCAGTATTTGTATGCACAAATCAACTGCATTTTCTGACAAAAGCTGTATTTATGACCACTAAAAATGACCTGTATGTTATTGTAATTTGCTAACTTTTGCATCCCAAAATATATTTTCATAATTTTAATCTTGCCTTTAATTTTCTCCACTCTGAAAACAAAAATTTAATAAGCATTTGTTGGGCTTGTCAACGTACAAGTCATGGTTAACTCAAAAGAGAACAAAATGCTTTTTGGGTTTATTATTTAAATTAACATTACTGCAGCAGTCTGTAGTGTTTCTCTAATCCCTCACAACATATACATATATTTTCACAATGACGCCTCCTTTTTGCATAATTTATAGTTAATTGGTATTCAGAATACCTTTGCATGTTATTTGTAGGATAACAAAATACTTGGTGTTTTGGGTTTTAATTTAGAGTTACTTAAAATTTATGTTTTAATTTAGTTATAACCTACATTTAAACAATGCTTAAAGAGTATTAGAATTAAATAAAAACATGTATTACAAAAAATATACATAAATATTTCTGTAACACATTTAGTGAAATTACTGTATTTTGTAATCCTGCTCAAAAACTCATCCAGTGTTAGACAGTTTCACCACTAGATGGTAGCAAAGCTTAATATATGACAAACAGATATTAATACAAACATTTCTAACTGGATTTAATCATATTTGAAGAAAGAGTGTCTCTTTGCAAAAGGGTGTTTACAAAGTGGTGATAACTGTCATGTCTCATTTTCTCTTCCTATCACTCCCATTTCTGTTTCAGGTGGAAAACTCAGGGGATCCTTGGGAAAACTTCCAAAATTCCCAGTCGTTATCTTATTGGGAATGTGTCTACTTGCTGATGGTGACTATGTCTACAGTGGGCTACGGGGATGTCTATGCAAAAACCACCTTGGGCCGCCTGTTTATGGTCTTCTTCATCCTCGGTGGTTTGGTACAATCAGATTTTTCTTTCCCCCTTAGTTCTCTTTCCCAACATCTACATCCTGTCTGTGCTCATTAATAGACTGCATAAAGCTTAGGAAATACTATAACTATGATATAAAAGATGCTAAATAATGCTTGTTATGTATACTGTATGATATGTTAGTATAATGTTTTTAAATTGTTAAAGCTATGTTGCCTTTACCTGTACATGTAATTTCGTTGTCATAGTATAGCTGTATTCATCTGTTTATTCCACCATATCTTGTCTACTGTAGTTACAGGTCTTTGTGCCCCTTTGTCCCCCCTCCCCTTGTGTGCCACTCCTCTATTTGTTGGATTAGAGTATATGCTTTTGTGTGATAATGCTGTCACTGTTCTCTTAAAAGCAGTTGCGGTTTCAGGACACCCTTCCTTCCGTGTCTCCTCCCACAATTCCAACAAACACAGGGGCAGGGCGATGAGGCTTAGGCTAGCCTGACTGTTACCATAGCAACAGCAGCCTCCCACTCCCTCTCTGTCACCTTTCCCTGGTCTGGCATCCTGCTGTTGGGCTGCCACAAGCGCATTAACTTACACACAAGCACACATGAGTGCACACACCTGTAATACTCATGCACACACACACTTTATCCTACAAGTGAATAGAGAATTTAGTTCAATTATGGTTACCCTATTCTGTGTTTGGATTCTTGTTTGTTTGGGGATCACCTATAGCTGTGTGATCATGTATTGCTTTGTGGTCATGATGCATACTGTATATATTTTTTTAAGTCTTTATGTAAGCACCTTAGCCTGCTTTGTATCTGCAGCACTGGTAGAGTAATGACTGCAGACTGAAGGTATTTTAAAGCCAAAAATCAAATCAAACCCATAAAGTATCACATTATTCGTCTCCAATATACATGTAGATATTCTAAATATTTATTAATCCAATTTCAGTGATAGTAAAAATATTTGTAGTTATGGTTAGTGTAACCACTGATGGTGTTTAAATTGCAATCCTGTCCTCACATATTAGGCTGCAACTCCATGCAAAATGCATCCAGCTCATTTCTTCTATCAATAAATGAGTCTTAATGTGTTTTGCAGTTGTGGAGCATCAAGCGGGCCTATTCGCATCAACCTGCCAGATCATCTGTGTTTGTTGGACAAAACATGGCACATAGGTTTTGATTTCCCTTTAGTTTTTAAAATTCTTCCATACCGAAAGTTTTGGGGAGCTGTCACAGCATAATTCAGCTGTGACAATAGTCCTTAGTCACCAACAATGCCTGTTCTTGTCTTTAAATATTGGGGCTTCTTTTGAAAGTAGAAAACACAGGACAAGTTCTACTATACAAAGACCTCTTTCATGTATATGAAGTTGACCAAATCTTTGCCAACAGTACAAGAGAGGCCTTCGCTCAAATGCAAATTTTCCTTTTCTCAGAGATTTGGGCTCATGCACTAGTTTAACCGCAACCCATTCTGCGGCATAGTAGTCTCTTTTTTAGTCTCCTCTTCTGTCTTCTATCTTCTCCTTAGGCCATGTTTGCCAGCTACGTCCCTGAAATCATAGAGTTAATAGGAAACCGCAAGAAATATGGTGGTACCTATAGTGCGGTTAATGGGAGAAAGTAAGTATTCCAGATGGTTCTGCTGTTTTTCTGTGTGGGGTAGAACCCTCTCTGCATGCCTTTTCTTTTTGTTTTCTGTTCCATGCATGTAGGCCATGTTTGCTCGCTACGTGCCAGAAATTGCTGCTCTCATCCTTAATCGGAAGAAATACGGAGGGAGTTATAACTCGACACGAGGCAGAAAGTAAGTTGGAATCCAGACAAGGTGTGGTTGTGTGACTCAATTTCATCCACCCCCTTTTAAGTTCATAGGCACTGGGGGTTAGTTATCTTGACCTTTTTAGAATAGTAAAGCTTGAGTACATTATGTCAAGTCACACTGCGTGACTGGAGACCTTGGCCATTAGGACACATGTGTCCATGTCCCCTCACTCTCTTTTTCATTCTTTTTCTCTTTTTCCGTTTACAATTTTCTCAATCTGCTTCTATCTGTCCTTCATTCAGAGCTTTCCTGAAGTTATTTTTGTGCTGTTCATTTTTTTTTTTTTGTCCTCCTTGACACATCCTGTGTTGCGCTTTAATTTGATTTGGAAAATAGAGCTTTCATGACTTCTACACTTTAAGACTTAAACTATATTAACCTGTGGTGCTTCTGTATAATACATGCGTCCAAAGTCTTGTTTTTAGAGGTTCAGGAATAAATCAAATCAAATGGAAAACAAAGAGTCATGAAATCCCTACTATCCGCTTTCAAAGATTTTCCTGTAAGAAGATACAAAAAAAAAAATCTAAGCTCTGCAAATGCATTATTATTGGTGGTCTTTTAAAGCATCATCAATCTCAATGACTATTGCAGGATACTTTTTTAAATTTTTTATTTGTTTTGCATGTTTTCTACTCCTTATCTGCATCTAATGGGATGTTGTTTATGACCTACAGTATTGTGGCTTTTTCACTGATTGCAAAACCCCGATGAAAAAGTCATCCTTCTGTCGTTTGTCTGTGCTGGCACATTGCATCATCAATGCTTGACATTAGTCTGGCCCTGATCTTCAGTCAGATTCCACACCCTGAATGCTGGATGCCTCGTTCCCATTGGAGGCTCTCAATTGCTTTTCGCTTGCTTTGCCTGCTCGGGTTTCATTGCTCACCTGGTTCTCGTGTTTGTGTGGTGTTGGAGTTTGTCTTCAAAGGCCCCTTGTTTATCTATATGTGTGATTTTTGCTCCAGTGGACTGTAAAGCTTGTGTGACACTTTGATCGGTACTTATTGTGCGTTACTCCCCTCTTCCCTTTGTGGCTCAAACCTTACTGATATTCAGCACAAAGATTTATTTCAAGCCCAATGTGGTGTGTCTAGAACAGGGAGAGTAGTCGTCTTCCTTTCCTCTCTTTCTTTTCTCCTCTAATTTTCTGCTACTCTCAGCATCTGCTACTATCTGCCAACTTCTTTTTCTCACTTTTTCCCAATCTTCCTCCGTTGTTCTGTTCAGTGAGGCACATTTTCATGTAGTCAGCAGGGTTCAGGAAAAAAAAGAAGCCTTCGTTCAGTAATGTTTGCCTGTACGGAGATTAGATTGATGAAATGTTGTTTAGCCAGTGACTTCATCCCAGGCTCACATAAAGGTGCTGAGAGAAGCCCATGTCAAATCTGAGGATAGTTTATCCAACTCTCTTTATGTTTCTCCTTCTACACCTCTCATTCACTTTAGACATGGAATCAATCATAAGATAACCACCAAACCGAAAAGCTCAGAGGAACTTCACAGCTTTGCACATGCATTTAGATATGTGTATATGATCTGACTCTTATTAAAAACTGGTTTGTCATGCACGTTCAAGATTACATCTGAAGTTCAGTGCATTATCTTTCAGCAGCTGTCACGAAAACCTATCATGGAAATGAGATTTGGAGATTACAAGTAACCGGCTGATTACAAAGCTTTTGACTGATGAGGTCATTGTGAATTATTTTAAACCCATCCTCTATGTAATTTCTGTGCCTGACTGCTGTCATTTAAAACAAACCTTTAAGGTTATTTGAAGGAGAGAGGGTCTCACTTTGGATCCAAACTGGATTTATTGTTCATTCAAGTGCTGCTTATAGTTCTTCGTGCAGTGTAGCATACACTCCGGATCACAGTGACAGCTCTCAACCAGTGTGCTCTGATATAGTAATGACAAGTGTTGTGTTCTGTTGGCGCCCCACTGTACTTGGAGCCCTGTGGTTTTCATTATGACTCCATGGTTTCCATTAGCTCCAACTTCAGCCAAGGAGCTGGCATGAAAACTGACTTCAACCCTGGCTGAACTCTGGCATAGACCTCTGAAACTACTTTTAGAGGGTTTGCAACTTAAAGTGTATGGACCGAGATATGTGCACACTATTGAATAAAAACACAGAGATCTAACTTAATGCTACAAAACAGATAAGGTTGAAATGGAAAAAGTTAATGCATTGTAAAATATGTATGCTTCTCTATAACTTTATATTCAAAACTTACTTGTAATGCTGTAATAGTTCCTTAAAAGATGAAAGTTCTAGAAATTTCAACATCTATCATAACTGACCTAAGGATTAGAGCAGTAGCAAGTGAGTGACTCTGCTGTTGGTGTTTGAGCTCTGTTTGTTCTTTTTGTGTTCAGTGTATCCCCAAAGACATTCTGGATGTTGTCTGCATGTTTTCTGTGCATGCTCTTTGATAACCCTTTGCATTTATTGTGATTGTTTTGTTTTTTTTTATTTAGTGTTTTGGTGTTGCTTTAATAGTATTTATATTTTGACATGCTTTTTCTTTGTTTAGGCTTAATTTAGCTTGCTGTAAACAGTTGAACTAACCAATCACAATAACTAAAGCAGTTTTCTTGTTTGTAAGTTATATATAGTCTTTTCAAATATTCTAATTTACCTATAATCTAAATATTTCCTCTCCCCTTGTATAGAAACATGTGACTACTTAAACAAGAAAATAATATTGAAATGAGAAATATTTCTTGCCATCTCAACTCATCACTGCATAAGAACAAACGGTCCTTTGCTGGCTGACCATGCAGTCACTGCTGCTCATTAGAGTCTCCTAAAGGACAGAGGCAACATCTGTGAAAACCATTATGACCTGCAACATCCACAAACTGTCATTTGCTCAATACGACTGTCACTTTACTTAGCCAAGTCCACTTTACTTTAGTTCTTCCCTCTTCATGTGCACCAGGGTTGGAGAGCACCTTGTAATGTGGACTGTGGTTCTCATTTAACATCAATAAATATCCCAACTGCCTTTTAAACTGCCAGATTGAGTCAGATGTCAGTAATGCTCCATACAGTTTTAGGCATTGACTTTAAAAAAGGTAACGTGTTCACCAGAGCTTCTCTTTTGTGTATAAAAGAAAACTGATGATAAGAAATTACATAGTGAACACGTTTGACCGCAGAACTTTTTAAATTTTTTTTATTTTAGGAAAAAGTAACCTAATTCAGACTGTTAAGGTGTTCCAGTACCCAGGCACTTAAACTAAAGTGGTTCAATTGTCTCCTGGCACATCAAGTAGTGGACAAAGCTATTGTCATTATATAGTTTGCCTTACAGGTCTCCATAGGGCAATTATGGTGTCTACTGAGTGTCAATACTAATTCATATCAATATGAGAGCTGGATTCAACTAAACAAGATTTAACTGTAAGACTTCACTGGCAATATTTTATTTCAACTTCAGCTGAACAGCTTAGCTTACCACTGAGCAAATAAAGGTTATTAAGTGTCTTAAATTCACATTCATGTTCTTAAATGACATTCACTGGACGCAGAGATTTAATACTTTTAATAAAAGTGAATGCTAAAGTAGATTATGATGGTGAAATAATCTTAAATGAGGAAAGTAACCTGGGAAATTGATGTAAACTGGGAGAAAAGCAAATAGAAAGGTTTCAGTTTCCTTCAGTTTCAGACTGTAAAAAAATATGTAAAATCCATGTTTTTTTTTATAATTAGGTACTTTATTGTTTAGTTTTCTGAAAAAAGTGAAGCACTAAATGGTCAATATGCATAATTTACATGGGTACACTGACATACACTTAATCAATTTCTTGTTTAACTTAATTGAAGAGCCTTTGTCAATAATGACAGACAGTTTTCTTTGGAATGATCCTTCCAACAAAAACATGGAAGAATCAAAAACTCCTCTTAAGTAACTGGATAAAGTCCGTAGACATTCATTCAGAGGCACTTTTCTGGGTACAAAATCTTATTCACTATAAGACTTTAACTCTGTTTTTCTGGAGCCACCCCAGTGTTTTCTTGTTCCCATGCTTCAGGCTGTTGGCATGTTGAGGTGAAAACCTTCACATCTGCCTAAGATCTTCTGCAAGCTTAATAGGTTTTCAGTCAGAATTGTACTTACTTTCTCAATCTTTCCATCTATCTCGTTTTTAGTCCTAGGTGCAGAAGAAACAGAAGAAAACATCCCCACATAATGATGCTGCCATGACTGTGCTTAACTGTAATGACTGTAATCGTTACTGCCTGATTTCTTCAACATGCATCATTGGAAAATGTTGGCAAATAGTAAATTCTTTGTTTTATTAGACCAGATAATTTTGTTTCCTAAATTTTAGGACTCACGCATATGCCTTACGGAAAATTACCAGCAGGCTGTCCTGTTCTTTTTAGTGAGGAAGGATTTCTATTTAACCACTTAGGCCTGATAGGTGGAGTGTTTTTTGGATCCTATTTATACAGCTCATTGGCTTGCTTGTTACCCATTTAATGAAGACCCTTGTGCCATAATAGTCAATTTGCCTGCTTCCAGATCTGTGTTTCATTATATCTTCTATTTTTGTGCTTTTAGGCTCTTTAAATGCTGCACTGAAGTTGTTTTAGTCTTCTGGACAGTTGCCGTTTTTAATTATTTTGTCTTACAGGTCTATAGACCTTTTTCCACCCTCGTGACTTAAATTAGGCACATATAAGCTCTAATTAAAGAGACAATTCAAAAGCTTTTAAAAAAGTAGAAAGCAAGAAAGCTCATAATGAAGGTTTGAAATACTTGTATGAAGTTTTCTATTTAAACAGATGTCGCCATAGTCTGAAACATAACTAAATTTGAAAACTTTCTATTTGCACTGTATCAAGTAAACAAACTGATTTCAGTACCAACTGATTTGTGACACTCTTTTTAAAAATATAATTTTCAGGTCTAGGACATTAAAATCTAACAATTACAGAAGCACCACAAGTTTAATATCCAACAACTGTCCAAACTGCTCAGTGCAAGCCTCATCTTAAAGATGCATTTAAAGCTGACCTTTTCACTTCTGCAGTGCAGTCAGAGGACAATCAAGGACACAACCTCATCCCTAAAAATCATTTCAAGCTAACCTCTTTCTCTCCCTTTCGGCTGTAATCAAGCTTGTGCTGCTTCTGACAGATTCCCCCACTGTAATGCACTGCAGAGTCCTGCCAAGAACCCGTCAAACACACTGAAGTCCTGTTTAGAGTTTTTGTCAACCACAGGCCTCTGAATCATTTTGAAAGGTTTACTAATGTTTTGTATAAAAGCATGATTATATTGATGTCCATGTCTTTGTCAGCATCCATTCTGCTCACAAAGGGGTGGTTTGGCTCCAGGGAAAGTTTTTATATTGAGAACGGATGACAGTCCAACCACTGTAGGATGTCTGATTATATCTTAGATTTTCTATAGTGGTTCAGAGTTGAGTGTTTGACTGGGTTTGTCATAATGAATTTAACCACTTTCATTACATGGGGGAAAATGTTCACTTATATGGCAAAAATATCATTCAGTTACTTGTTTGCTTTGAAAAGGCATTTTTTGACATGTCTATAAAGCTTTCTTTCTTTTAATTTCAGTTAAATGTTGTATTGCTTTGGTTTGTCTGATTATCTTTGGGAGACATGCCAGTGTCTGCAGTTATTTATGTTGCCCACTCAAGAAGATGTCTTCCCCCCTTCCAGGCACATTGTGGTCTGTGGTCATATCACCCTCGAAAGTGTCTCCAACTTCCTCAAAGACTTCCTACACAAGGACAGGGATGATGTCAATGTAGAAATTGTTTTTCTCCATAAGTAAGTTCATCTTTTCCTTTATATAATATGGCAGATAGTGCAGAACATTCTGGATTATGTGAGGTATCCATACATGTGCTAAACCTTCTCGTCTTTTTCTTTATGTGCTAGTATTTCCCCTAATCTTGAGCTGGAAGCCTTGTTCAAACGCCATTTTACCCAAGTAGAGTTCTACCAGGGATCTGTTCTCAACCCTCACGATTTGGCTCGAGTGAAGGTACTGTCTGTGACTAAAGTCTCAAAGCAATAAAATTACAACAAATTCGAGACAGCCTGAGTTAAATTTATGTGTAGATTAAATTTAAATAAATAGGAGTCTAATTTAATTCAGCAAATCCATTATTTTCAAACTGTTTGGCAAAACTCTATTGTGGCTACTTATGTTGTAAAATAACAATAAAAGCATAACAATTTCAGTTTTTTTATATACATAATAATATAAGGAGGTTAAAAAAATGTATTGTGTTAACCAGAGTTCAACAAATTAAATGTTCTTCAAGTAACATTATTTGAAGCCCTCTCTCCACGTTACTATGTGACATGTGCTTGTCCTTTAAAGTACTTTTGTCCTTTATGCGTAGATCGAGTCTGCAGATGCCTGCCTAATTCTAGCCAATAAATATTGTGCAGATCCTGATGCTGAAGATGCCTCCAACATCATGAGGTATCACTTTCTGTAGAATCTGAAATTATTAAAAAAACTCACTTGGTGACGAAGTGTTCAACACATCTGCCTGATTTTCAAGGGTCATATCCATCAAGAACTACCACCCAAAGATCAGGATAATCACACAGATGCTACAGTATCACAATAAGGTAAGTAAAGGTTTGTTAGTTTTAACTTTTAAAGTATTTGACTGGCCAGAGTTACCATAGCGTTGGAGCACAACCATGCAAGAGACTGATAAAGTCCTACAAAAGAACCACTACTGAGTCATTGCTGTTAAAGGATGTTCTACAA